>CM033474.1:37328985-37623985 GCA_019447015.1 Hymenochirus boettgeri
GTCTATGTATCTATATATCTATATTGATAAATCTATCCTTACATCCTACCTATCTGGTAACCGCACAGTATATGATATCTATATATCTATATATGATAAATCTACCCTTACATCCTACCTATCTGGTAACCAGCACAGTATATGGTATCTATATATCTATATATGAATAATCTATCCCTTACATCCTACCTATCTGGTAACCAGCACAGTATATGGTATCTATATATCTATATATGATAAATCTACCTTACATCCTACTATCTGGTAACCAGCACAGTATATGGTATCTATATTCTATATAATAATAAATCTACCCTTACATCCTACCTATCTGGTAACCACAGCATATGTATATGTATCTATATATGATAAATCTACCCTTACATCCACCTATCGGTAACCGCACAGTTATGTATCTATATATCTATATATGATATCTACCCTTACATCCTACCTATCTGGTAACACGCACAGTATATGTATCTATATTCTATATATGATAATCTACCTTACATCCTACCTATCCGGTAACCAGCACATCTATATGGTATCTATATATCTATATATGATAAATCTACCCTTACATCCTACCTATCTGGTAAAACACGTATATGGTATCTATATATCTATATATGATAAATCTACCCTTACATCCTACCTATCTGGTAACCGCACAGTATATGGTATCTATATATCTATTAATGATAATCTACCCTTCTCCTATCCTCTATCTGGTAACGCACTATATGGTTCTATATATCTATTATGATAAATCTACCCTTACATCCTACCTATCTGGTAACCAGCACAGTATATGGTATCTATATATCTATGTATGATAAATCTACCCTTACATCCTACCTATCTGGTAACCAGCACAGTATATGATATCTATATATCTATATGATACAATCTACCCTTATATCCTACCTTATCTGGTAACCAGCACAGTATATGTATCTTATATCTATATATGATAAATCTACCCTTACAATCCTACCTATCCGGTAACCAGCACAGTTATATGTTATCTCTATATCTATATATGATAAATCTACCCTTACACTCCTACCTATCCGGTAACCAGCACAGTATATGATATCTATATATTCTAATATATATTCTCTACCCTTACATCCTACCTATCGGTAACCAGCACGTATTTGGTATCTAAATATCTATATGATAAGATCTACCCTTACATCCTACCTATCCGGTAACCAGCACGTACATGGTATCTATATATCTATATATGAAATCTACCTTACATCCTACCTATCCGGTAACCAGCACAGTATATGATATCTATACATCTATATATGATAAATCTACCCTTACATCCTACCTATCCGGTAACCAGCACAGTTATATGATAAATCTATCATTACAACCTACCTATCCGTTAACCAGCACAGTATATGGTATCTATGTATCTATATATGATAAATCTACCCTTACATCCTACCTATCCGTAACCAGCACAGTATATGGTATCTAATATCTATATATGAATAAATCTACCCTTACGCCCTACCTATCTGGTAACCAGCACAGTATTGATATCTATATATCTATATATGATAAATCTACCCTTAAGTCCTACCTATCTGGTAACCAGCACAGTATATGATATCTATATATCTAATATATGATAAATCTACCCTTACATCCTACTCTCTGGTAACCAGCACAGTATATATCTCTATATATGATAAATCTACCCTTACGTCCTACCTATCTGGTAACCAGCACAGTATATGGTATCTATATATCTATATATGATAAATCTACCCTTACGTCCTACCTATCTGTAACCAGCCAGTTATGATATCTATATATCTATATATGATAAATCTACCCTTACATCCTACCTATCTGGAACCAGCACAGTATATGGTATCTATATATCTATATTGATAAAATCTACCCTTACTCCTACCTATCTGGTAACCAGCACAGTATATGTCTCTATATCTCTATATGATAAATCTACCCTTACGTCCTAACCTATCTGGTAACCAGCACAGTATATGATATCTATCTATCTATATTGATAAATCTACCCTTACGTCCTACCTATCTGGAAACCAGCACAGTATATGATATCTATATATCTATTTATGACAAATCTACCCTTACGTCCTACCTATCTGGTAACCAGCACAGTATATGGTATCTATATATCTATATATGATAAATCTACCCTTACATCCTACCTATCTGGTACACCGCCAGTAATGGTATCTAATATCTATATATGATAAATCTCACCCATTTTTTGTTTGTTTTTTATTTTTTTAAATTGTTTTTTTATTTTTTTTTTGGGGGGGGGGGGTTTTTTAATTTTTTGTTTTTTTTGGGGGGGGGGTTTTTTTTTTTTTTTTTTTTTTTTTTTTTTTTTTTTTTTTTTTTTTTTTTTTTTTTTTTTACATTTTTTTTTTGGGAGAGGGTTTTTTTTTTTTTTTTTTTTTTTGGGGGTTAATTTTTTTTTTTTTGGGTGTTTTTTTTTTTACACTTGGGGTTTTTATTTTTTTTTTATTTTTTTTAATTTAATTTTTTGGAATTTTTTTGGGTGTTTGTTTCTTTTTTTTTTTTTTTGGTTTTTTTTTGGTTGGGGGGGGGGGTAAGGGGGGGGGGTTTTTTTTGTTTTTTTTTTTTTTGTTTTTTTTTTTTTTTTTTTTGGGGTGTTTTTTTTTTTTGTTTTTTTTTTACATCCTACCTATCTTGTAACCAGCACAGTATATGGTATCTATAGATCTAGATATGATAAAACTACCCTACATCCTACCTTCTGGTAACGCATCAGTATATGGTATCTATATATCTATATATGATAAATCTACCCTTACATCCTACCTATCTGGTAACCTGCACAGTATATGGTATCTATATATCTATATATGATAAATCTACCCTTACATCCTACCTATCTGGTAACCAGCACAGTATATGATATCTATATATCTATATATGATAAATCTACCCTTACATCCTACCTATCCGGTAACCAGCACAGTCTATGGTACGATTGTTTTATTTGCACTGCATACGCCGCCCTCCAGCACTTATACCCATTCCACTGTATCTGTATGTTACCCACCTAACTAGATTGTAAGCTCTACAGAGCAGGGACCTCATTACCTCTTGTGGCAAAGCCCTAGCACTTCTATTTATATAATTTATATATTTATGTACTGAACTATCTATGTATTTATCCCCCTTGTGTGACTTTATTGTATTTTATATTGTACAACGATGCGTCCCCAAGTGGCACTGTATAAATAAACATATACATACATACATACATACATACATACATACATACATACATACATACATACATTTTGAATCATCTGATTGTCATTTTGGATTGCCAGTCATTTGAAATGTAAATCAGTTAAACACAGCTGGAATTATGATTGGCTACCTTTACATTGGACATTTAGCCAATATTTACCTGAATTGTACTACAAAGCTTAATTTACTGAAAATATTTTTACTAGGTATTTTTTTTACAGAGTGTCCTTAACGAAACCTTGCAGTATTAGTAATGGTCATAGTTTCACATTTTTGAGGGTTGGTACTTGGGCTCCTAGCTATGAAAGGTATTTGTCTCCAAAGGATAATTTTACATTTTGTAAGCATGCTACAACATCAAAGTAGCTCAAACACTAGAAAGCTCAGTGCAGAGATGGAAGAAAACATGGTGTGCACATAATCAACTCACTCCTCAAATTTCCGTACAAAATGGAATAAAATAAATAAAGAAAAGTTACCTTACAACACATAATAAGATAACTGGGTAAATATATTCAGGCTCATTTACCTAGACTCGCTGGGCAAAGATATGGAGTCAAAGTCTCGCTAACCCGTTCGCTACCTGTTATATATATACGCTATAATATTAGCGTTGGATGCGTGGGTTACTCAAAAATCACCCGTGCATCCGACGCTCGCGATTCAATATCGCATCTGCGCTAGTTTTAGCACAGGATTTTAACACCAGCAAATAGCTGGCATTTAAATCTCGCAGTGGGTAAATCCATTACCGGGATTTACCCACATTCGCAAATGTGATATAAAAAATGTATCTGTCTATGGAGGTACCCCAATAAAAAAAGGGGTTCCAGTAAGACAAATGTCCTATAACACCTCTTAGCCACTATCCAATCACACCCTTAACACCTGGCTGTGATATGCTAATTGGGATTTTCCAGGGTACATAATTGCCACAGATTCTTGTACAAGTCATTCTGAATTGAGAAAGCCAGTCGGATGACTAGCGAAACGTCTTCAAGAACTACATTTCAAGTCCAGCTGATCTAATTGAATACAACAGATATACCATGACCTGGATGAATGAGAACCTTCACAAACATGAGCTGTAAGGCTGAGGCCACACTGCAATGCACAGGAATCGCGCACAAAATCGCGAGCGTTATCGCACGCGATTGTGCACGCTTTTCTTTTTGCGTTTCTTTTTTCTTTTTGCGTTTGCGTTTTGCGCATGCGTTTTTGCCTTTTCGTGTTATGGAAACGCTGCGTTAACGCACCAAAAATGGTGAACGCATGCGTTACCAAAATGCAAACGGACGCGCAATCGCATGCGCATCGGAAATCGCGTGAATTTTTGCGTTCCCGCGATTTCCATTTTAGCAAAAATCGCAAGCGCGAAACGCATGCGCAAACGCGCGGAAAACGCGCTAGTGTGGCCTAGCCCTAAGAGTTTGCCTGTCCAATTATTCTGCAGCAAACAACTTGTTACTGTTGATTTGGTTTTACAGATTTGGTAAGATTTGGTAGGTTGGTAAAGATTAATAGCACAGGCAAATGTTTGCACCTGTTATGTTACAATAGAGACTGAGGACCCTATAAATAAATGAAACATTGGCTAAAATCAATATTTTAATAATTAATAAATATTTAATAAATACAATTATGACATATAGAAAATAATGGCTACATACTGATCAGGATTGTAACAATATTACCTGAGAGTCAATATTTATTTAAATTTTTCTTCCTAGAAAAAATACTACACAAGGTCTTTTCTTGAGTATTTTTGCAATTAAACGCGCTAGTGTGGCCTAGCCCTAAGAGTTTGCCTGTCCAATTATTCTGCAGCAAACAACTTGTTACTGTTGATTTGGTTTTACAGATTTGGTAAGATTTGGTAGGTTGGTAAAGATTAATAGCACAGGCAAATGTTTGCACCTGTTATGTTACAATAGAGACTGAGGACCCTATAAATAAATGAAACATTGGCTAAAATCAATATTTTAATAATTAATAAATATTTAATAAATACAATTATGACATATAGAAAATAATGGCTACATACTGATCAGGATTGTAACAATATTACCTGAGAGTCAATATTTATTTAAATTTTTCTTCCTAGAAAAAATACTACACAAGGTCTTTTCTTGAGTATTTTTGCAATTTATGTTCGATATTTTTTTTTTTACATAAATTTGAAGATATTTAAATTTTTATGTTTGATATGGTAGCAGCATCACCAGATCCCCTGAACTTCCTGCTTCCTGCTCTGAAATGATGTGACGGTCCTTCTTCTTTCCTCTGTCTACTCCTCCTCCATTATAAAAAGACAAACACACACCTTATACACTCCCTGCTGTGGGCTGTGCTGTTAAAACAACCTACCCCTTCAGTCACTGTAACTCAATCTCCTCCTGCTTTCTTCTGCTTTTCTTGCACTGAGCATGTGCCAACCGCACATTTATAGCCACATTTATAGAAGTGCAATATGGAAAATAAATTGTGTTATTTTCAGACTGTTATTTCACACTACTGGGCTTTATTTGACACTTATCATGCTATTTTACATTACCAGAAGTTATTTTACACTAAAGTGATTTAACTATACTGGACATTAATCTATGACCACGCGCCTGGTAATGTATTTGCCTTGGAGGATTCATTAGGATAGGGGGTGTTGGGGACATTGTCAGATAATAAGGATTCCATCAATATCTATGGCTGTGTACACTCCACCAATACTTCTTTAACACAGACTACCGATCGCTAAACACAGTAGTCTGTCTAATGAAAACCAGTTCTATGGCCCATTTTACTCTCATGAGTACAGATAAAAGTTTTTGCCACATCCTATCTAATTTATTGCCTAATTCTGCTGAAAACTTCACGTAAAAAATTTCTGCTGATATTTGGTCTGATCAACCAGTAGTGATTCCTGTCAAAATATTGTCCCGTTTGTACACAGACTAAAGTCTACTGTTTATTCTTTGCAGTTAAGAAAAGAGAAGTGTTAAGTCAGCAGTCTTTGTAGCTAGCTGGAGTTTTTTTTCCCCTGCAGTTTCTTTAATTTCTTATGTAAATAACATAGCATTACTTCTGGCTACTTTCTGTCCACACAGGGTTCTGTTTCATATCTTAGCGCTGGGATCTAAAAGTTGTCCCACCCAGAGAAACCCACCTACAGCAGTAGAACAAACTTTTGTGATTAGAGGTGGCAGTTTGATATTCATGCAAAGACTAATGGGTAATTGTACAGTTATTTGCTAACATAATTAAAGGAATATTTCACTCTCAAAGTGAACTATTCCTTTAATATATTGATTGACGCCGGAGAGGTTAAGGAGCTATGCCTTACCTCCTGTTCTTCAATCAATATCGCAGGGTCCGGGAACGTAGATAAGAAGAAACTTACCTTTTGCGCAATCCACCATGGCCACGCTAAAATCTCTGACCGCTTCCCTCTCCTGTACAGCTATAGCGTGTATTATCGCGCATGCACACTATAGCTATACAAGAGAGGGAAGCGGTCAGAGATTTCAGCTTGGCCGGGGTGGATCTCACTCCTGCTTTCTTCTGCTTTTCTTGCACTGAGCATGTGCCAACCGCACATTTATAGCCACATTTATAGAAGTGCAATATGGAAAATAAATTGTGTTATTTTCAGACTGTTATTTCACACTACTGGGCTTTATTTGACACTTATCATGCTATTTTACATTACCAGAAGTTATTTTACACTAAAGTGATTTAACTATACTGGACATTAATCTATGACCACGCGCCTGGTAATGTATTTGCCTTGGAGGATTCATTAGGATAGGGGGTGTTGGGGACATTGTCAGATAATAAGGATTCCATCAATATCTATGGCTGTGTACACTCCACCAATACTTCTTTAACACAGACTACCGATCGCTAAACACAGTAGTCTGTCTAATGAAAACCAGTTCTATGGCCCATTTTACTCTCATGAGTACAGATAAAAGTTTTTGCCACATCCTATCTAATTTATTGCCTAATTCTGCTGAAAACTTCACGTAAAAAATTTCTGCTGATATTTGGTCTGATCAACCAGTAGTGATTCCTGTCAAAATATTGTCCCGTTTGTACACAGACTAAAGTCTACTGTTTATTCTTTGCAGTTAAGAAAAGAGAAGTGTTAAGTCAGCAGTCTTTGTAGCTAGCTGGAGTTTTTTTTCCCCTGCAGTTTCTTTAATTTCTTATGTAAATAACATAGCATTACTTCTGGCTACTTTCTGTCCACACAGGGTTCTGTTTCATATCTTAGCGCTGGGATCTAAAAGTTGTCCCACCCAGAGAAACCCACCTACAGCAGTAGAACAAACTTTTGTGATTAGAGGTGGCAGTTTGATATTCATGCAAAGACTAATGGGTAATTGTACAGTTATTTGCTAACATAATTAAAGGAATATTTCACTCTCAAAGTGAACTATTCCTTTAATATATTGATTGACGCCGGAGAGGTTAAGGAGCTATGCCTTACCTCCTGTTCTTCAATCAATATCGCAGGGTCCGGGAACGTAGATAAGAAGAAACTTACCTTTTGCGCAATCCACCATGGCCACGCTAAAATCTCTGACCGCTTCCCTCTCCTGTACAGCTATAGCGTGTATTATCGCGCATGCACACTATAGCTATACAAGAGAGGGAAGCGGTCAGAGATTTCAGCTTGGCCGGGGTGGATCTCACAAAAGGTATCTTTGTTCCCGGACCCTCAGCTATTGATTTAAGAACGGGGGGTAAGGCATAGGTTATTAACCTCTCAGGCTTCAATCATTATATTAAAGGAATAGTTCACTTTGAGACTGAACTATTCCTTTAAAAAGCAGCAAAAATAAATGTCATATACAAGCTATTGCGTTTTTTCTGCCATTTTATTGCATACAGTAAACATACAGTAGCCATACAGTTGACATACTGTTGATATACAGTAGCCATACAGTAGGCATAGATTAGACATTTGGTTGACATACAGTAGCGATACAGTTAACATGCAGTAGAAATATAGTTGACATACTGTTGACTACAGATGTAATGTGGGTTCGAATAGAAACTAATCTTAAGGGTTTTGAAGTCCCAACGAAACTTTTGGAACTTTTAATGGAACCCTGATTTTCCGAATTTTCGATTTAAATCGAATTAGCTGATTATCAAAATCGAAAATAGCTGATTATCGAAATCGAAAACAGCCGATTATCGAAATCGAAAATAGACAAATTATCGAAATCGAAAAGAGCCGATTATCGAAATCGAAAATAGCCCATTATCGAAATCGAAAAGAGCCAATTATCGAAATCGAAAATAGACAAATTATCGAAATCGAAAATTGATACCGTGAAAATAACCCTCGAAAATAATAATCGATTTTGGTAATCCTTGAAAGTAATGATCAATTTTGGTAACTCTTGAAAATAGAATGCGGAAGCTCAAAAACAGCCCGATCGTGAGGAAAGATAGTTTTAAAATAAGTTTTGGTTATATTTACGGGTTCACCAGACCATTCCCCAAGTCTCTGTGTCATTTACAGTAACCTACTATTACTATTTGTCCCTCAAAATGGATAAAAACTTTAAAAAAAAATTCTCTCATAGACTTCTATGGGTTCGTTTTTCAAATTTTCGAAAATTTCTACTGTTGACATGCAGTTACCATACAGTTGTAGTAGACATACAGTTGACATGCAGTAGAAATATAATTGACATGCAGTAGACATACAGTTGACATGCAGTAGATATACAGTTGACATGCAGTAGACACACAGTTGCCAAACAGTTGACATGCAGTAGACACACTGTTGACATGTAGTAGACATACAGTTGACATGCAGTAGACATACAGTTGTCATACAGTTGACATACAACAGACATACAGTGACATGCACTAGACACACAGTTGTCAAACAGTTGACATGCAATAGACACACTGTTGACATGCAGTAGACATACATTTGACATGCAATAGACATTAAGTTGTCATACAGTTGACATACAACAGACATACAGTGACATACAGTAGACATACAGTAGCCATACAGTAGCCATACAGTAGACATACAGTTGACATTCAGTAGACGTACCATAGACTGACCTCCCCATGGTTCTGCTATGTTCCATCATTCTCCTTTTGACTGCAAAATGGACCAGAGAGGAGAATTTCAGGATGGAAAGCCATACTGTAATAGATATTAGATCAATACATTACTGAAACATCACAACAGCCTAATATCTATTTACTGGTATTGAGTAACAATTTGAACTCTATTAATGAAGTTACAGTTATTCTATGTAGCCTTTCTATACATGCTAAAGGAGATGTTCAGGCTAAGTCACATGTCTACCTAACTTGTAGCTGAGACATTTCTAATTCAAATGATGTAATACTTGTTTTCTTCACAAACATACAAGATTATAAAGATGTAAAAATCTTTCACGAAAGTCCCAACATCTTCTCACCCCACTTTCAGTGGTGTACAAGGTAGCTGATTGGAGAGCTTTACAGAGAAACAAAATAGCTGATTAAACATCTGTCTCACTCTCTCTTTCTCCCTCCCTCCATGAAGCACACAGAGCATGTCTGGGACAAAAATATGGAAGGAGCAGACACCAGGATCTTTATTTTTGAAGTTTCAAATAATTTTAGGTTTTTCAATTTATGGCAATTTATTTATGATTAGAGGGTGAAGTCCACCCCTCACCTACATTTTTATATATACAAAACCACCCAAACCCCAAGTCAGTTAGAAAGCTGTGTACGCCCAAGGGAGGAATAGCTGGGAAGACCCTGCAGTCACTGGATGCTGTCATCTGCCTGAGGGCTCTACCTGGAATAGCCATAAGATGTGCGGTAGCTGCCAGGAATACCAGATGTAATCATTTTCTTAATCTACATTTGGAGGATATGTGAGTATTACAGACTTGTGGTTCGGGGGGTTAACTTACAGGCAAAATTAAAGTTGGGGTAGACATGCCCTTAAAGAGTATTTTCCTTTATACGACTTGTTTAAAATGTTTAAATTTTAGGGTGGAATCTCCTTGTGAAGTTCATGATACACATATACTATACTGCAGCGTTGGCCTCAAAATTAGCTAAAAAAGGATTGCTGAGTCCCAGTTTCAAACCAACCTGGTTTAAATTCGGAAATGGCATTTTTTTGAAAATCCATGGATCAAACAGAATTTTCATAACTTTGAAAAATCCAAAAAATTGTGTTAGAAAATTTTCAAACCTAAAAACCTCATCTTATATTCCATTATATACAGTAACCGTCCTATATGTGTCTCCTAAGGCTGCTGTGTTGTTTTTTTTACCTACATGTGACCACTTACTGTCATCTGTCTCTTTTATAACTGGCCCTGTGATTTAATTGGTCAATTTCAAAGATTTATACAAGTGAGACAATAAACATTGACTTTAAAAAAAACTATCAACGCATCAAAATATCTTAAAATAACACATTTCCAGATTTCCCCTAATCTATTTATGGTAAATGAGGTGATCAAAGCCAAATACTTCTTCACTATTTCTCCTCTAAGCGATATCAGCAAATCAATTTTACTTATGAAGCACAAATAGGCTTTGGAATGATCCCATGTGTTATTTTTAATTGCACATTTATTTGGAAAGAATGTAGATGTTATTCTGTCCAACAGATAATTATTTTTCTCTCACTCACTTTAAACTATGGACGTCTGAGATGTTGGCAAAGCAAGTTAAACTCCACTAGATAAGTTACTCGTCCTAAACATTTAATTATCATTTTAAAAAAAAAATCCCCATGTGCAACGCAGCCAATATAAACTATTCTGAAACTGCTCAGGACACTCAAACACACTTTGATAAGGGCTTCCTCAACCATCAAAGGAACTATGCAGGTTGTAGATTTAAGAGGTGCCTGTAATGAGCTGTCCGGCAGACATCTTGACATGTTTCTTAATCATGGCTCTGAGCAAGTCAATAGAACTTTTCTGTTCTGTTTTATTTCTCATTCCGGCACTTAAACTTTTCTGTGGTTGCTGTGGTCACTGACCTAAGCAACTCATCAATGTTTTGGAAGAAAGACTCGAAGGGAAATACGAGAATATTAACTTACAAAATAAAGTTCAAAAATGTACAGTAGAATGTAGCCAACAGAGTTGACAGGGTCAGTGTGTGTCCCTTAGAGAGGGAAGCATGCAAAGTGCTCTTGAAGATGAACTCTTCAAGCCAATAAAACATCAAAATTTCAAGTTATTCCCCGTGTAATGAGGATCGGTGCTGCATATTTAAACTTTCAAAATGTTTACACTGAACTTAAATCTTAGTATTTCTCCTCATATTCTAAATGTCTGGCTTTCTACAGAAAAATGTACTCATATAAGGGGGGAAATGCAGATATTAAAGCAAGAAAGAATTGAGAAAGAGAAATATGTAAACTGTTCTAGACTTTCTTCCGTTATTCTCCCCTTTTTTATATTTGCATATATGCAGATTTCAGAGTCTTGTTTGCATAATAAAAAAGGTTACATTTTCAAATAATTACCCTCCTCTTAATATATTTTAATGATGGTTATACACTAGCATATTTGATTGAGTTGGTTTTGATGTAAATGTTGACTTAATGATAGTCAAAATCTAGCATTTAAAGGGCATTAATAGCCATACAATGGTTAGTCACCTGTAAGATGTTCTTGAACGATATTACGCATATTCACCGCCCCTCTTGAAAGGTACACAGCCCCTCCTAAAGCTGTACAAGCTTACACTAGCTTAGAAGAGGGGGTTTGTTCAACAACAGTCATTGGCCATAATTGACTGCTGCTACCAGGAAGAAGGCTGAGGCCAGAAGAGGGGACAGTGAATATCTTCATTTTGTGACATATGAGTATAAATATTGGGCTTGGGTTTTTTGATGATGGGGAAGGTAAGCATAGAATTTTGTATGAGGGGTGGATGCCATTTATTGTGCAAGATATTTGGGGAGGAAAGTGAAAGTTGAGATATAGCTCCCTAATTGAATGTTTTATTCACCAATGTGATGTGATTCACATTAGAATTGTTACTACCGTAAATGGCAATTGTATCGGGGGCTTACTAACAGGGGAGCAGGGGGGCCTAGGAGTAAAGAGGGGCCCCATCATCTTGGGGGGCCCAGTAATTTCTAGTTATGCCACTACATTGTATATAGTTCCACCAACCTAACCACAGATAATTAGAATACTGGTTTACATGCCACGAGTTTCCAGCATTCCAATTTGTATGCTTTTCTATTAAACTCTCTGTTGGTTAACGCAATCTAATTTCTCTGATCTACTGCATTTCCATGTGCAACATGTTATCCCACCTAATAAACAAAGTGAGTAAAGAGTGCGTATCACAGATACTTTCTCAAGCTTTCAAACTTCGCCTTGCATCATTTTTTTTATGTTCAACTGTTAAGTAACTTATCTCTTTTGATGGAAAACATGAATGGCTACATTTGATGCAACTGTAAATCTTATAGAACAAGTCACGGATAATGCCAAACTAATGATCTCAAAAAAATCTCCAACTTACGCCATAAGGGCTCATGGAAATAGATCCAGCTAATTGGAAAGAATTCCCTAAATGCTACCAGCGGGTTTCAATTGATTAACTTCATCCGCTTCAAAATCAAAGCTGAATACGTCTCCATTGCAGCTGAAGTATAACCAACAAGATGCACATGGGGCCATATTTATAAAGGCACCATACGCTAAATAGCAACACCGTGCCTTTAATGATCACAAACTTTACAGTCACGTTCATACAATTGGAGTTGTAGAATAACAATAGCAATTGTATGGTCGCTTGTACAATACCATCATAAATCTACTTTTACGATAAAATCTACTTTTATGATAATCCGTGGTATCAGAAGTTTCTGATATTGGCCCACAGTTTTTCAGACTACTGTTCTATTACCTGGCTACATAGGAACCAGTTAAACACTTTTCTGATTTAAATGCGATATTGAATAGCGAAAGGAGCATATATCCAGAACGATATCGGCTCTGGGTAAATGAGCTTGTTTGTGCATAATTTTGTACTTTAGCAAATGAAATTTAAAAATAAGAGGCAGGTAGCTGGAATAGTTAAAACCCATAACGACAAGTTGTTGTTTCTGATGGAACCTAGTTTCGAGACAGAATTTTTTTTTTTTTAAATTCACGGATGCGGTGGAACATTGTTGAATTTCATCAAAATTGGGAGAAAATCCAGTGCCAAATTAGTGTTGAAAGGTTGAGAAGTAGAAAATCATAGTCAAATTTCTAAATTCTATGTCAAAATCAGGGATGGAACTACCAGGGGAGCCACTGCAGGGGGACCCGGGAGGCAAAGGGGGCCCCATCTTCTTATTTTTCCTCCTTCCAGTAAACCACTGTGGATGAACCACAGATAGGGTCCCCATCATAGTTTTGCTGGGGGCTCAGTGATTCCTAGTTACATCACTGGTCAAAATTCAAGATGTAAATATATAATGTGTTGAACTATAAATTATTTTGGCTACTGTAGGTGAGGTCCATTCATGCAGGGTCCATAAATAGAGGCCACACAGGCATGTTTACACCTAATCAGTCCGAGATCCCCAGAACCACTATGACCACCCCTCAAACAAAAAATTGTGTATGAATAGAAGAGGAATAGAAGGCTGGGTGCCTTTATATAGGACATGGAACTCCAAGGTGACCTCTAATCAGGGTCCTAACTACTATCTTTACTACTATCCTTTTTTTCCTATGACAGATACAACCTCTTCCCAGAAAACCCCTGTAGCTAAAGCATTGGTAGGAGCCCCTTGATAGTTCTACTGAGGGGCTCTAGTTATGCCACTGCCTCTAATATGCTTATATTTTTTAAATAGATGGAATGTTTTTTCATATATTATACTGATATAACTGATGACATAGCTAACCACCAGTTATAACTGATGACATACTAAACACCAATTATAACATTGCTAAGCACCGTTTGTAATAATATAATACACAAGAGATACACAAGAGCTGTGAATACACCGTAAATGATATCCTTATAAATGTCTCTATAGGGAGCTGGATCAGCTGTAGAAAACTCCCCAAATTACTGACCCATTGGGTTTGCAGTGCATCACCAATAGAGCTAGTAGAACACTATTAAGTACATTCCATAAACAACACACACTGTAGTGTAGAAGCTCACTAAGAATCGCAAAAACATACAATTTAAACACAATAATAACATTTTATAGATAAAGCTGCCTAAACATATAGAACCTGCTTTAATGACATTGAGAATGAACTGTGATCTAATTAAAGTTCCTGGAACCTGTGTTAATGTTATGTTGTGCACCAACTTGTATATTGATTGAAAACAATGTTTTCAAAGTGATTAGAACAGTACAATAGGGCCCCGGAAAGGTGAAGTCTCAGGATAGAGCCTTTTTTTGTGATTCCTTTTGTGTCTACAGTGTTAGAACCAACATTGTTTCTGACCCCATACTTATAGCATGTACAATAGGGGGGATTGATCTGATACACATACTAAAGCCTCGTACACACTTCTGATACTTCATATATCAAATGACCCCCGAGAGCAGGGTAGACACGTGTCGAACATCTGTTTTGGCTGATAATCACACGTGGGTATGCACTTGGATGGGCGTTGTTCGTTGATCCGCCATAGCATACACACATGTGATTATCGGCCAAAATGGCATTCATCGCGCATGTACTTGTGCCCAGGGGTCATTTGTTGTCAGAAGTATCTGACGTGTATACGAGACTTAAGGCGATGCTAGGATTTGTTGTTCATGCAGTGCTTTTAGGTGGGTACATACATGGGGGCTTTTTTTCCCAACTGAGCGTTCGCTACTAGTGAGCCCTCAGCCAGGACAAATGACTGTCAATCACGGCAATAGTGACTGTGGACGACAGTTCATGCAACCGACTGTGTCGTCCAGTAGGGATCTGCACGATCACCAGTTCATCAAGTCTAGATAAACGAGTGAATGAAGTATGGTTTGCAGGAACAGGAACATAAGACTCTCTGCAGATGTCTTTCCAATGCTCAGTTTTATTCACATGACATGTTTCGGGTTGAACAACCCTTTCTGAAATGTAGATGAACTGGTGACCGAGCTCGGTCATGGCCTCCCCCACTCACAATATTTTTGACCGGCCAATACATAGTACTATCAGTCGGTCGGCCAAAAGTATTGCATGGTGTGTACCCAATGTTAAGGCCATAAGTTGGACATTCCTTGTTTATATAGCGTTTTTTAACTCAAAATGGAGACACTGGGCTTTCTGTATTGTCTGGGTTCCATTGACTTTCAACTCTGACCCTGCTTAAGAATCCCGATTTTCTGATGTTCTCTTTAAGAATCCTACCCAAACATCCTTGTCAAGATGGGATTTTATTCTTCATTGTAGTCGTAAATAACCTGCGCATTTGTCCAATTATTTTAAAAGTGGCTAACTGTTTGTGTATGGTTTGAATGATGAAGGATTAGGAAACACAATGTCAAAACTACTTAATGTCCAAGAACAGTTAGCTAATGGCTACTGAAATATCTTGCCATTATCTAAATTTGCTCACATGAATGACTGCCAGCTGCTATTTATCTCAGGCATTGGGGGACGCATTCATGTGTACATTGCATTAAAATCATGCACGTGTTTTCCTATTGTCGCTTTTATATTATGAAGGTTGTTTATCTCGGGGAGCAGAACATATGGACTGATGTCTCTAACCAACGCCAATAATAGCAAGACCAACATAAAGCTCGCAGGGATCTTAAGGGTTCAGCAATTGTTTCTGCGGCCCGAGTACAGCTCATTAATTTGTTCTTGTCTTTCCGGTAGAGCAACTTCCAGTCTTGACAGTAAATAGGGATAATTGAGGTGAAAGTGTTCAACCCCGACTGCCCAATCATCTCAAAAAACAATTGCTGAGTTGTTCCCGGGACCTGTTGACACAACAAACCTTCCACTGCAAAGTTGGATTCATAATTAGCAAGCAGTGCCTGTCATGGTCGTTAAATGGTGTTATGTGATGGAGTGAATGGATCAACAATTAACTATGGAATAACTGAAGGAATAGCAGTAAGCGAAGCTGACAAGTATGTAAAGGGAACTAAATGAATTTGGCTCATACTTCACACTTTGCAGGTGGGATACCAGACCAATGAAGGCCACTGTTGGAAACATTCCCTTTGTACTTGGCTACCTCAATGTAACCTTACTAATGAACAACAAATCCAACGGCTAATTGAACTCCGAACATATTCCCACCACCTCTTGGTTGAACTTGATTCTCAGTCTTTGTAACAACTCGAAGAGTTACATAATGTAACAAATGGCCGGACGGCCGGGTACTCAAAGTATGCTTTAGGAGGAGGCTGATAGTCCGGAAGGTGCAGGATACAGAGGCTGCTGGGAACTGTAGGCTGGAAACAGGAGCAAGGTGCTGCTGGGAACTGAAGGCTGGATACTGGATACAGGTAAGGTAGGTAACTGGATACAGATGAGGTGAGTAGACGGAAACTGGATACAGGCAAGGTAGTCACTGAGGACCGGCAAGGTAAGTACTGGATACTGGCAAGGTAAGTACAGGACACAGGTAAGGTGGTCACTGGAGGCAGGCAAGGTAAGTACTGGATACTGGCAAGGTAAGTACAGGATACAGGTAAGGTAGTCACTGGAGGCAGGCAAGGTAAGTATAGGAGCAGGAGCGGAGCAGGATCCAAGGCAGGTGAGTAAGGAGCCAGGGTAGCTAATGCTACTATCGGGCGCCGGGTCCAGGAGGACGCCGGTTTTTCAAATCTCGCGCCGCCCGGCGTGGCGTCATGACGTCCGCGACGCCGCCCACCCAGAAGTCCAGAGCGGCGTGGGACCGGAGCGGCAGGTAAGTTCATGACAGTACCCCCCCCCCCTTACGGGGGGCCACAGGACCCAACGGGCCAGGTTTCCCTGGAAACTCCTATGGAAAGCTCTGACTAGACGAGGAGCGTGCACATCAGCATGTTAATCCAAGCTCTTTCTTCTGGACCGAATCCTTTCCAGTGGACCAAATACTGAAGAGACCTCCTCCAGAATCTAGAGTCCAAGATTTTCTCAACCTCCAACTCGCTGACCATCAACAGAAATTGGAAATGGAGGTTGTACAGATGTGGATACGATTAGAGCATACTGGCTTGATGAGGGAAATATGAAACACATTAGGAATCCGCATGCTGGAAGGCAGTTGGAGGCGAACAGCCACTGGAACGATTAATTCCAGGATAGGAAAAGGACCAATAAATTTGGGTCCCAGTTTAGAGGAAGGAACCCGTAGGTTAATATGAGCAGAGGAGAGCCACACTTTATCTCCAACAGAATAAGCTGGGTGTTCTCTACGTCTCCTATCTGCTGCAGTTTTTTGTACCAAAGCAGATTTCTGAAGGCTGACTTCTGTAGCATGCCAGATAGCGGTCATCTGGGCCGCCGAGTTATTGGCAGCAGGTACTTGTGTGAAAAGAAAATCCTGAGGAAAACATCTAAGATTCGTCCCAAACACACACAAAAAAGGAGATTTCCCAGTAGAAGTATGAGGTGAATTGTTATGGGCGAACTCAGCCCAAGGCAGAAGGTCGGCCCAATCATCCTGAGTATAGGAAATGTAACAACGAAGATATTGTTCCAAAGACTGATTAGTGCGTTCAGTAGAACCATTGGACTGTGGGTGGAAAGCCGAGGAGAACTGTAATTGATGTTCATGGACTTACAAAGTGCCCTCCAAAATTTGGAAACAAATTGAGAACCCCTGTCAGATACAATTTCAGAAGGGAGTCCATGAAAGCGGAAGATATGTGAAATAAATAGTTGCGCTAACTCCGTTGGGGATGGTAGTTTGGGGAGGGGTACAAAATGGGCCATTTTGCTGAAGCGGTCTACTGTCACCCATATAACCGTGTTTTTTCTGGAGGTGGAAGTTCAACAATAAAGTCCATGGATAGATGGGTCCAAGGTCTGGACGGAATGGGGAGGGGTTGAAGAAGACCACAGGGGAGGGTTCTAGAAGACTTGGATTAGCACAGCTGGTACACACATCTTTTCTCATTTTGGGCCACCAAAGGAAAGGGCAAGAATATTAAAAGTTTTGTTAACCCAGGATGCCCGGCTTGCTTGGAACAATGAGTGTGAAGAAGGATAGATTTCCGAAATGAAACAGGAACAAAGCTTTTGCCAGAGGGGTGTGTCTGGAGGAGAGAATCTTGTGCGGCTTGGATTTGGAACAAAGTTGAGGAGATGTAGAGGCCAAGATTTTAGTGGTTGGTATAATGGAGCCCTTATCTTCATTAATACAGTCGGAAGCAACAAATGACCTGGACAGGGCATCAGCTTTCTTGTTTTTGGAACCATGTGGTAAGTGAAACAAAGTTGAATCGGGAAAAGAATAAAGACCACCGTGCTTGACGGGGATTTAACCTTTTGAGATTCTGGATGTATTCGAGATTTTTATGGTCGGTAAGGATGGTGATAGGTACAGATGTGCCTTCCAATAGATGACGCCACTCCTCGAGTGCCAGTTTGAAGTTCCCTATTTCCAACATCATAGTTTCGCTCGTTGGGTAGAAACTTCTTAGAGAAATAAGCACAGGGATGGAGTTTCCTTTTAGGGCCTTGTCTCTGGGAAAGGATGGCTCCAGCGCCCAAGTCTGAGGCATCAACTTCGATGTAGAAGGGAAGACTAGGATCTGGATGTACTAGAACAGGAGCATCAGCAAAGGCCTCCTTGAGTCGTTGAAGGCTCGAGGGCTGCAGGGGTCCATGAATGAGGCTTACCACCTTTACTGATGAGGGCTAATATCGGAGAAATTATTGACGAGAACCCCTGAATGAATTGTCTGTAGTAATTGGCAAACCCAATGAACCTTTGAATAGCTTTGGTTCCCATAGGAAGAGACCAATCTTGAATGGCCAAAACTTTAACAGCATCCATCTGGAACCCTTGCGCAGATACGATGTAGCCTAGGAAGGGTACTGTTGAACACTCAAACAGACACTTTTCCAGTTTGGCATATAGGCTATTCTCTCTCAGACGGTAGTAACACTTTAACATGGATGCGGTGTGAGGGCAGATCATGAGAAAAGATTAAAATGTCATCGAGATATACTACTACAGAGATACCCAACATATCCCGGAAAATGTCATTACGAATTCTTGGAACACCGCTGGAGCATTACAAAGGCCAAAGGGCATTACGGATATTCGTAGTGACCGTCCCTGGTGTTAAAGGCGGTCTTCCACTCGTCCACTTGGCGTATCGGATCAGATGTATTCCCCGAAGATCCAGTTTGGTAAATATTTTAGCCCCTTTTATCTGGTCAAATAGTCAGAGATGAGAGGGAGAGGAAACGATTCTTTATAGTGATTTTATTTAACCCATGATAGCGATGCAGGGTCGTAAACCTCCGTCTTTTTTTTCAACAAAAAAGAACCCAGCTCCAGCAGGGGAAGTGGAAGGTTGTATGAAACCCCTAGACAAATGTTCAGTAATGTACTCTTTCATGGCTAGAGTTTCTGAGGGAGACAGTGGGTATGTGCGTCCCGAGGAGGCATAGTACGAAAGAAGATCGATGGGGCAATCGTAGGAACGGTGCAGTGTAGCTTCTCAGCTCGCTTCTTACAGAACACATCAGAGAAATCACGATAACATTCAGAGAGGTTTTCTCAGATTTATTCTCACATGTAATGGTAGTGCAATGAGTAGAAAGGCAATTTTTGAAACAGAAGGGGCTCAAGACTTGAGTTCTTGTTAGACCAATCTATAACAGGGTTGTGTAGTCTGAGCCATGGAAGTCCTAGAATGAGGGGAGCAGAAGGGCTTTGGATGACAAGAAAAGATAAACGTTCTTGGTGAAATATGCCAATGCGGATAGGACTTCGTATGTAGATTTGGAGATGAATTCTGAAGCCAACGGGTTATTATCAATAGCCAGAACTCGAAGAGGTTGCTGCAAGTGAAGGAGAGGAAGCCCCAATTGTGCTGCATAGGTAGAATCGATGAAATTTCCAGCGGCACCAGAATCGACAAAGGCCTGAGAGGAAAAAGTTTTACCATTACAGGTGATAGTAGCTGGTAGAAGAGTTTCAGTGGTTACCATTTGGCAGGAGACTTAACATTACCTAGAAGGAGCTCCTCTAACTTCTAGGTCCAGGAGTTTCCGACTTCTGGGGACAATTTTTTACAAATAGAGACAGCCAATAGAGACAAAGTCCATTGGTACGTCGGCGTGATTTTTCCAGGGGATAGATGAGTGCCGCCAATTTGCATCGGCCCTCACCCGAAGATATGGGTGCGGAAAGGTCTGAGCAGGCCTAGGAAAGGTCTTAGGAGGTTGGAACGAGCTGCAGACCTTTCTGCCTGCCGTTCACGAAAGGGGTATCAATCTGTATGCATAGTGTAATCAAGTCTTCCAATGGGACAGGTAGTTACCTAGATACTAATTCGTCCTTGAGGCGATCAGAGAGTCCCTGCCAAAAGGTGCAGTAAGTGCCTCATTGTTCCAAGAAGTCTCCGCAGCAAGGGTACGAAATTCGATAGCATATTGACCCACGGAACGTGACCCTTGGCGGAGCTGCATCAAACGGGAGGAGGCAGCAGAGGTTCTTCCTGGAGCATCGAAGAGCTTGCGAAACAATATCAGGAAGTCAGTAACATTATAGACTAGAGGATCGTCTTTTCCCATAAAGGAGAAGCCCAGGCCAGTGCCTTGCCCTCCACAAAAAGTGATGATGTATCCAACCTTAGCAAGATCCGATGCAAAATGAGATGGTTGAAGTTCAAATTGGATTCGGCACATGATTAATGAACCCACGGCAGGCTTGGGCATCAACATCAAACCGCGAGGGTGGAGGTATGCAGGGCTCTCTCCGAAGAGAAGGATCGCCGGATCGGCCGCCGAAGGAGGGTGCGTAGAACCGGGAGCAGGGCAGCAGCTGGGGGTAGGGACAGCAAGGGAATCCATGAACTGAGCCAACTGGCCGTGATGATGTTCAAACAGGTCCATGCGTTTGGACAAAGCTTGGGAGTTTTACTCAAACAGCCATAGCCCCCTCAGGGGTTTCATGGCCCAATAGTAATGTAACAAATGGCCGGACGGCCGGGTACTCAAAGTACGCTTTAAGAGGAGGTGATAGTCCGGAAGGTGCAGGATACAGAGGCTGTGGGAATGTAGGCTGGAAACAGGAGCAAGTGTGCTGTGGGAACTGAAGGCTGGAACTGGATACAGGTAAGGTAGGTAACTGGAAACAGATGAGGTGAGTAGACGGAAACTGGATACAGGCAAGGTAGTCACTGGGGACCGGCAAGGTAAGTACGGATACTGGCAAGGTAGGTACTGGATACTGGCAAGGTGGTCACTGGAGGCAGGCAAGGTAAGTACTGGATACTGGCAGGTAAGTACAGGATACTGGCTTGGTAAGTACTGGATACTGGCAAGGTAAGTACAGGATACAGGTAGGTGGTCACTGGAGGCAGGCAAGGTAAGTACGGATACTGGCAAGGTAAGTACAGGATACAGGTAAGGTAGTCACTGGAGGCAGGCAAGGTAAGTATAGGAGCAGGAGCGGAGCAGGATCCAAGGCAGGTGAGTAAGGAGCCAGGGTAGCTAATGCTACTATCGGGCGCCGGGTCCAGGAGGACGCGCGCTTTTCAAATCTCGCGCCGCCCGGCGTGGCGGTGTCGTAACGTCATGACGTCCGCGACGCCGCCACCCGGAAGTCCAGAGCGGCGCGGGACCGGAGCGGCAGGTAAGTTCGTGACACATAAGTCCTGATGAGATGAACTATTTAAATTGGTTATTGACAGGAAATATTAGCACCACATTTCCAGTCCAATTTCCAAGAAGATATTTCTGAATTTACAATGCAATTAAATATGAAGTGCAAAGTCTACGTTTAACAGAAATACTCTAGTGGGCTTGCATTGCGCCCTTAACTGGGGGGAGCTGGACTGTTTACCGTAAGTTATCCAGTTATGTAATGCTGGACATAAAGGGGCATATTTATAAAGAAACGATGTTAGCGTAAAAAAATTACCGCCGCACATCGGGCCGCGAAAATAGCGCTATCGCCGTATTATATACGGCGAGCGCTATTCCCACGATACCTATCGCGGCCGCGATGTGCTGCGGTAATTTTAAGTCCCTTCGCGGCGTACTGTTAGTATCGCGCGAGAGGGACTTAAAATCCCTTCCCGACGCCAGTCCTAAGGGGGCGGGCATACGCCCACCCCGCCCACACCCCCCGCGGGGCGGCGACCCACCGCCGCCGCCGCCGCTTCCCAGCAGCCCCTCCCAACCCGTTCCCCGTTCGCGGCATCTCGGACGGGAGGCTAGGAGGGGCTGCCGGGAAGGGGCCGCAGCAGGTGGTCGTGACCACCGCCGCGCACCCCTCCCCGGCAACCCCTCCAAGCCCCCCGCCCCGGCCGCTCCCGGGGAGGGGAAGGGAGGGAGCGCCTGGGGGGGTGGAGGCTCCCTCCGCGGGGCCCTGAGAAGGGCCTTTTGGGGCTTAGGGGGTCCCGCAGCTCGAACCGGGACCCCCCTTCCCGGCCTTTAAGGGCCCTTGTGGCACTGACAAGTGCCTTGGCGGGGGTCCCGCAGCTGAAACCGGGACCCCAGTGGGCTTTATAAGAGCCCTTGGGCGACGTCTTCTTTCTTCCAGTCCCGGCGACACCAGCTCCGCCGAGGCCGCGACCCCGAGAGGTACCCTGCGGGCGCCGGCGACCTCAAAGAGGCTGATGTTGCCGGCGTCTTGATCCGACGACGTCTTCGGGCTGGCGACACCAACCCCACTCAGGTCGCCAATGCCAGGCAGACTCACTGCGGCCGCCAGTGAGCCTGCTGGCCCCGCCGGCCTCAGCGGAGCCGATGTTGCCAGACGCTTCTTTCTTCTTTCTTCAGCCATCTACTGCGATGGCATCTGAGTTCCGCGGCGGAAAGCTCCTCTTTATATAGGTTTGCAGAAATCCATAATCCGTTTCTGATTGGTCAATTTTTAATACTTGTTACATTAACCAATCAGATTTCTGGAAAGTTCTGAAATCTGATTGGTTAAGTAAAGCGGGTGGTTGCCGCTGCCGCGCGGGGGTGTGGGCGGGGTGGGCGTGTCTCCCGGGGCGGGTGCGACCACCCGCCGCGGGTTGCCTGCCCATCCCCGCCGGGAGGTTAGTATCGCCCCGCGGGAGGTTAGTATCGGCTAACTTCGCCACCTTCAAGGTGGCGAAGTAAAACAGCCGATACTACCCGAGCGAAACCAGTACCGCCGCTTTATAAATAGAAGCGGCGGTAACAGGTAAGTATCGCCGCGAAAGGGTAACGCTTCGTTAACTTTTCGCGGCCGTTTTCGGACTTTTATAAATCGCGGTAAACGCGATTTATGCGTTAATGTCCGCGAAAACGGCCGCGAAAAGTTAACGAACCTTTATAAATATGCCCCAAAGTGTTGGCTTTATTTATAAAAGAAACAAAAAAAGTGCTTGCCTTCCTAATACCATGCACGAATAGCGGGCCAAATAGGAATGAAGGTACTGCGATATTCCATTACTGTGTCCTATACTGATTCCAATACTGATTTCATTATAATTCCTATACTGATTCCAATTCTAATTACTATACTGATTTCAATTCTGATTCCTATATTGATTTCAATATAGATTCCTATACTGATTCCAATTCTGATTTCTATACTGATTCCAATTCTGATTCCTATACAGATTTCAATATAGATTCCTATACTGATTCCAATTCTGATTTCTATACTGATTCCAATTCTGATTCCTATACAGATTTCAATATAGATTCCTATACTGATTCCAATTCTGATCCCTATACTGATTTCAATATATATTCCTATACTGATTCCAATTCTGATTCCTGTACTGATTTCAATATTGATTCCTATACTGATTTCAATATTGATTCCATTCCTGATTCCTATAATGATTTACATACTAGTCCATCCTACTCAGCAATACCCATGTTTCCTGCCTAACAGTTTATCCAGAGGAAGGGGGAAAAAATTCTTCCTGACAATTGGAAATATCCCTGGATCACCTCCAAATGTATGTATCAATACCATTAACATGCAACATTCTTTATTTAAAAAAAAAAAAAAACACATTCAGCTTTTTTTTTAAACTATCCAACAAACCTGCCATCACTACATCTGGTGGAAGAGAGTTCCATAGTTTTACCATTCTCACAGTGAAAAGCCCTTTTTGAACTTCAGGACTTAACTTCTTTTCTCCCAGTCATAAATGATGCCTGTGTGTCCTCTGACATGTTCTATTGGTGAACAGTTACCAGCTCTTTGTAAAGAGAGAGAATAATTTTTTTCTCCCTTGAATCTATACCCCTCTTTATACATGACAATATCTTTCTGGCTCTAGCTGTTGCCACCTGGCACTATTTGCTAAATTTTAACAAAGTTTGTTATCCACTAAAACTCAAAGATTCTTTTCCAGATTGAGTCTGGTACTGATTCCAATACTGATTCCAAAACTGATTTCAATACTGATTCCAATATTACTGATGCTGATTCCAATATTGATTCCTTTGCTGATTCCTATACTGATTTTAATACTGATTCCAATACTGATTCCTATACTGATTTTAATACTGATTCCAATATACTGCAAACATTCCGTGAATATTGCTGCTTTCTCCATATGGATGTTATGTGTTCTGCAATGGCACCATGTCCTCCTCTGCCATATCTGTCCTCTTCATGACTCCTTTATATTTAGACACTATAATAATAGAAAGCAAATCATATCGCTCCAGAGCTGTTCTAGATTTGTGTAACACGAAACACTTACTGACTGACAAACAACAATTTCTTTTCTTTCCATTTGCTCCTGGTGAATGTGGTAACCATAGATTTATCAACAAGACTGCACAAGGGGAAAGAATGTATTCTTCATAGAACACTTCTGTAAGGATTCCATGGAATGAGAGCAGGCCTGGGTTAGTGATAGAGAAGACAAGGCTGTAGCACTGCTCAGCCTCCAAAGAAGATCATTCTCCAATCATGAATACAAAAGGCAATAACTAAGTAAACTCTTGGTAAAAATGGTTGATCTTTCTTCTCAAGCTACTAAAATATCTGCAGAAGTCTATTGGGCTAGAAGATTGACCAGTGTGTGTGCAAAGATGAATCCCCACACAATAGGTTCAGATTTTCAGGTTTATTGGTAGGTGTATGTAAAGGCAATTTAAGATTTCACCACATATTCCACTGTTTATCTCTGTATTCTGTCCATAAGGTAAGGCTGATACAATACCAACCATATAATATAACCATATAATATAATAAAATAGAATATCCCTTTAGCTGCTGATTTAAAATATATATCAATTTGATTTCAAAGAGAAGGCTTGATAATTAATTAAATTAGTGTAAAAAGTAAAAAAGAGTTTCTAATGGTAAGACACCCATTAATACCTATGTTTTATTATAGCCATAAATACATAAAAACATCATCCTTCGAGGATGGGGGACCCACCAAACACTAATATGTAGACGGTTGGACACTGATGACTTGATAGAAAAGTTGAAAGGAATATAATCACCAGGTGAGACGCACTGTAATGGGGAATACATGTGTCCTAGCTGGGCTCTTGGGAGCAAAATTATATACGTAGAGCTATCTTTGGTCTAAGAGAGGAGAATAAATTATTAATGTCGGTAATGTGCTGGAAAGGTTCAGAAAGGAAACTGAAGGTTTTCCAAAATAGATTAAATGAGAATGAGAGAAATATTTAACTAACTTTTAAATGGAGAAGGGAATCTGTCAGTTTCCTAGACCTCACAATAACTAAAAAGGAGACCATTCAAATTCAAGCAGCAGATCTGGGTGAGAGGTTTCTAGAAATGGAATTTTAAAAACAAGACATAACTAAGGTATATAACATAGAGAGAAGAAAAATATGTTCAGAAAGAGAAATAAATGGGCCAGTAGAGGAGATAAAATAATAGGATTGTGACAACTTCTAATGATGAGTGATGGAAAATCGAAAGAATCCTGGAAAAATATTGGTTTCTTTTGTCGGAGGACAGTGACTTGAAAGATGAGATAGGACACAAGTCCTCCTTAACTGCAAAAAGAAGAAGAAACCTCAGAGATTGGTTATCTCGAACAGAAACTCCTTCTATGTGGATCAAAATATATTGGACAGATAAAAAGGTCTCTGTCCACCCACGTACAGGAACATGTAAGGGCAGCCAGAAATACAGACTTGGGAAAAAGGAGCATGCAGAGCAGGGTATTTCATGCCGCTAATGCTGTTGATTAACCTTCAATTAAATGCTCTATCCATCGGGATAACTGGTGTAGTCGTGTTGCAAACCCACTAAAGATTGACCCTCCCTCACTCTAAATTTTTAGTCTGTATAGCTGTTCCTATTCATTTTGTAAGCTCCTTAAAGGGCATCTACACTGAAATGAAAATATTTTAAACTGATTTAGATTTCAATTTGGAACTGCCGGTTCAAAAAAGCATGGATCCAACGGAGTTTTAAATATTTTTCAAAACTTCGAAAATTCTGGAGGTTTACCTGGGGGGTGTGAAAATTTGATGGAAAAAAATCTCAATGGTGGAACTGGTCATTTCAACCAAGTTAAAACTGGTTTATGATTGGGCCAGGATAGTTTACCAAGCTTTAAACCTTAACATTACTAAAGCCCATAAACAGATTTTATTATAGAAAACTAACCATTGTGAGATATGCCTGTATGGTAAAGAATGGCTGATCCTAGAGAATGGTCATTCCATAAATATCAGTTACTTTATAGAGCAGTATAAGGGTCACTATTGACAAGTTTATTTTGTCTGTTTATTTACATTGGGTGATGTTAGATGGGTTTATTCACCACCTCATGGAAAATACATACAATTAAATGTTCTTTAGGTGAATTTATATTTCATTTGTGGTACAGCACACACAAACATTTTGTGTTGCCTTTTCTTCAACACCTGATGAAAGGACAACCCACAATTAGCGCATGATTTGTCATGAATAAAATATAAATAGGGCCAGAGCAAGGTCTGTAAAGTCCCCTGGGTGAAACTCTATGTGGGAGGCCCCTTTAAACTTTGCATGGTTTAAAACCTTTAGATTGACCCCATTGGGTTTTGGGGCATCCAACCCCTAAGCCCTTCCCTAACAAACATTTACAGTAAATTGCAACTGTACTGATGAATACTGAGAGATTCAATAACATTTCTTATTGTTAAAAACGGTGCTAATTTTGCCCCAACCAATCAGATCTTATTTAACATTTGAAAGTCAACATCTGATTGGTTGGTGCAAAATTAGCACCATTTTTAACAATAAGAACTTTTATTGAGTGTGTTTTATTGTTAATCTAAAGGATTTTAAATCCATTAATTTTTAACTGTATTAACTTCCAGGTGAGGCAGTTGTCAGCCTTAACTAGAAATCACACTTGTGCGTGTTTATGTATAAACCTTAACATAACTGTCAGACAAATGGTTAATGTGCACACATAGGTATTTTAATCATTCACTTGTCATTCCTGCCTTTAGTGCTAATCCCCTCATACACCCTGAGGATTTGAACTCTCACATGGATCTTTTCAAACTCTCATTACACTCACTCTATCTAAAAAGAAAATATTATCTAATCACTAAAGTTCTCTGGTCTCGGTGGTTACGTTTCCCAGCATTCAAAGAGCCTGAGTTGAATTAGATTTGCAATTTCGAAAATGTGCTGATTTAATAACAATAATATTTACAGATCTTGGGCTATCTCACAATTAGAGTTAAATACTAAATGGTTTTACAAAAAACAACAGGAGTTGGGGGACCCCCACAATATTGGGAAATATTTATATTATATTAGCTAAAAATATCTATATATAATCAGGGAGATTCAATAAAAGTTCTTATTGTTTAAAATGGTGCTAATTTGCCCCAACCAATCAGAACTTATGTAACATTTGAAAGCTAACATCTGATTGGTTGGGGCAAAATTAGCACAATAAGAACTTTTATTGAATAACCCCCTGTGTATATTACCCAGGGAGAAGGAACAGTTTTGTCCGCAGCTGACCGCATCACTGCAGTGGGAAGAGCAGTAAAGTGTCAGCTGCAGACAAACTGCATCATTAATAACTCACCACTCATTTTGTATTGTATAACAGGAAGTAGGCGCACTATCTCCTACCTTCTTAATTAAAAATTAAAAAACATAACATGAACATTTTCAAGAAGGATCGATTTTTAAAAACTACTTACCGTACATTCAAGAAAAGACACCAAGAAATGCCTTCTTGACACTTTCAGATTTGGAGAGATTTACTGGAAAAAACTTTGCTAAAAATACGATTTTCTCCCTTTTTAAAAATACAGCTAAGGTTTTAACAAGGTTCTACACAAATGAAAATGTATTTGCAATAATTGAAATCACTTTATAAATATGCGCCTTGATTTTTACGCAATAAGAGGCTAGAATCTTGTCCCAACAAAATGACCAGGGATGGACTAGAACTTGAACTCAAACCCATGTTCGAGTTCAGACGAATTCGGACTTTTTAGAACTCTCTGAACTACAAACTTTCTGATTTCCAAATTCGCGGATGTATTTCCGAAAATTCGAGGATCAGCGTTCAGTAACCCCTCGAATGTAGCGAAAACTCGATGCGGAAGCCCGACAATTGGCAGGTTTTGGGGAAAGTTAGTGTTTAAACAAGTTTTGGTGATATGTACGTGTTCCCCAGAGCATTTTCCAGGCTCCAGAGCCATTTGCAGTAGGTTACCATTGCTGTTTTAACTGAATTTAATTAGACCTTTCCAAACTTTTTTCCCCATTGACTTTCTGAATTATAGAACTGTATGTACCTGCTTTCCATGTCTCCTCCATTGAATTGTTCACTCCTCACCTACTATAAGTTCTAATTGGAGAGTTGGGTGGAAGGGATAGGGATCTCATGGCTGCTAGTCACAGGGGCCACTGTTATGAAGTCTGCAGCAGCTTTTACCTGGCATTTTAGAACTGTTCTCCTCAGTACTATTAGCTGAGCTCATCCTTCCCCCTCCTTCCTTCACCTTCAGTTCATTTGTAACATTGTATCCAAGTAGAGGGAGCTGAGTTCAGGCTCTCTACTCATTACAATGTTACACATTACATGGAGAGCAGTTCTAACACAGCAAGTGAAAGCTGACAGGGAGATGCTACGGAGAACACTGGTTTAACATATGCAAATAAGGAACAGAGACTTCTGGGTAATTTCCATGTTTCCATGGCAGCTTTCATGAAAGCTATATCTTTAAAAAGACTTTTACAGCATTCCACAAGCTAAATGCAAAACCAGAGCGCCAACTACAGACCATGTTTGCCTTCATTGAGCCATCACCAATGTAGTGTAGGCCTCTGGTTTTGCAGTGTGAAGCGCTTATAGACAGACGTCACCAATAAATTAAATAGGATAGGGAGATAATAAGGCTTAATGCTTTATGCTTGAAGGGGATCTGTGAAGCCTTATTCCCTTCCTATTCTGTTTAATTTACTGGTCTAAAATAGCTCTTTGCCTAGGCGGCCTATGCCAAAAAATGGCCCTGCACACAAACCCCAGAAATACAGCGAGTAGAGATGGGCGAAACTCACTAGAGTTTCCAATCATATTTTCGAAGATTTTCGAATGTTCGAGGCTATTTTCGAAAATTATCGAAAATAGCCTCGAATGTTCCTTTTTCGAAAATATGATCGGAAACTCGGAAATGGTCCCCGATAGGATTTTCGATAATTTTCAAACGTTCGAGGCTATTTTAGAAAATTATCGAAAATAGCCCCGTACATTATCAAAAAATGTCTTCTGAAGTACTGAAATCTGGAGGATCCGTCCAGATTTGGACGGATCTTTCGGATTTCGGAACCGTGGGATTCCGTGTGAGATCTGGGTTTGTGTCGAACAGGCAGTAGGAAGTAGGAAAAAAATAAAGTCCAACTGAAAAATATGCCCTGTATACATTTCTTTTATAATTATGTCCTTATGTATCGCAATAGCCCCAAAGCTTATATGTGCCCACCAAAAAAAATGGTTTCAAAACCTTATCCAAAATGTCTAAATGTTAAAGGTTAACCTTAGACTAAGGATACTCCAATAAATTACGTCTTTCTTTAGAAAATAACATTTTAATTCTCCCCATCTGTATTGTCAGAATACTGTGTGTTATTTTGCAGTGATGACTATTGTATTGGAGGAAAATCATTTTTAGCGAACAGTATAGTAGAAAGGTCAGACCACAACTTTATAATACGGCCCCTAAGGCTTTTGTTTTCAGTTTTCACACTGAGAAGCAATTCGAAAAAAATAAACTGGTTTTGTTCATTTAAAAAAAATAATAAAGCAAAAAAAGGCATCAAAGCTTCTTGTCACATGAAGGATGAATATTCATCCCAAAATGGGTCATTACCCAAAATTATTCTGTTTTGTGAACTTGGTGGTTTAGCTAATGATGAAACATTTTGTAGCCTAGGGTTTAATAAACGAATAATAATTAGAGCTGTAACAATGTGGATCTATTGTACTGACCTCACCATGTATAAATATTCATAACCATAGTATTACAGCAAGTTATTATTATACTGTTTGATGATAAAAGTAACGAATACAATGACACAAACACACAATTCTTTCTTGGCCAGATCTTTCCTTTGTGGTAACCCAGTTATCCCTTATATATAAGGGATTCAACAATTCTGGAATAGAATGTCATTCATTTCAATTCTGACAACCGCCTGGCGGATTGATATTCCATTCCATACAGTCCAGACTGGGAAATATCGTGGGATTGTATGGCTGGTTAAATATACTGTCTGTTAGTAGATCAATATGACTATGGAGGATCAGCCTTATATTGGGGCAGTGTATGACTTTAGCCAACAAATGGATGCTATCCCTATTTACATACATTTCTAGAATAAAACTCCAAAATAAATGCAAAATAATAAAAATACATGTACTTATTCAGAATAAAGTTTGAAATGTTGTTTTATAGTTATTAATATTTTATTACCCAAGCCCACACAGACATAGGTGCACACATGTACTGGTGCACCCCTAAAACCACCCCACCCTTCCATTTCCATGGCACCCAAAACTCATTAAAAAAAATTAATATTATGGTCATCCTATCAGTATGTCCCCCACAATCATCTTCGGGGCAGGGCCTGATGTGAATGTATACATGTAATTGTAAAGCGCTACGGAAGGTGTTGGCTAGAGATGGGATCCGGATCCGACACGGAACGCCTTGGTATCGAAATCCGAAAAATCTGTCCGAATCCGGACGGAAGACATTTTCAATAATTTTCGAAAGTACGGGGCTATTTTTAATAATTTTTTTAAATAGCCTCGAACGTTCTAAAATTATCAAAAATACGATCGGAGATCATTTTCGAACGTTCTAGGCTATTTTCGAGAATAGCCTCGAACATTCAAAAATCTTCAAAAATCTGAAAATGATCTCTGATCGTATTTGCGGTAATTTTTGAACGTTCAAGGCTATTTTAGAAAATGATCAAAAATAGCACATTCGAAAATTCATTCCGGTTTCGGATTTTTGGATCTTCGGGATTTACCCGAGATCCAGGAATCCGAAAATGGAACGAAACCAGTGAGTTTCGTCCATCTCTAGTGTTGGCTCTATATAAATTCACAATAATAATAATCCCATCATGCCCTACTGTGTGGTATTTAAAAATGATTCCCTCACCCCTCTCCACTACATTGTGTGGGTGATATTCTGAGACATGACGGCTCCCTGAGGTTTTCTGGGAATGATTGCATGCACAGTGCCCACAATTAAAGGTGTTTTGGATTAAAAGTTTTGATAGTGTTCCGTCCCGCCGACCTACATTAATTAGCTGTTTAGATATATATCAACAGCAAGCCTGTGTAAAATAAAGTAATACAGACATTTACTTGGAAAGGCAGGTTTGTAAAACAGCGTGGACCGGGTGTTCATTGGTTATTAACTAGAAGCCTAACTAGGCAGAACAATGAAATCATTCTCCTACACACCATCATCTACAGAGCCTTCTGCAACAGCAGATAAGTGAAGCTGTCCAGAGAGAACTCTGTAAAACAGTCTGTTATTGTAAGGAAACGTCTCACTGCTGTCGGGATATCAAATACTATCAGGATGTGTAGGGGGGTTACTGAGTGAAGGGCCCAGATGTGGCTTTAATATGTGATGGTTTGTGGATCTCTTTATGAGACTCATGTCCCTTCCAGCATTACCTTTTATGACTCAAACTGAAAACCGATGCCTATAGCCGTAGACCCAGTACACATGTGAACAGTGTCGGACTGGACTCTTGTTTTTCGTCCACTACCCATTGATATTGGTCAAACATGTTGGTAAATTGGCAATCGGTGGGGGTGATTTTTGCTGCATATGACAATATATTGCAGTGTTTCTCAACCAGGGGCCCCTGAGTGGTTGCATGGGGGTCCCCAAGAGATTGACAGAAACCAAACTGTATGGATCCATCATTATGATGAACAGAGATGGCCGAACTATATAAAGTTCGTCCGTTTTCGAAATTTCGAACTGCAGAGAAAGTTTGAAAGTTCGAATTTGGACCCATTCAAGGAGAGTGATAGTGAGATAAATCTGAGTGATTTACAGCTAAACTAACAATGGTAACTTACTGTAAATGGCTATGGGCAAAAAAAATTGTCGGGTTTTGCGCAAGCTACATTCAATGATACATTTGAGGATTATCGAACGAACGATCGTTAATGGGTTAGCGGAGGTATATTCGAGGGTTAGCGAAAATGAACGATCGTTCCTGGGTTAGCGAAGGTGTATTCGAGGGTTAGCGAAAATGAACGATCGTTCCTGGGTTAGCGAACAGCCCATAAATTCGATAATAATCGAATTTGATAATTATCGAAAATACAGTCGCGATGGTTTGTGGATCTCTTTATGAGACTCATGTCCCTTCCAGCATTACCTTTTATGACTCAAACTGCAAACCGATGCCTATAGCCGTAGGCCCAGTACACATGTGAACAGTGTTGGACTGGACTCTTGTTTTTCGTCCACTACCCATTGATATTGGTCAAACATGTTGGTAAATTGGCAATCGGTGGGGGTGATTTTTGCTGCATATGACAATATATTGCAGTATTTCTCAACCAGGGGCCCCTGAGTGGTTGCATGGCGGTCCCCAAGAGATTGACAGAAACCAAACTGTATGGATCCATCATTGTGATGAACAGAGATGGCCGAACTATATAAAGTTCGGCCATTTTCGAAATTTCGAACTGCAGAGAAAGTTTGAAAGTTCGAATTTGGACCCATTCAAGCAGAGTGATAGTGAGACAAATCTGAGTGATTTACAGCTAAACTAACAATGGTAACTTACTGTAAATGGCTATGGCCAAAAAAAAATTGTCGGGTTTTGCGCAAGCTACATTCAACGATACATTCGAGGATTATCGAACGAACGATCGTTAATGGGTTAGCGAAGGTATATTCGAGGGTTAGCGAAAATGAACGATTGTTCCTGGGTTAGCGAAGGTGTATTCGAGGGTTAGCGAAAATGAACGATCGTTCCTGGGTTAGCGAACAGCCCATAAATTCGATAATAATCGAATTTGATAATTATCGAAAATACAGTCGCGAGTCGGAAAAACAAACTAGTTTGAGCCCGAACTAGTTCGAATAGTTCGAGTTTGTCCGAACTCAGAAAGTTCAGATCGAACTCGGGCTCGAGTTCTAGTCCATCCATAGTGATGAATACAGATATATTTCTATATACTTGTATGTTCTGTATGAATTATATGTGTTTGGTGTATTGATGTCTGAGTAATAAATAAAAATAAGTGATGTTTGTATATAAGGATTCCCACCCAGATCTATCATTTATATTTGTATAAGTTATGCATTTTGATGATTTGATGACTGAGTAAGAAAAAGATAATTAAGAACATATAATCATTATTTTATGTTGGGGTTCCCTGAGACAAAAATTTTTTTCAAGGGGTCCCCACAGATAAAAAGGTTGAGAAACACTGATAAATTGGAAAAGCATTACTGTTTACTTGAAGGGAAGGTAGAGCTGAGAGCCCCTACTTCCTGTTCAAATATAGGAATATATATATATATATAGGAATATATGGCTCCGCTTGTCTCTAGAGAATTTTAGATTAAGATGTTTTTACTTATGTCCATGACTTTTCAGTTATATTGTATAACCAATTCTACAAATATCCGGTGCAATAATGAAACAGTGCCAAAATACCGAGCCTTATAACGCACCGCATTCAATCATATTGCCATTGTACCACTCTATTACCGTGCTGGAATACTGTATTGATGCAGCCCAGGGTGAGCCAACATGGAGCCCTTGTTGTGTATTTTTCCCAAAGATGGCAGCTTAGCACACCAGTTACTCACAGAGTATATAGGAATATATGTTTCTGATTGGAAAGGCCACGTGTAGGTTCAGAGAACAACTGAGAGAATTGTGATAGTGAACAATCCACCAGTGTTCACACTTAATCCTTGTACATATGCCTGGACGATTCCCTACCAAATGACGACACATATGTAATTATCGACCATCACTTTTGACCCTATCTTGTTGACCAACAGACTAATAATTAATAAACCGATTGTTGTCGGGAGAAGGGCAGTGCAGCCTTTAGGCACGTGATTGGCCAAAATTTATCAACATGTCTAATCAAATTTTCAGCCAATTTGGTTGAAAATTGGACTGAATACTGAAGGTTGCTATGAAATTTACACTGATACTGATCCGATTAACTGAATATCGCAGGGAAGTCGGAAAAGCGGTGAGCTCCCAGTCACAGCACAAGCAGAACATTGACAGCTCACTGCTCGTGCTAGCAGCCCCCTAGGGATGTCGGAGTACGCACTCTTACCTCCCTAAGAAAAAGACTTGCATATTTAAATGTTTTGTTTTGGCAACAGTTGCCCTTTAAGGTGGCCATACACATGAGATTTTTATGGCAATGTGCTGACAGATCACATTGGTATCTGTCGGCACATTGCGTAGGGAACCACAAACATGGAACCAACCGATAGCCCATACATGGTATGGGGATCTGTAGGCCATGTGGCCATACATAGGACGATGGTATAGGATCTCTTAACATTAAAGTAAAGGGAGACAATTACAGCATTACGGTCGGCTGGATTCAGCCCCTACACATTAGTGATATGAGGTATTTCCTCGTGGTCGTGGACCAACTGGATTGACCTTATATCGCTAATGTGTATGGCCACCTTAGGATTGAATGAAGATTGCACATTTTGAAAGGAAGCCTCTCTTTAAGGCTTATTAGATAATAGCAGAACAGAGACTTGAAGATTGTGCAAAATGTATTATTTATTAGAGCAAAAGGTTCAATGCTAGATATAAATACACTTTTTTATTTATAGGATCCAGCGTCAATTGGTCTTTTATTTTTATTTTTTTAAGGGATTGTAACTAAGGTCACTCAGAAAAAATATCTCTCCCTAGAGAAAAGTTAAACAAAGTGTGATTTGTTGGTCTCTGTTGGCCAAGAAAATGGTATGAATAGCAGTGTCAGTTTTTTTTCTCTGGCTCTTACATTTGCCTGCAAGATTATGCCAATAAAATGGCAAGTCTTTTATCGTGGAGGCTCAACTGTTTTTTTCCCCACCAATTAAACACTTTCCTACAATCCGTCATGTCACGTGTAATTCCCATAGGCCTGCATCTATCACCCAGACCTGCAGTGTGTTTGTGTAACTGTACACTTTCTAATGAAAATCTGACAAATTCCTCCACATTCCAACGGCCAACGCAAGTTTAATGGCTTCTATTATTTTGGAAATAGTGAAATAATTCTCTGTGTATCTATCATTCATCGCATGAACCCTCCAGTAAGGATTGATCACTAGCCATGCACTTTGCCTCTAGTTAAGAAAGATGTTCACATTGCTGATGGTGTATTCTCTGCTCTGTGTTGCAGGGTTCTGATGACACCCAGCTTGTGATCTAAAGGGTGGTGGGAGTCAAACATCAAATACTGATCTGTGTGTGTTGGTTTTCTGTAAACCTCTACTTCCAGTTTACCATTCTCCCTGACTTCTAACATGCAGTCCAAGAAAGCCAGTGTGTTGTTTTGTACCCCTTTCCGCGTAATACTGATGTTTTGATCCACAACATTGATGTGTTCTGTGAAGGCTTGTACTTCCTTCTGGTGGATTTTAACCCAGGTATCATCCAGGTATCTGAACCAGTGGCTGGGTGCTATGCCCTTGAAGGTATTAAGAGTCTGTGTTTCTACTCCCTCCTGGCAAAGGAACAGGATTGGTTTAAGAGAGGTGTCAAGGAGGTAATTTGTGAATGTGTAAATAAAGAAACCAAGCCTGAATAGATGTGGGGGGGGGGGGGACCAATGTCCAGCTTCACGGCCATACAGATGTATGATTCCCCCAGACGCAATTCGCCTATGCATGATAAGCAAATGGTCATAGTGGCCAATGTGTATCTGCTCGATTTAATGAATCACGTTTGATGATTGGGCAAAACAGCCTAGTAAATCTTTTAACTAGAACAACACACACTCATATACTGGGATACTGAGTGATAAACACTTTGGCAGTAAAAGAAACAAGAGACAGAAACAAAGAACAAAGGTAAAATAACTGAGAGAATAAAAGGTAAAATGGGCACAGTAGGACAAGAAGGAGGTGAGCAGAGATGTATGTCCAGAAATGAATAATACAGGGGTTTATAACTGTCCATAAACATTAGGGTTACTGAATGTGACACGGTCACGAACTGATATTTAATGGACATTGGTATCTATGGAACAGGCTAGCCAAACATTGGAGAGCCGCTACCAGGTGATCTAATCCATTTAGCATGACTTTAATAAGAGAATTGTGATGGCTGCATGGGTCTCTCAAAATGTCACCCATCTGCCAGGGCCAGATCAATATGGCAAGCGCTAAATCTAAAAAAAACTGCTGTGAAAGTCTACTAGGTAGATCAAAATGGTATATGCCCAGACCTGCAAACATAATATGGAATCCCCAGGTGTAGATTGTCTGTAGGAATTCAGCCTTTCACATTATGGATATCTTATATGAATTGTTTAGAATGGATAATAATTAATAGATAGATAATAGATAATACAGGGCCTCTTCTTTAATGAGGCAGAGCGAGACATTTGGGGTAAAAGAAAAAGCAGCAGGGGAAAAAATGCCTTAAAAAAAAAAAGAAATTACATGTGCTTGGAGCGCTCGGGGGCACCATTCAAGTGACCACTCGTTACCCTATCACTGGTAATCTTCCCCTGTAGTGCAGGGAGCCCGTTCCTGTTCTGAGCCATAGTGGTAAGGGAGTCCCTTGACCGGGGACCTCCCCTGGTCTTCGCCCAAACAGCCTTGGTCTAGTGAGGGAAGTGAACTTACGATCAGCATTGATTGCAAGTTCACATCCTGCTGTAGTAAACCGGTGTTAAACCAAACGCCGGCTTACTATGGTATTTGTGAATGGATCAAAAAGATGCTTGTAAGGTACTCCCTTTAGATTGCAGTTCAGTATCAGTACCTGCTAATAGAGATGGGGGAAATTGCTAAAATCCTTTCCGCCTGCGGATTTGCCAATTTAAAAAAAAAAAATTGCGTAAAAACCCATTAAAGTCAATAAGAGAAAAAAATCTGCACATATCTGCCTAAATATAAGAAAAAACAGCGAAGTAAATTATTTTACTTGGCTCTGGGACCTGGGATATGGACTGGGGAACAATTACTTTAAAAAAAATAACTTTCCTCACACTCGCACTGTTTTTTGAGCTTCCACATTCTATATTTGAGCCACATTTGAAAAGTTTCATTCGAGTTTTTAAGGAATTTTCGAATTTTCAAAGAATTTTCGAAAATTTTCTAAAAAAAACGATACAGTAACTTACTGTAAATGGCACTGGGACCACAGAAATAGTCTGGGGAACAAACCAATCTGATTGTAACCAATTCTGATTGAAAAAGAATCTTATTGGTTAGTAAACTAATCAGATTCTTTCTGAAATTTTGAAATATCCAATCAGATATTGGATAGCCCAGTGTATATGTTTTCAAGGACTGCAGCACCATGCTGAAAGGACGCTGACGTGGAGCTCCGCTAATGGAGGGGGTAGTTGAACACTCTCCTTAGTCGATTTTCTGTATAGATTATGGAGCGGGGAAGTCGAGGAACATCAATTCGAACGTTCAATAATTATTGAAAATTCAATAATCATTAAAAATTCGTAAGTCCCAAACCCGGAATAGTTCAGGTCCGTTCGAACTGTTAAAGCTCGGGTTCAAACTCGGGTCTAGTCCATCTCTAGTCATGAACTCCCTACTGTGCTTGTAATGAGCATTGCAATGGGTACCAGGCACGTACAGCGCCAGAAGTGCACTATAATGGAGGGGCTAGCATAGCATAGCACTGTCTGCTGCGTTGTTTTGGCATCCAGACCACTGTCTTGGCCCTCCAGAATTGGTTCGTTAGTTAACGAATGTTCAGTGTAAATGTATGGCTGTGGTCATACATTATCAATATCGTGCGGTATCGCTAAAGTGCAATACGCCATATTTTTAAACAGAGCCCTTAGACCTCTAAAAGGCCTAACACTAAAAACCTATAGGGAGGGGTTAGTCCTTAAAAAGACTTTTGGGTTCCAAATTGTGTGAATACAGGGGTGGTTACAAGAAGTGTTAGTCGAACACACTCAAATTCACACGCAGAAAACTCAAAAAGCAGGAAAAAAAACTCTCGTACACTGTCTGATTTCCACTAACTCACTACAAAATGGGCCCTGTCTAGCTGCCTTCACCCAGGGGCTTGGCACGGATAAAAATAGATGCCATCGGGGAATTTGATACATGAAAATTTTCAAAGTGGGTTCAAAAATCTGGAAAGCGGAATTCTTGAAAATCTGCATGTTCCGCGGATTAGCAGAACCCGGAGATCTGCCGTGGAACCAGGTTCGGATCCGTGATCCGGTCCATCTCTAGTTAGTATGCCAATCAGATTATTTCTGAAGAATCTGATTGTTATGCTTTCTCAAGGAATCTGATTGTAACAAACAGAATTGGTTAAGGCCCCATACACTCTAAGATTTTACTTACCCGACCGAGCGCTCACGCGATGTTCATCGATGCTGCCGGAACCGCTTCTCCCGATCTTACATTCGGCCGACATGCGATCGCAAAATCCCATTCATTTTGCGATCGCATGTCGGTCCAATGTAAGATCGGGAGAAGCGTTCCGGCAGGATCGAAGGAACATCAGGTGAGCGCTCGGTCGGGTAAGTAAAATCTTATAGATGTATGGGCACCTTTACAATCAGATTAGAAACTGATTGTCTGTTCCCCAGACCATTTCCCAGGTCCCAGAGCCATTTACAGTAAGTTACTGTATCATTTTTACCAAATTTTCAAGATTCCTTGAAAATTCTAATTTGCTAAAATTTTCGATGCAGTTCAGAAGGCGGAATTCCAGAAAATCTGAGCCGGATAGGGAAATACATTTGGAGAAAAACAGTTGCAGCGTTAGCCTTTTTGTACCTACTAGCTAACTAACAATATAACTTAAAGGGCATTGTCCACCCTTAAAAAAATCTGGTCAGTTACCCGCCCCCAACCCCACACTGATATAGTTTGCACTTTATTACCTACATTACTAACAAGATATGTAAGGATTGGGGATTTGATTTTCCCCATTTTGGCAGAGAAAGCTGGCCCCTCCCTCCATGCAGTAATCAAGGCTATGACTCCTGACATCACAGCAAATGACTGAGGTTTCCCCTGCTGCCTCCAATGCACATGCTCAAGTTTATAAAAAGCTCATTGAGCAAGAGGAGGAGTTAGAAACCTTACTAAGAATCAAATAAATGTATTTAATATCTCGTTAAATATCTGCCTTTTAAGAATGCATTTACACATTTTAAGATCATGGTTCTGAGTGAACACAATGTGTCTATAAGATGTTCATGTCCCCAACTTGTATGGGGCTGGAGGAGAGCAAATCAAGCTGTCCTTTGGAACCTTAATATTTCAGAAAAGCGAAAAATTATTTTATTAACATTAAAGGGGATGTCCACCCCTTTTTATAAGTTTTTCTGTAGTGTAGGGCTCCCTCCCCCAGCCCCCACCGCCATATTACTTTTTACAGAAACTCCCCCGAACATTACTTACCTTACCTCTCTCCTCTGCCGTACTGTCCCGGCCCTCTGCTTGCATGAAACTGCAAGCAGGGGTCCGTACTGGCAGCTGCATCTGTGATTGGCTACAAGTCAGCCAATCACGGACGCGGCTGCTGGCAGTGGAGAACGCCGGGGGAGAGAGGTAAGGTAAGTAGAGTTTGGGGTAGTTTCTGTAAAAAGTAATATAGCGGTTGGGGTTCGTGGAGGGAGCACTGCACTATAGCAAAGGGGTTTTATGCTAGGGGGAGGTAGAGCTAAACGGGAGGGATTTGGAGGGGGTGGAGGCCTGTAGTGCTTATGGCAAAATTCTCCCGGAGGAGAGACAGAAGGCAGAGTTTACAGGAAACTACCCCAAACTCTACTTACCTTACCTCTCCCCCGGCGTTCTCCACTGCCAGCAGCCGCGTCCGTGATTGGCTGACTTGTAGCCAATCACGATGCAGCTGCGTACGGACCCCTGCTTGCAGTTTCATGCAAGCGAGGGCGGGACAGTACGGCAGAGGAGGGTAAGGTAAGTAATGTTCGGGGGAGTTTCTGTAAAAAGTAATATGGCGTGGGGGCTGGGGGAGGGAGCCCTACACACAGAAAAAACTTATAAAAAGGGGTGGACATCCCCTTTAATGTTAATAATAATTTTTCGTTTTCTGAAATATTAAGTTCCAAAGGACAGCTTGATTTGCTCTCCTCCAGCCCCATACAAGTTGGTGCACATGAACTCTTATAGACACATTGTGTTCACACAGAACCATGATCTTAAAAATGTGTAAATGCAAAAAAGGTACTACAAAAGGCTAACGCTGCTGCAACTGTTTTTTCCAAATGTATTTCCCTATCCGGCTCAGATTTTCTGGAATTCCGCCTTCTGAACTGCGATCGAAAATTTTAGCAAATTAGAATTTTAAGGAATCTTTGAAAATTGGTAAAAATGATACAGTAACTTACTGTAAATGGCTCTGGGACCTGGGAAATGGTCTGGGGAACAGACAATCAGTTTCTAATCTGATTGTAAAGGGGCCATACATCATTAAGATTTACTTACCCGACCAGCGCTCACCTGATGTTCCTTCGATCCTGCCGAACCGCTTCTCCCGACTTACATTGGACCGACATGCGATCGCAAAATGAATGGGATTTTGCGATCGCATGTCGGCCGAATGTAAGATCGGGAGAAGCGGTTCCGGCAGCATCGATGAACATCGCGTGAGCGCTCGGTCGGGTAAGTAAAATCTTAAGATGTATGGGCGCTTAACCAATTCTGATTTGTTACAATCAGATTCCTTGAGAAAGCATAACAATCAGATTCTTCAGAAATAATCTGATTGGCATACTAACTAGAGATGGACCGGATCACGGATCCGAACCTGGTTCCACGGCAGATCCCGGGTTCTGTAATCCGCGGAAATGCAGATTTTCAAGAATTCCGCTTTCCAGATTTTCTGAACCCACATTTGAAAATTTTCATGTTTCAAATTCCCCGATGCATCTATTTTTATCCTGCCAAGCCCCTGGGTGAAGGCAGCTAGACAGGCGCCATTTTGTCAGTGAGTTTAGTGGAAATCAGACAGTGTACGAGAGTTTTTTTTCCTGCTTTTTGAGTTTTCTGTGTGAATTTGAGTGTGTCGACTAACACTTCTTGTAACCACCCCTGTATTCACACAATTTGGAACCCAAAAGTCTTTTTAAGGACTAACCCTCCCTATAGGTTTTATGTGTTAGGCCTTTTAGAGGTCTAAGGGCTCTGTAAATATGAAATATAAGTATTGCACTTTAGCGATACCGCACGTTTAATATGTAAGACCACAGCCATACATTTACACTGAACATTCGTTAACTAACGAACCAATTCTGGAGGGCCAAGACAGTGGTCTGGATGCCAAAACAACGCAGCAGACAGTGCTATGCTATGCTAGCCCCTCCATTATAGTGCACTTCTGGCGCTGTACGTGCCTGGTACCCATTGCAATGCTCATTACAAGCACAGTAGGGAGTTCATGACTAGAGATGGACTAGACCCGAGTTTGAACCCGAGCTTTAACAGTTCGAACGGACCTGAACTATTCCGGGTTTGGGACTTACGAATTTTTAATGATATTGAATTTTCAATAATTATTGAACGTTCGAATTGATGTTCTTCGACTTCCTCCATAATTAACAGAAAATCGACTAAGGAGAGTGTTCAACTACCCCCTCCATTAGCGGAGCTCCACGTCAGCGTCCTTTCAGCATGGTGCTGCAGTCCTTGAAAACATTACACGGGCTATCCAATATCTGATTGGATATTTCAAAATTTCGAAAGAATCTGATTAGTTTACTAACCAATAAGATTCTTTTTCAATCAGATGGTTACAATCAGATTGGTTTGTTCCCCAGACATTTCTGTGGTCCCAGTGCCATTTACAGTAAGTTACTGTGTCGTTTTTTTTAGAAAATTTTCGAAAATTCTTTGAAAATTCGAAAATTCCTTAAAAACTCGAATGAAACTTTTCAAATGTGGCTCAAATATAGAATGTGGAAGCTCAAAAAACAGTGCGAGTGTGAGGAAAGTTATTTTTTTTAAAGTAATTGTTCCCCCAGTCCATATCCCAGGTCCCAGAGCCAAGTAAAATAATTTACTTCGCTGTTTTTTCTTATATTTAGGCAGATATGTGCAGATTTTTTTCTCTTATTGACTTTAATGGGTTTTTACGCAATTTTTTTTTTTTAAATTGGCAAATCCAGGCGGAAAGGATTTTAGCAATTTCCCCCATCTCTATTAGCAGGTACTGATACTGAACTGCAATCTAAAGGGAGTACCTTACAAGCATCTTTTTGATCCATTCACAAATACCATAGTAAGCCGGCGTTTGGTTTAACACCGGTTTACTACAGCAGGATGTGAACTTGCAATCAATGCGATCGTAAGTTCACTTCCCTCACTAGACCAAGGCTGTTTGGGCGAAGACCAGGGGAGGTCCCCGGTCAAGGGACTCCTTACCACTATGGCTCAGACAGGAACGGGCTCCCTGCACTACAGGGGAAGATTACCAGTGAAGGGTAACGAGTGGTCACTGAATGGTGCCCCCGAGCGCTCCAAGCACATGTAATTTCTTTTTTTTTTTAAGGCATTTTTTCCCCTGCTGCTTTTTCTTTTACCCCAAATGTCTCGCTCTGCCTCATTAAAGAAGAGGCCCTGTATTATCTATTATCTATCTATTAATTATTATCCATTCTAAACAATTCATATAAATATCCATAATGTGAAAGGCTGAATTCCTACAGACAATCTACACCTGGGGATTCCATATTATGTTTGCAGGTCTGGGCATATACCATTTTGATCTACCTAGTAGACTTTCACAGCAGTTTTTTTTTAGATTTAGCGCTTGCCAATTGATCTGGCCCTGGCAGATGGGTGACATTTTGAGGAGACCCATGCAGCCACACAATTCTCTTATTAAAGTCATGCTAAATGGATTAGATCACACCTGTAGCGGCTCTCCAATTTTGGTAGCCTGTTCCATAGATACCAATGTCCATTAAAATCAGTTCGTGACCGTGTCACATTCAGTACCCTAATGTTTATGGACAGTTATAAACCCCTGTATTATTCATTTCTGGACATACAATCTCTGCTCACCTCCTTCTTGTCCTATGTGCCCATTTTACCTTTTATTCTCTCAGTTATTTTACCTTTGTTCTTTGTTTCTGTCCTTGTTTCTTTTACTGCCAAAGTGTTTATCACTCAGTATCCCAGTATATGAGTGTGTGTTGTTCTAGTTAAAAGTTTACTAGGCTGTTTTGCCCAATCATCAACATGATTCATTAAATCGAGCAGATACACATGGCCACTATGACCCTTTGCTTATCATAGGCGAATTGCGTCTGGGGGAATCATACATCTGTATGGCCGTGAAGCTGGACATTGTGTCCCCCCCCCCCCCATATATCAGGCTTGGTTTCTTATTTACACATTCACAAATTACCTCCTTGACACCTCTCTTAAACCAATCCTGTTCTTTGCCAGGAGGGAGTAGAAACACAGACTCTTAATACCTTCAAGGCATAGCACCCAGCCACTGGTTCAGATACCTTGATGATACCTGGGTTAAAATCCACCAGAAGGAGTACAAGCCTTCACAGAACACATCAATGTTGTGGATCAAAACATCAGTATTACGCGGAAAGGGGTACAAAACACACACTGGCTTTCTTGGACTGCATGTTAGAAGTCAGGGAGAATGGTAAAACTGGAAGTAGAGGTTTACAGAAAACCAACACACACAGATCAGTATTTATGTTGACTCCCACCCACCCTTAGATCACAAGCTGGGGTCATCAGAACCCTGCAACACAGAGAGAGAATACACCATCAGCAATGTGAACATCTTTCTTAACTAGAGGCAAAGTGCATGGCTAGTGATCAATCCTTACTGGAGGGTTCATGCGATGATGATGATAGATACACAGAGATTATTTCACTATTTCCAAAATAATAGAAGCCATTAAACTTGCGTTGGCCGTTGGAATGTGGAGGAATTTGTCAGATTTTTAGAAAGTGGACAGTTACACAAACACACTGCAGGTCTGGGTGATAGATGCAGGCCTATGGGAATTACACGTGAATGACGGATTGTAGGAAAGTGTTTAATTGGTGGGGAAAAAAACAGTTGAGCCCCACGATAAAAGACTTGCCATTTTATTGGCATAATCTTGCAGGCAAATGTAAGAGCCAGAGAAAAAAAACTGACACTGCTATTCATACCATTTTCTTGCACCAGAGACCAACAAATCACATTTGTTTAACTTTTCTCTAGGGAGAGATATTTTTTCTGAGTGACCTAGTTACAATCCCTTAAAAAAATAAAAATAAAAGACCAATTGACGCTGGATCCTATAAATAAAAAAGTGTATTTATATTAGCATTGAACCTTTTGCTCTAATAAATAATACATTTTGCACAATCTTCAAGTCTCTGTTCTGCTATTATCTAATAAGCTTTAAGAGAGAGGCTTCCTTTCAAAAAGTGCAATCTTCATTCAATCCTAAGGTGGCCATACACATAGCGATATAAGGTCAATCCAGTTGGTCCACGACCACGAGGAAATACCTCATATCACTAATGTGTAGGGGCTGAATCAGCCGACCGTAATGCTGTAATTGTCTCCCTTTTTAATGTTAAGAGATCCTATACCATGTCCTGTGTATGGCCACATGGCCTCAGATCCCCATACCATGTATGGGCTATCGGTTGGTTCCATGTTTGTGGTTCCTACGCAATGTGCCGACAGATACCAATGTGACTGTCAGCACATTGCCATAAAATCTCATGTGTATGGCCACCTTAAAGGGCACTGTTGCCAAAACAAAAACATTTAAAATGCAAGTCTTTTTCTTAGGGAGGTAAGAGTGCGTACTCCGACATCCCTAGGGGGCTGCTAGCACGGCAGTGAGCTGTCAATGTTCTGCTTGTGCTGTGACTGGGAGCTCACCCTTCCGACTTCCCTGCGATATATTCAGTTAATGGATCAGTATCAGTGTAAATTTCATAGCAACTTCAGTATTCAGTCCAATTTTCAACCAAATTGGCTGAAAATTTGATAGACATGTTGATTTGTAACATGAATTTGGCCAATCACGTGCTAAGGCTGCAATGCCCTTCTCCCGACACAATCGGTTTATTAATTATTAGTCTGTTGGTCAACAAGATAGGGTCAAAGTGATGGTCGATAATTACATAGTGTCGTCATTTGGTAGGGAATCGTCCAGGATATGTACAAGGATTAAGTGGAACACTGGTGGATGTTCACTATCACAATTCTTCAGTTGTTCTCTGAACCTACACGTGGCCTTTCATCAAGAAACATATATTCCTATATACTCTGTGAGTAACTGGTGTGCTAAGCTGCCATCTTTGGGAAAAATACACAACAAGGGCTCCATGTGGCTCACCCTGGGCTGCATCAATACAGTATTCCAGCACGGTAATAGAGTGGTACAATGGCAATATGATTGAATGCGGTGCGTTATAAGGCTCGGTATTTTGGCACTGTTTCTTATTGCACCGGATATTTGTAGAATTGGTTATACAATAAACTGAAAGTCATGGACATAAGTAAAAAACATCTTAATCTAAAATTCCTAGAGACAAGCGGAGCCATATATTCCTATATATATATATATTTTCCTATATTTGAAACAGGAAGTAGGGGCTCTCAGCTCTACCTTCCCTTAAGTAAACAGTAATGCTTTTCCAATTATCAGTGTTTCTCAACCTTTTTATCTGTGGGGACCCCTTGAAAAAAAATTTGTCTCAGGAACCCAACATAAATTAATGATTTATGTTCTTAATTATCTTTTCCTTACTCAGTCATCAAATCATCAAATGCATAACTTATACAAATATAAATGATAGACTGGGTGGGAATCCTTATATAAAACATAACTTATTTTTATTTATTACTCAGACATCAATACACCAACACATATAATCCATACAGAACATACAAGTATATAGAAATATATCTGTATTCATCACTATGGATGGACTAGAACTCGAGCACCGAGTTCGATCTGAACTTTCTGAGTTCGGACAAACTCGAACTATTCGAACTAGTTCGGGCTCAAACTAGTTTGTTTTTCCGACTCGCTCTGTATTTTCAATATTATCAAATTGATTATTATCGAATTTATGGGCGTTCGCTAACCCAGGAAGATCGTTCATTTTCGCTAACCCTCGAATACACCTTCGCTAACCCAGGAAATCGTTCATTTTCGCTAACCCTCGAATATACCTGCTAACCCATTAACGATCGTTCGTTCGATAATCCTCAATGTATCTTGAATGTAGCTTGCGCAAAACCCGACAATTTTTTTTGCCCATAGCCATTTACAGTAAGTTACCATTGTAGTTTAGCTGTAAATCACTCAGATTTTCTCACTATCACTCTCTTGAAGGGTCCAAATTCGAACTTTCAAACTTTCTCTGCAGTTCGAAATTCGAAAAGGACGAACTTTATATAGTTCGGCCATCTCTGTTCATCAAATGATGGATCCATACAGTTTGGTTTTGTCAATCTCTTGGGGACCCCATGCAACCACTCAGGGGCCCCTGGTTGAGAAAACTGAATATATTGTCATATGCAGCAAAAATCACCCCCCCCGATTGCCAATTTACCAACATGTTTGACCAATATCAATGGGTAGGGACGAAAAACAAGAGTCCAGTCCAACACTGTTCACATGTGTACTGGCTACGGCTATAGGCATCGGTTTCAGTTTGAGTCATAAAAGGTAATGCTGGAAGGGACTGAGTCTCATAAAGAGATCCACAAAACCATCACATATTAAGCCACATCTGGGCCCTTCACTCAGTAACCCCCCACACATCCTGATAGTATTTGATATCCCGACAGCAGTGAGACGTTCCTTACAATAAACAGACTGTTTTACAGAGTTCTCTCGGACAGCTTCACTTATCTGCTGTAGCAGAAGGCTCTGTAGACGATGGTGTGTAGGAGAATGATTTCATTGTTCTGCCTAGTTAGGCTTCTAGTTAATAACCAATGAACACCCGGTCCACGCTGTTTTACAAACCTGCCTTTCCAAGTAAATGTCTGTATTACTTTATTTACACAGGCTTGCTGTTGTATATATATCTAAACAGCTAATTAATGTAGGTCGGCGGGACGGAACACTATCAAAACTTTTAATCCAAAAACACCTTTAATTGTGGGCATTGTGCATGCAATCATTCCAGAAAACCTCAGGGAGCCGTCATGTCTCAGAATATCACCCACAATGTAGTGGAGAAGGGTGAGGGAATCATTTCTAAATACACACACAGTAGGGCATGATGGGATTATTATATTGATTTATATAGCGCCAACACTATAGATGGACGAAACTCACTGGTTTCGTTCCATTTTCAGATTCCTGGATCTGGTAAATTCCGAAGATCCAAAAATCCGAAACCGGAAAATTTTCGAATGTGCTATTTTCGATCATTTTCTAAAATAGCCTTGAACGTTCAAAAATTACCGCAAATACGATCAGAGATCATTTTCAGATAGTATTTTTGAAGATTTTTGAATGTTCAAGGCTATTTTCGAAAATAGCCAGAACGTTCGAAAATGATCTCCGATCGTATTTTTGATAATTTTCGAACGTTCGAGGCTATTTAAAAAAATTATTAAAAAATGTCTGTACTTTCGAAAATTATTGAAAATGTCTTCCGTCCGGATTCGGACAGGATTTTTCGGATTTCGATACCAAGGCGTTCCGTGTCGGATCCGGATCCCATCTCTAGCCAACACCTTCCACTAGCGCTTTACAATTACATGTATACATTCACATCAGGCCTGCCCGAAGATGATTGTGGGGGACATATGATAGGATGACCATAATATTAATTTTTAATGAGTTTTGGGTGCCATGGAAATGGAAGGTGGGGGGTGGTTTTAGGGGTGCACCAGTACATGTGTGCACCTATGTCTGTGTGGGCTTGGGTAAAATATTAATAACTATAAAACAACATTTCAAACTTTATTCTGAATAAGTACATGTATTTTATTATTTTGCATTTATTTTGGAGTTTTATTCTAGAAATGTATGTAAATAGGGATAGCATCCATTTGTTGGCTAAAGTATACACTGCCCCAATATAAGGCTGTCCTCCATAGTCATATTGATCTACTAACAGACAGTATTTTAACAGCCATTCATCCCACGATATTTCCAGTCTGGAATGTATGGAATGGAATACAATCGCCAGGCGGTTGTAGAATTGAAATGAATGACATTCTATTCCAGAATTGTTGAATCCCTTATATAAAAGGGATAACTGGGTTACCACAAAGGAAAGATCTGGCCAAGAAGAATGGTGTGTTTGTGTCATTGTATTCGTTACTTTTATCATCAAACAGATATAATAAAACTTGCTGTATACTATGGGTGAATATTTATACATGTGAGGTCAGTACAATAGATCCACATTGTTAAGCTCTAATTATTATTCGTTTATTAAACCCTAGGCTCAAATGTTTCATCATTAGCTAAACACCAAGTTCAACAAAACGGAACAATTTTGTCTGTAGTTGGGGCTCCCTCCCCCAGCCCCCACCCGCATATTACTTTTTACGAAACTCCCCCGAACATTACTTACCTTACCTCTCTCCTCTGCCGTACTGTCCCGGCCCTCTGCTTGCATAAACTGCAAGCAGGGTCCGTACTGGCAGCTGCATCTGTGATTGGCTACAAGTCAGCCAATCACGGACCGGCTGCTGGCAGTGGAGAACGCCGGGAGAGAGGTAAGTAAGTAGAGTTTGGGGTAGTTTCTGTAAAAAGTAATATAGCGGTTGGGGTTCGTGGAGGGAGCCTGCACTATAGCAAAGGGGTTTTATCTAGGGGGAGTGTAGAGCTAAACGGAGGGATTTGAGGGGGTGGGCCTGTAGTGCTTATGGCAAAATTCCCCGGAGAGAGACACAGAAGGCAGAGTCTATATGGACTCTGCCAGGCTCCTGGTGGCCAGTTTTTGGGACTTTGGAGGGACATTACAGGAGAGCCATTTGGAGCTGGGATGTAAGGTAAGGATTTTATTACACTACAGAATGGGCCAGTAGTGGGTTAAATTATAGTTTTGGGGGTGGACATATATATATATATATATATATATACGTATATCACATTTGTCTATATAGAATAAGCACTGTTGGAATTCTGCTGGTGCGATAGGTGTCAGTATCCAGATTTCTTTATATAACTCAGTAGTAAATCATATTTGCAGCTACCATGTTCCTATTAATTCATTGTAATACAAACCAGGTAAACATTTCCACCATGTCCAATTCAGATATCGTCTTATTTGGCAATCGATCAATATCGATCTGTGTGTAACAACTAACACTTATTGTTTATTCCCAAATAGTTGTATGTAATTCAACAGTCCTGGAATCTGGACAGTCCCTACTGTTACATTTCACTTCTCCTGCAATGTCCCGAGATCCACAGGAGGGGTGAGTAGTGAATTGTGAATTCAATTATTTACTGACTACAAGTGTAGATAAATGATAGAGCTGTGTAGTAACTTCTAGTAAAATCTCTTATTGGTTTATTTATGTAGATATTGTCTATCTGTCCATCCGTTGTGCTTTTATTTTACTGAGACAGCCATGGTAGCGAGCATTGGGCACTAAACTGGAATTTAGTAGGAGGTTCTGTTACACGCAAGTAGACGATCACAAGTACAGTAGCAACATCTGTAGCACAGATTAAAACCAGCAGTACCAGAGGAAAAATTAGTTTAGCATTTTCTTCATGGGCAGTAGGATTCATCAGAGCAGAGAAAAGAGATAGGAGAAGGTATGTGTGTCTACACTGACCACATTATCATTGTTAGTTCTACCAAACAATACTTACTTACTATACTTAATAATATCCGTAGATAGAATATGGATCCTTAAATATCGAATCAGCATAGTACAGCAGGGATCCCTCCCTGGCAAGTATGAAGGGTGGGAGGGGGCATGCCAAGAGGCATGGAAGGGGTGCATGCCAGGGTGGAAAGGGGCATGTAAGTACGAAAGAATGAGAGTGGGCATGGTGAAGGCAGGTCTAGGGCATTCTGGGGGTGTTCCGTGGCAAGGAGTGGGCAGCCCAGAGCGGGGCTCACAGGTTCTGGCTCTCACGGGAGTTTGGGGTGGCCTCAAAGAAGTGCTGGAGACCTCCCCAGAACCCAGTAGGCTCCAGACCTACCAGGAGAGGTGGGATCCCTGGTAACAGTATAATATAAAGTATAAACAAAAGTTATTTAAGGATACCCCTGCTTTGTAAATACGTCCCAAACAGACATACAATAGTGTACCTTTACTTTAAGCGCAAGAATATATCAAAAATAGTTTTTATTATTTTTATACTGTCTTTATGCCTTTAAATACCGTTTTCACATGGCAATTCCAAACATTTTGTCAGCTGCAATTCAAAGGACAACAAATGCAATAAAATCTCTGAAATCAATCCTAAAGTCATCTATAGGTGTGTGTATGTAACGCAAAAACGCTACTGTCTATCTTTGGGCTACGATCGCACAGGCTACTATAAAAGGGGAACTGTGATATAAAACAAATTATGATTTTTAAAAGAAACCTGCATATCGATCCATTGTGGACTGTTTCAGCACTTAAAAGTGTATCATATTAACTCCCCTTTAACTTTAATGTGTATCATATCAACTTCCCCTTTAACAATAGGGTACAACATCTTCTCACATGTATATCTGTTGTATTCAGTTAGATCAACTGGACTTAAGCTCAATTCTTGAAGACGTTTCGCACCTTAGCCATCACAGGAGCGGATGCCGGTCGAGCCCCTCCTGCTTGACTTTCGTCACCAAAAAGGCACGGAAGGGTAGGCCCCATTAAAAGTATTGCCAGGAGGCTCACTGATCACTAGTTATGCCTCTGTGTCTAATATTAGCAGAATTGCAACCAGAGTATATGGAAATTCCACGTATATCCTACACTTTCTGTTGTGCAGCACATCACTAACACACACTAATGTGAAGAAGGAGGGAATGTTAACCAGTTGTACGTTAAAGCTGGGGCTTATAAGCCACACCTCTATCTGTGGTAAAGGCAAAATAAAGTTGGACCACTGAAAATGCTGAAATAGCTGAAATTGCCCAGTCCTGTCTGAAGGGGGAGCTAGATGACTGACTTACCCCAGCATAACTTAGACGGGGCAGCACAGCCAATAGGCCAGAGTGATATTGAAGGATAAAGAAAGAAGAAATTAACAGCAATCTAGAGTGATGAACTGTCTTTCCTCCTCATAAAGTTCATTATGAAAATGAAGTGATAAAAAAACAACAACGAGAGCGAGTCACAACTACCAGGACTCCCCAAACAACCTTCAATGGATCGACGCCATGACCTGTATTTTAACAACAGCTGCTGCAACTTGTACTGATTAAATTGATTTGTTTTTCTTTACAGATAATCAGGGTTATTCATAAAATTTCTATCGTTTAAAAAAGGCTAATTTTGCCCCAACCAATCAGATGTAAGCTTTCAAATTTAAATAAGATCTGATTGGTTGGTGCAAAATTAGCACCATTTTAAACAATAAGAACTTTTATTGAATAACCCTGAATGTTTTCTGGAGCCTTTGAGCAGCCAGGACCAGTTTATAAGGACTATGCTTTAATTAACCCCCCAAAGTACCCCTCACCTAATAGTACCCACAGGAACGACCTACACCAATAGGTCCTCACCCCTGGGTTTGCTGTCCTGGAGCAGCTGAGAGGGGACATGGAAAGACCACATGATAGATAGCCCTTGATAGCTTTTTGTGCACAATCTATAGCAAACACAGGGTAAGTACCCATCGTTCCTCATCTGGGGGGCTATTAGGTGAGGAGGGTGGTTTAAACTCTCTACACACATGCAATCATGGGCCCCACCCACAACATTCGAGTGTCAGATGAACGGACGTTTCACTATCGCTTGGTGTTTGGCGCTCGGTCAGGTGTCATTGATGATCAGTTTGAATTATTGATGCCTGGTCGAAAGGCCATAGAGTGTCCTACACCAAGTCTGGTGGTTTGTCTGACATTCGTGATTGCCGTGCTTGTGACTGCAGATATGTATGGACCTTTATGGTATATAATTGCCTCCATGCTTTCAATCAAACCTGATCATAAGATTGTCTTGCCTTGCCCGTACTGTGCACCATTATTACTCCAGTATGACATGTAGTAGCTCAATCACCTCCCCCCAGGAACATTTTAACAAGGACATGTGGCTTTGTTTTGCCTTTCATTCTCCCTCTGCGTTTGTTTTCCTCTTTATTAAATTTCCCCTTTTTTATCTCTAATGTCAGCAGCTGCTTTATCGCAGATAATAACTTCCTTCGTGTAAAACCCCAGTCCTACTTTGCATGCATTTCAAATTACGTTTGATGAACAAACAGCAGCGCTTGGCAGTGTGTGGTGCCGCACGTTTCTGCCATTCAGGTGCAAGGAAGTAAAATAAATTCCACTAATGCACCGTAACGTTTTGTTCCTATTATCTCTTAAACAAAACCTGTTTATAATCACATTTCTATTTGATTGTCAGGCTTGGGCCTACAATGTCAATTGCTAATGTCTCGACTCCTGCATTCCAGGTAACCTACACTAATGTGAGCCACAGGCATCACCATAAAGACGACCATACAAAAATCCTTTAAATTTGCAGATGCTGTACACACATCATTCAGAAATCCTATCAGCCAAGGGCCAGATACCAGAATTACTGAACACGTGGGAACATAATACAGCCCCAATGCCCTAAATCAAATATATTACTTAAGGCACGCACTGGGCACCAATAAAAGCAAGGGCCTCTTACAAGTAGAGATGGCCGAAACTACATAGTTTTGTTACGTTTTTTGATCCCCAGAAAGATCCGAAACGGAATGAATTTTCGAACGTACTGAGCTATTTTCGATACTTTTCAAAAGTATCTTCGAACATTTGAAAATCCTCGAAAATACTATCGGGGACAACTTTCGAGTTTATACATTAAAAATCTTTGACAATTTGTTCCGAAAACCCGAAATCTGACAACCGTCCGGATTCGGACTGATCTTTCGGATTTCGGAACCGAGGGGTTCTGTGTCGGATCACACGTGACTCTGTGGTTAGCACAGTGCTTTTTTCCACCCTTGGACACATCTGCAAGGAGTTTGTATGTTCTCCCCGTGCTTGCGTGGGTTTCCTCCGGGCGCTCCGGTTTCCCCCACAATCATAAAGTCATATTGATAGGTTGTATGTGTCAAATAAATGTGCCTAGATTGTAAGCTCTTCGGGGCAGGGCCTGATGTGAATGTATACATGTAATTGTAAAGTGCTACGGAAGATGTTGGTGCTATATAAATCCACAATAATAATAATAACCTTTCTTAAATACAACTTGCCTGATGGTGTCAGTAATGTGTACTAATATCAGCCAGTGCAGTACGGTCAAAGGACATTTTCCTTGGCAGCTGAAGGCTTCAGTTGAGGGGCTACAACCCTCCCATCAACTGAACACTAGTCAAAATTACCAAAGGTAAACTATACTCATGCAGTAGCTGACTGCTCTCTGTCTCCTTTAGAGATGGCCGGTTCGCGGACCCGAACCGGGATCCGCCGCGGATCTATCCCGTCCGCGACGGCGGATTATTCCGGATTTTCCGCCTTCCGAACTCCGAACCGCGGATTTTTTTTTTACGAAAATTTTCGAAAATACGAGTATCTCCGTATTACGAGAATCTGCGATCTTCCGGGACCCGGAAAAACCGAAGATCCTCGTAATTACCGGATTCTTGTAATTACGAAATTTTCGTAAAAACGAGAAATTCTTGTAAATTCAAATTTTTGGGGATCATTTTCAAGACGGACAAGCCACATGACCCAAATTAGCCAATGTTTTTTGGGAATCCTCGTTTTTCGGAGATCCTCGAGCGGACCCGTTAAAACGTATAAAAATGAAAGTTCGGCAAAATCCACATTAAAAGTGGTCTAAATAGCCTTGGTAACGTACACTTAATCACTCAGGGACCTGGGTAATGTCCTTAGAAACACGTATCAATGCCTACAATACCTAAAAATTACAGTCCGCCAGCGAGAACGGTATTTTTCGAAAATACGAGGATTTCCGTAAAAACGAGGATTTCCGTAAAAACGAGGACCTCCGTAAACCCGCGGATCTCCGAAAAGGGTAAATATACAGTCTGCAGTGCGTGTGAACAGATTGCTATTTAAGGATGGTGGGTTTGGACGTCTCATTTTAGGAAGGAACCGTAACCTGGACCAAGTTTCTAGTTTATACAAGATGAAAGCCATTGTCTAAGGGAAACTTTATGGCAGAAATTGCTTTCGTTATCATGTAAAGTCAGCAGCTGTGGCACACAGACTGCGGGTACAGAGTTTATCCTTCTTGATTCCTTGGTGAAATGGCCTTAGAATGTGTGTGTGAAATGTGACAGGGCAGTTATAAGTGATAGCGTCCATTCACTTTCTAAGATCATGTTACCACAGAGGCTTTTGAATGCAGACGTCTACTGCAAATGGTACAACGGAGCCCAAGGAGGTTTCTGCCTCTGCCGTTGCCTACAAATGGATATGGTATATATAAGATATTCAATTAGAAAGTTAGCGGGATGATGACACCAAAAAATGTTTTAGACAACAAGAGTCATTTATTATCCTCCTGTAACATACTGGGAGGCACCTAGCAGCTGCTGTTGGCACAAAATGTTTAGTTTTATACAATGCTCTGCTGCTTATTAAAGTTCTTTGGAATGGACAGTGAAAGGAGAGCTGCATGCAGTAATTTTACAGGAAAGTCCCTGACAGCTGAAAGACATGGAAGCTAAAAGGGTTCACATGTCACTGTGTGTGCTCTTTTCCTTCTCAAAACCTTTTCACTTTTTGTTTTTTTAATACTGAAATTTGTGATATCACGTCTTGGTCCCTGTTATCTTGATAGGCTATAGACACAAGTTACTATCCTGCCTCAGTGGGTTCAGACATGCTCAGTGCCATTCACTCAGGGAAAGACAGAAGAATCTCCAATCAGCTACGTGTACATACATACGTATTGGCAGGGAAGGGGTTCATTGGTTTAATCTGCAGATTATGGCTATGAATCATTTTATCCTAAACTTTTCTTCTAAAAATGAGAAAATGACTGGGGAAACAGAAAGTTTGATAATATCCTCTAGTAATAGCAGTTGTAATCTGTTAATTGAATGGCAGATAAGAATAATACATTGTCCATGTATGTACATGAATATTTATGATAAGACATAAGGAGACTAGAGATGTGAAATTCGAAAATCCGGTCCGCGCGAGGATCGCAGATTTTCAAAAAAATTCGTAAATTCGAAAATCCGCGAGCGGACCCGTTAAAACGTATAAAAATGAAAGTTCGGCAAAATCCACATTAAAAGTGGTTCAAATAGCTTGGTAACGTACACTATACACTCAGGGACCTGGGTAATGTCCTTAGAAACACGTATCAATGCCTACAATACCTAAAAATTACAGTCCGCTAGCGAGAACGGTATTTTTCGAAAATACGAGGATTTCCGTAAAAACGAGGATTTCCGTAAAAACGAGGACCTCCGTAAACCCGCGGATCTATCCGAAAAACGAGGATTCCCATAAAAAACATTGGCTAATTGGGTCATGTGGCTTGCTCCGTCTTGAAAATGATCCCCAAAAATTTGAATTTACAAGAATTTCTCGTTTTTACGAAAATTCTCGTAATTACAAGATCCGGTAATTACGAGGATCTTCGGTTTTTCCGGGTCCCGGAAGATCGCAGATTCTCGTAATTACGGAGATACTCGTATTTTCGAAATTTTCGTAAAAAAAAAATCCGCGTTCGGAAGTTCGGAAGGCGGAAAATCGGAATAATCCGCCGTTCGCGGACGGGATAGATCGCGGCGGATCCCGGTTCGGGTCCGCGAACCGGCCATCTCTAAAGGAGACAGAGAGCAGTCAGCTACTGCATGAGTATAGTTTACCTTTGTAATTTTGACTAGTGTTCAGTTGATGGAGAGGTGTGTAGCCCCTCAACTGAAGCCTTCCGCTGCCAAGGAAAATGTCCTTTGACCGTACTGCACTGGCTGATATTAGTACACATTACTGACACCATCAGGCAAGTTGTATTTAAGAAGGGTATTATTTTATTGTGGATTTATATAGCACCACATCTTCCGTAGCACTTTACAATTACATGTATACATTCACATCAGGCCCTGCCGAAGAGCTTAAATCTAGGCACATTTATTGACACATACAACCTATCAATATGACTTTATGATTGTGGGGGAAACCGGAGCGCCCGGAGGAAACCCACGGAAGCACGGGAGAACATACAAACTCCTTGCAGATGTGTCCAAGGGTGGAAAAAGCACTGTGTCCGCGGGTTTACGGAGGTCCTCGTTTTTACGGAAATCCTCGTTTTTACGGAAATCCTCGTATTTTCGAAAAATACCGTTCTCGCTGGCGGACTGTAATTTTTAGGTATTGTAGGCATTGATACGTGTTTCTAAGGACATTACCCAGGTCCCTGAGTGATTAAGTGTACGTTACCAAGGCTATTTAGACCACTTTTAATGTGGATTTTGCCGAACTTTCATTTTTATACGTTTTAACGGGTCCGCTCGCGGATTTTCGAATTTACGAATTTTTTTTGAAAATCTGCGGATCCTCGCGCGGACCGGATTTTTCGAAGTTCGGACATCTCTAGTCTCCTTATGTCTTATCATAAATATTCATGTACATACATGGACAATGTATTATACTTCTGCCATTCAATTAACAGATTACAACTGCTAATTACTAGTAGGATATTATCAAACTTTCTGTTTCCCCAGTCATTTTCTCATTTTTAGAAGAAAAGTTTAGGATAAAATGATTCATAGCCAATAATCTGCAGATTAAACCAATGAACCCCTTCCCTGCCAATACGTATGTATGTACACGTAGCTGATTGGAGGATTCTTCTGTCTTTCCCTGAGTGAATGGCACTGAGCATGTCTGAACCCACTGAGGCAGGATAGTAACTTGTGTCTATAGCCTATCAAGATAAACAGGGACCAAGACGTGATATCACAAAATTTCAGTATTAAAAAAACAAAAAGTGAAAAGGTTTTGAGAAGGAAAAAGTAGCCCACACAGTGACATGTGAACCCTTTTAGCTTCCTATGCTTTCAGCTGTCAGGGACTTTCCTGTTAAAATTTACTGCATTGCAGCTCTCCTTTCACTGTCCATTCCAAAGAACTTTAATAAGCAGCAGAGCATTGTATAAAACTAAACATTTTGTAGCCAACAGCAGCTGCTAGGTGCCTCCCAGTATGTTACAGGAGGATAATAAATGACTCTTGTTGTCTTAAAACATTTTTTGGTGTCATCATCCCGCTAACTTTCTAATTGAATATCTATATATATACCATATCCATTTGTAGGCAACAGGCAGAGGCAGAAACCTGCCTTGGGCTCCGTTGTACCGTTTGCAGTAGACTGTCTGCATTCAAAAGCCTCTGTGGTAACATGATCTTAGAAAGTGAATGGACGCTATCACTTATAACTGCCCTGTCACATTTCACACACACATTCTAATGGCCATTTCACCAAGGAATACAAGAAGGATAAACTCTGTACCCGCAGTCTGTGTGCCACAGCTGCTGACTTTACATGATAACGAAAGCAATTTCTGCCATAAAGTTTTTCGTTTCATCTTGTATAAAACTAGAAACTTGGTCCAGGTTACGGTTCCTTCCTTAAAATGAGACGTCCAAACCCACCATCCTTAAATAGCAATCTGTTCACACGCACTGCAGACTGTATATTTACCCATTTGGAATATCCATTTACCTGGAAACATGCCCTAAAGCTAGACATGCACAAATTGCCTTGTGATTTACATTTTCAATAAAACTGTCAACTGTTGATTGAAAATAGATCAGAGAAACGCACAAAGAAATCAGTGAATGATCTATACTGTATCAGATTGTCTAATGTTCAATAATGGTCAACTATACTCACCTTTTCTCTGGTACACACCTGAATAGTACCCAAACTACTAAGTTCTTACCCCGGTTACATTACCAATCAGATGGATTCCCTCGCTGCCCCAGTCCGCTCATCCTCTCTGACACTGTCCTTGACAGTCCACAATGTAGCCAATTAAAATACACGTTTCTTTGCAGATCCTGTATTCCCATTGGCTACATCAGGGACAAACAGGAAGAGGACCAGAGTAGCAATTAGCATTCTAGCTAATAGGTAATACATACCCTCCAACTGTACCGATTTGCCCAGTATTGTACAGTTTTTGAAACTGCAGTACCGGGCAAAACGTTCCGGCTTGTACCGGGTGCCTGGAATGTGTACCGCCGGATTTAGTCTGTGCCAGAGCTAACTGTCTACTTCTGGGCCAAATAAAATTGGATCGGACCCACAGACTCAGGTCAGAGAAAATTGCCACGGAGAGAGGGGGTGGGTTTGTAACTCATCCAGAGCCGAGTGCCGCCTCCTTGCTGTCCAAGAGGGGGTGATGAGGAGGAGGAGCCGGCATTATTCCATGTGCTGTGTCTGATCCAGAGCGCGCGATCCGGATGGCACGTGACTTTGCGCGCCTTAAGCTGTCCACACTGGAGAAAACTTGACTGTAGGCTTGCCACTGCGGTTCAGCCTGACCTCTCTGCATGCGGCATCATGATCATCTCTCTGGTGAGTCAGAGTGAGTAGAGTCCATCTCGAGAAGTTGACAGAGAGCTGAGCACACAGCCCAGTTGAGTCACACTGTCTCACTCACTGTGACAATACAGACTACTTGGTCCAGGTGCTTGGACTCTGCCCAATTATTGTAAGACGTAGTAGTGAGATGTAGGATATTGTATGGATATTGCATAATCTGGGATCTGTGGAAAGGAGGTCAAGTTAAGAAAATATTCAGTGGTTTTCTACATTGGTAGGTGACTGGTAATTAGAAAGCCAAACGTGTAGGTTTTTCAAAATAAACACTGAAGTTGTGTGTCAACCTATGCTGCCCAGACATCCAACAGAGAATTGTGGGACTTCTAGTTCAGCAGGAGACAAGACAAAAATAAAAAAAAAATGTTAACAGCTGGAAGGCGAAAGAAATCTAATTGCTATTGGACAGATCGCAAATATAATGTTGTCACCTGCTTTACACAGGACCCCCTGTATCTGCTTTCTCTCATTCAACTTTGGTTAATGTAAGCAAGACGCTTTATATAATCATTTATAATTATTCTATTTCAATGAGATTCCCAGCATGCAGTTTATTCAAAGAAATGTGTGTCCCACTGATCCAAGGGAATAGGTGGAGTTGGGGTGGGTGACTGGGGGTAGACTGGGGAAGCTAGTGTGGCCGGGACCCTTAGTATGCTATAGGTTGGGGACTTCTATTTTAAGGTGATTTACCTGAATGTTACCGTTTAATTGTCACAGGGAGAAATGATGGGCGATGCTAGTGAAATCAAATATTGATTTTTGGCAATATTGGAGATGTATTTAGGGTGGAGCTAGATGTTTGGGGGTGGAGCCATGGGAGGGGTTTGGGTGGAGCAAGGGGTGTGTCAAAGTGTACCTTTTTCTTTCTTTGGAATGTTGGAGGGTATGGGTAATGTACCACACATGCGTGAGTGTAGGGGGCTTTCTGCTGGATTATAGTTACTTGTAGACCTGGCACCTTGAGGTCATCAAAAAGTACAGGGAGTGTCAGTCTGAAAGTTAAAGTAGAAAGGCCACACAGTAACACAAAAAATGTAAACAAAGGGGAGCATTACTTTTAGGAGCATGGGTGTGACCTCTTCAGGTTCCAGTATAACCCTTTCAGGAATCCCTTCCTGGGAAATCCTGCAGTTGCCCCTGCACAGGGATGAGGACTAAGGGCTAGGCCACACTGATGCGCGATCCAATCACACTTTTAAAAGCACACACTAGTGTGGCCCTTTTGATGTGTCCACACTAGTGGGCTGCATGTGCAATCTGTTAATCGGAGCGCATACGATTTGCACTTTTTGTGCAATCACATGAAATCCGATTGGGCAACCTTGGGCGATCACAAAGTGCATGGTGCGCTTCCGTAAATGCAGGAGCACGTTGTAGTGTGGCCTCATCCTTAACAGTTTAGGTCATCACACTGGGTATTATTAATGGGTGGAAAAAGAGTGAGGGGGAGGTTAATATAATGGTCCTTTAATACTATTGGGCAGGAATCAGTTGAGATATCTCACAAACCTGACCAATCAAGGTTTGATCGATTGGTCACTTAAAAAATGATGACTTTTGGTTGATTACATGCAGAAAAACAAATCCATTTTTAAATCAATTAGATCAGGATTTTTTAAGGGTGTCCCGGGAACACTGGGTATCTTTAGTGAGAGAGAGAGCATGTCTCAAAAATGTTTAGGTCTACCATGAGAAAAAATGTTTTTGTCAAGTGTGCCATGGTCTGGATTGGATGGAAAAGCAAGGTGAGCCACCAATGTTTGGCATCCAAATCTGCAATCAGAGAAGTCTACAGCCACATGCTCTGGGCACAGGAGTGTGCGCTCTTGGAGTGGCTTAGTTCCCACAGCCCACCACATAGAAGCACACGTACAGGCACATTTACCTTACAAGCACAGGAGGTGCTAAAGTTAAATAATATTTATATTATGTAGACATAATGGTTGATTACACTCAAATGCTTAAAGACCTGCCAAACTTTATTTACCTTCCTAGTGTTCTGGCGCTGTCCTCTTCACCACCTTCTCCCCAGCTTCCAGTTTCTCACTTGGTGCAGCTGGGAAGAAGACAGCGAATTGCAGGGTGAGTTTCTCAGGCTAGGAACAGAGAGGAGGTAAGTAAGGTTGGTGAGGTTGGGTTTTCAGGGGTTGGGAATGCAAGTTTAAACTTTGTGGGAAGGGAAGACTTGCCCTTTAATTGCAAAAAAAGCACAAAACATTGCACATCTTCAAAATCCATTTTGTTTCCCGTCCCATGGTGCATTGTGGTACAGAGTTTATTTCTCTTTAAGGGTGGGAACACATCATAAGATAGTGACGTGTATCGGACAGTAGTGACGTGTATCGGATGGTCGGCTGGAAATATCTCATGGTGTGGGGCAGCTGGTCGCAACCAAGCACGGTCACCCGTATTGGAAGAACGGGCGATTGGGACTGGGCCAATTGTATGGAACTGTCAGCCGGAGCCACTATTGATGCGACCGACAGTGATTTGTCCGGCCGAGCGCTAACTAGTAGCGAACTTTTGGTCGAGACAAAAAGTACCACCGTGTGTATCCAGCTTACAGTCTTCAAGCTTGTGTTTAGACTCATGGCAGAGCAGAGGTTGATATAACATGTAAGATAAATTTTAAGAGACACTGCCATTAGTCCTCTATGGCTGGTGTACAGTATGTGAGATAAAGTATAGCAGTGCTGGCTGAGAAAGTCTGTGACAGGTTTAACTAGGAGAGTGGGAAAGGAAAACAAGTTAATTGAGCAAAAGGAAGCAAAAACAAAGACCACATAAATCTGCAAAGGTTTAAAAATGGATCTGATCTATTAAAGAGCATAAACGTCACAGCTCTGTTTGCACTGATCTACACACTAACAGGGAGATTCAATGAAAGTTCTTATCGTTAGAAATGGTGCTAATTTTGCCCCAACCAATCAGATGATTGCTTTCAAATGGTAAATAAGATCTGATTGGTTGGGGCAAAATTAGACCCATTTAAATGATAAGAACTTTTATTGAATAACCCTGATAATGAGTAGAGATGAACGAGTTTTATTCTGATAGCAGTTCGATGAAACTTAAATTAAAGTTCCAAAAATATGAAAATCCAATACAAAACCAATTAAATCAAAAAAATTTACTTGCAAATTTTGAGTTTTTTATTAGAGAATCAGGTTTATTTTGAAACTGGGGGCCCTTTTTATTAAGAAGCCGTATCGCTAAGTAGCAATACCACCCCTTTACCGATTGGGAATTTTATCACCGAAGTTGTACGATGGACTATACAATGCCATTGTGGTAGTTTACTACCGCATGGTATTGTACGGCTGAACAGTCATACAATCGGGCTCGTGAATATGCCACTGGGATTCATCACTAATAATGCATTTTACCTACTGTACCAAATCTCTGAAACCGCACTAAAACGCAACTGAAACCTAAGGGAAAAATGGTGATCGCATGCTTTATTATGACAAGAAACCGGTGCACAACCTAGCCATTGGGGCTGGCTTCATTGTGCTCCACTGTCTTGCAATGCACACACCGGGATCGGATTGTGGCAGTGTGGACTAGCCCTAAACACCAAATGAAAGAAGCTCATCAATCTGGACAATAAAGGTGAAACATTCAGAACTTATTGTAGTTGTTATATGTGCAGATTGTATGTACTTCCCAGTTATATGTATATGGCTGGTCTGGCCTTACACTACTGAGACTTGAAATAGATTTGACGTTCGACCATCCCTCTCTTCTTCTGCACATGTTTGTCTATAGATTATATAGGAGAGATGTTGCACTAGTCCACAAATCAGCTGCCAGGATGAGCGTGAGCCACACTAGCTGGTAAGTATACAGCTGCACCGTCCAATTGTGCTGCGCACAGGGAGGCAGGATTATTCTCTCCTACCTCTATAATAATTTCCCCAGACAGTTTAGTTCCCCTTTATTATGGCGTTGAAAAGAAAGAGCTGAATCAAGAGTTACTCCCAAGATAAGTGGAGAGTCTTTGTCGTTGATATTATAAATAAAATAGATTTTACAATGAATGGTTTCCAGAGTATCTCTGTGACAATGCTGCAATATCCCTTTAAAAATAGTTCAATACGGAGTATCTGTTTACCTGTCTGCAGATTGATATAGAGAGAGAAGTGTGTCTAGATCCGCTACGGACTGACACAGAGAGCAGGAAAGCTACTGAATTACTGATCCAGCTCATATAATGTTTAAACAGATGTCAAGGATAATTAGGCAAAGAATCGCTCCAAAAATGAAATGTCTTGTAAATTGATTTACATGGAATTATGGTCATACGTATTGGCAGATGGTAATGAAGTAGCTTGTCCTCTGTGGGTTGGAGAACCGGAGAAGAACGGGCCAGATCAGATAATAACATCCTTGAAGTTTTCGCATTAGACAAACAAGCTATTTTTTTGTCACGTCCGTATCTGTGTCAGGCCGAGACAGTCTGGTGCGGTTGTTATTCTTTTTATCATGAGAAAATAAAGAGACAAAGAATATCAAAGAAATGAATTCATCCCCACAAAGATGGTTTTAATTTTTAAATTCAAAGGGGATTTATAAGAAGGGAAACAAATAGACCTCGGCGAGCTGCGGACTGTATTTAAAGAAAGGACACATTGTCCGTTTCTTTGTTCGTGGACTAGAGAAGGTAAAGCTGGTTTATAGTCGCAACTATGTGAGTAGTTTTGCTGTAGCCTGTAATGGTGACAGAGATTTGACAGTTGGAATGCTGTGTGCTGTGTGCAGGCTTGACAGTTGGTTTGTGGGGAAAAAGTCCGTTCGAATGGAAGTGGGAGTGGTTAAAAGAGGGAGGGGGATACTGCTCCTAAACAAATGTGTGCTGGATTGAAGGCATGCAGCAACACAACAAATCAGAGTAAGTGCTACTTACATGTCTTAATTAATATAAGTGAGGCAAAGTAATTTTTTTCAGTGTAGTGTCCCTTTAAGCTGCCCATTCAGCATTTTGTCTGTGTATAAAAAACGCTTCTGAAATGCTATATCTGTTCTATTCAGTTAGATCAACTGGACTTAAGTTTAGTTCTTGAAGACGTTTCGCTAGTCATCCGACTGGCTTTCTCAATTCAGAATGACTTGTACAAGAATCTGTGGCAATTATGTACCCTGGAAAGTCCCAATTAGCATATCACAGCCAGGTGTTAAGGACCTTTTGCGCGGATGATACTTGGGTTAAAATCTACCAGAAGGAAGTACAAGCCTCACAGAACACATCAATTCTGTAGACCAGAACATTAAATTCACAAGGGAAGAGGTACAAAACAACAAACTGGCTTTCTAGGACTGCTTGGTAGAAGTTAAGGAAAATGGTAAACTGGAAGTAGAGGTTTACAGAACCCACACACACAGATCAGTATTTGATGTTTGACTCCCACCACCCTTTAGATCACAAGCTGGGTGTCATCAGAACCCTGCAACACAGAGCCGAGAACATCCCCACTAGCACAGAGGCGAAGGCCAAAGAAATAAAACATCTCAGAGGAGCCCTTAAAGGGCATCTATAGTGGGAAAATGAACTTTTTCCTTTCTTTCCATGTGTTCTATAATTCCCCACAACCCCCAGAGTGTCATCACTTTGTTCAGATTCCCTCTCTGTCCTGAGATACACCAGTTAGAAGAATACGTGATTGCATTTCTGTACTCCTACTTGGACTGTCAATCAAATCCCTGTGATGTGATCCCCCCTCCCTGCTCTGTAATAGACATAGAGATACGAGCATTAGCAGGGGAGAGAGGTAGCTTTTGATGTTAGATATAGGGCTGCACTTGACCCCCCATCTTAATAGCTTTCACTGATTGATGATGGTCCAAAAGTGAGAATCGTAAACTGTACTGTTCTCCTTCTTCCGTGTCTCCAGGACAGCTGCTTCTATTGGCCACTGTGCGTGGGTGTGTTTTTCAGGATGTTGAACTTTTAAACTCCTACTGCAACAGCTTGTCGGTTAGCCGGAGTTGAGACATGGAGGAGGTAACAGGGGAGTGGGAAGGGGGGAGTGCTGCACAGAGATCTGACACCATGGTTAAACAGAGTCACTGACATGATAAGATTAAGGCAGCACAGAGTACATGAATTTAACTTTGCAAGGGGCAAGTTTTTTTTCACTATATCCCCTATAAAGGGTATGTCCACCCCTAAAATACATTTTTAATATTCTGCTCCCCCATGTCCCCCAGCCCCAACCGCATGTTTGTTTTTTTCAAAAAGCTCCCCAAACTCTTACTACCTCCCCTCGATCCTCCGCCCACTGCCGCCCCTGCTTGCGAGAATGCAAGCAGAGGGCGGGACCGCAGTCGCGTCTGTGATTGGCTGAACGGCAGCCAATCACGGACGCGGCTGCCGGTCATTCAGTGCAGCGGAGGAAAGCGAGAGGTATAAGAGTTTGGGGAGCTTTTTGGAAAAAAAAACATGCGGTTGGGGCTGGGGGACATGGGGGATAGCAATATAAGGGGTTTAACGCTAGGGGGAGGATATAGAACGGGAGGGGAAGGGAGAGAGAGGAGGGAGGGAGGGGGAGAAGGGCTGCAGTGCGCATGGCAATATCTCCGGAGGCTAGATAGCAGGCAGAGACCGCTATCCTCCTGGTGGTTAGTTTTAGACTTTGGGGGGGGTTTACAAGAACTCTATGGAGCTGGGATGTGAGAAGGATTAAACTACACTACGGTGGGGCCAGTAGTTGGGGGGATTATAGTTTTGGGGGTGGACATGCCCTTTAAAACTTGTGGATATCCAGATTGGCCTTGTCAAAAGAAGTAGAAGGAAAGAAAGAACACAAATCCAACAGTGAGGGGAAAAGCATGAGGAAGACGAAAGACAGGAGGAAGAACCATGGTCATCCCATATGTAGCAGGGGTCTCAGAGAAATTAAGAAGATTTTTTTAAAAACACTGTATCCCTGTCTGCTTTAAACAACACACTGAGCCAGCAATTGGTACATGCGAAAGACCCAATATTATTATTATTATTATTAATAATGATTTATATAGCGCCAACATCTTCCGTGGCACTTTACAATTACATAGTCATACATTACATACAGGGTAATACATGTTATACAAAGTCATACTTATCACATACATAGGTAACACATAATATAAGTAAACAGAATGTGAAGTTTCTTACAGCAATACCGTGATACAATAGGAGAGAGGACCCTGCCCAAAGAGCTTACAGACTAGAGGATATGGGATGAGACATAAGGTTGCGGGAGTCGGTAGCTGTAAATTGATTGGCAGTGGAGTGTGAAAGGCGGGTTGGATCATATTGGGTAGTAAGAGGGGTAATATTTAGACCAGGTTATATGCTTGCCTAAAGAGATGGGCTTCAAGGTCACGTTTGAAGGTGTTAAGGGATGGTGAGTGACGGACAGGTAGAGGAAGAGAGTTCCAGAGCAGAGGGGCAGCACAAGTAAAGTCCTGAATGCAGGCATGGGAAGAAGTGACCAGGGTGCATGAGAGGAGGGTATCGTTTGCGGAGCGGAGGTTGCACCTGGGACGTTATCGCTGGATCAGCTCTGAGATATATGGAGGGGCTGTGTTGGATAGTGCTTTATAGGATAAGGTAAGCAGTTTGAACTGGATCCTTTGCGTGACAACCAGTGGAGGGACTGACAGAGAGGAGAGGCATTATAGAAGCGAGAAGAAAAATGAATGAGCCGGGCAGCAGAGTTGAGAATGGATTGAAGCGGTGCCAGGCAGTTGTTTGGTAAACTTCACAGAAGCGTGTTGCAGTAGTCTAGCCGGGATATGATTGGGGCATGGACTAGGATTTTTGTAGCTTCCTTCGAGAGGAAGGGTTGAATGCGGGAGATGTTTTTGAGTTGGAGCCAACAGGAGTTGGCAAGCGAATTGACATGAGGTTTGAAGGAAAGATCGGAATCTAGCGTTATTCCCAGGCAGCGGACATGAGGAGATGGGGATATGGGTGTGTTGTTAATATTAATAGTAAGACTAGGGAGGGGAACAGATCGCGATACTAAACACAAGATACTAAAACACAAGAAAAGCGACATCATATACACAGTGCAGTGCAGTGAAAAGTGCTCTGATTTGTATGTGGGGGAGACCAAACAGCAACTGCACCAATGTATGGCCCAGCACAGATGAGCCAATTCCTCGGGTCAGGACTCATCCGTGTACCTGCATCTTAAGGAAAAAGGACATACCTTTGAAGATTGTAATGTTAACATATTGGCAAAGGAACATGACGGGTTCAAGAGAGGTGTCAAGGAGGATATTTGTGTGAAAATAAAGAAACCAAGTAAGGGGGGTTCGACACCAACTGTCTGCCCTCTACAATGCTGTTTTGACACCTTACCCTGGGTTTTCCTATAACACCTCTTAGCCACAATGCAATCACACCTTGCATTCAGAAGGTCCTTAACACCTGGCTGTGATATGCTAATTGGGATTTTCCAGGGTACATAATTGCCAACAGATTCTTGCACAAGTCATTATGAATTGAGAAAGCCAGTCGGATAACTAGCAAAACGTCTTCAAGAACTAAACTTTAAGTCCATTTGATCTAATTGATTACAACAGATAATCCATAACTGGATGAATGAGAACATTCACAAGCACTTCTGAAATACTGACTTCCTGTTTGCAGGACCACTAATAGAGAATGCTATGGTCTTGTCCTTGACCCAGCGCTGGGTTGAGTAGAGAGCTGATCATGTTTGACCCATCCAACAGCCAATCAGTAGAAATTACTGTTAGGTACATTCCAAGGAAGTGGTGCATCCTGGGAAGAAATGTCAGCTCACTAATGTCAACAGCAGGGAATAGCGAGGGGTATAAAGTCAAGTTTTTCAAAATGGAAGAGAATATGTAGAATAACTAGGCATGTCTAATATAAGAATTTTAAAAATAATGATATTTTTTAGTGAACTTTCCCTTTAAAGGATAACTAAACCTTACATTTTTAATGTTTGATAAGATATAGCAGCAACCAGGGATGCAGGTTAATATGTTTAAAGTTGCTTGCCTCTCTTTCTTGTATAAGGTAATGTCAACAAACCCCATTATCCACTATCCATCCTGGGCAAACACTGCTCATCTTCTCCTTGTCCATTTGCCGGAGGAAGGGGCGGGAATTTCACTCGCCATTTAAACAACAATGGCAGCGAAGGCAGGTAAGTAATGTTGGGTGCTGGATTGTTTTCTTATCTTATGCAAAGTTAATATTTGCGATGTTGTTCTCCTTTAATGATCATTAGCCCAACTACAGTCAGATTAGCACATTTTCCAAGAATCAAGTTTGTTGTTATAAAATACTTTAGCTGGACGTTGACTGGGAAAATCCTAGTGAACAAAGCATCCAACAACCAGTCTCTTCCCATTGTTGGGAATGGTAATGAGCATATGGAAGTGATTAATGCAGGAAAAGAGCCTTTCCTTCTTTTCTTATTCCACAACCTTTTAACAATAATCAGAAATAATGGGGCACATTACAATGACATTTTAACTACTGTAATTTCCCTGCGGAATCTAGAAACATTAATTCAACCCAGGCAGAGGTACTGTAACTACCGGGGGGGGCCAATGTGGGTTTTGCTGGGGAGCCAATAATTTCTTTGATGAACTTTAGTTCTAGCAGAGCAGAATGGACCACATGGCAATCTAGGCTTCCCCAAGGATCTAGGAAACTTCAGGTTTTACTGAATTTACTGATTTACTGAAGAACAGGAGGTAAATGGACTATCTCTTACCTCCTGTTCTTCGGTAAATCTTACAGGAGAGGAGGAGACACTTACCCGTGGACCCGCTCCAGCACCAAAATCCCCGATGCCTCCGACGCATCTCAGTCTCCGAGGACGCGTCGGAGACTGACAAGTCAGAGCTGGAGCAGGTCCACGGGTAAGTGTCTCCTCCTCTCCTGTAAGATTTACTGAAGAACGGGAGGTAAGAGATAGTGCATTTACCTCCTGTTCTTCAGTAAATCAGATAGAAATCAACTTCAGCCGTTCCCTATGCCTTCATTGATCTTAAAGTGCATGTCCACCACCAAAACTAAAATTTAGCCCCATACTGGCCCCACTATGTAGTGTTAAATCCTTACCTTACTCCTCTGCTCATTATGGTTCTCCTGCAGTGTCCAAAGTCAAGGAAACTGAAGAGTAGGAGCTGTCTTCCTCCATGAATAGTTTCTGCCTCATCCTTGTCTTCTGAGAGGACAGTGGCATGTGCAGGGGAGCCCTCCCCCCCCCCCCACTACCTCCATCCCTCTGTAGCCCTCTTTGCTGCTGGGTGCCCTACCTCTAAAACCTCTCAAGATATTGTAGGGCACCCTATCCCACCCCCAATCTTTAAGTCTGTTTAAAAAAGCTGCAGAACTCTACTTAAGATCCTTCGTTCCCTCTGCGTCTCTGATTGGCTGTACCTGTTCTGTTAAGGTGCAGCAATCATTTAGATGTTATCAAATGCTTTCTAAAGCTAGCCATACTCAGGCTGATGGTTTTCCAATCGTAATTACAATCAGCAGAAACGATCGTAAATTCAATCAGAAGCAATTTCTGATTTTCCAGATCATAGTTTTTTCAATAGACTAATCAATATCGCTGATCGAAAACACAGAGCATTTTCTGAATGCCGAATGAATCGCAATATCAATGCTGTGTATGGGGGCCTTAACTTTAGTAGGCCTAATCTGATTGGATATTGCAAATAAACAGCAAGGGCCAATGTTTGCATCTCTTATAAAATAAGCACGAATAATGTGGAGACAAAGAACAGACGCCTATAGAGAGCGAATGAATGAAGTTTGAGGTTTTCCATCTAGATAGGAAGGAGCAGATTCTTGCTTACGATCAGATTTCATGAGCTGGTAGTTATACGGAGAACACACCAGATTTATTAGACTCCAGTTCTTTAAAAGTTTCCCAAACATCTTGAGGAAAAGGTGCAGTTGGCAGATTGTGTTCACCCTTCATTAGCTGCCTATCCATCCATTACATTTTCCATAAGCACAAAGAACACTTATCAGCCTAATCAGCTTTCAGGCACATTCCCGTAAAGAGCACTAAATGGCCAATTGCATAATATAGAGGTGTGAGTAGTGCTAATTATAATATTGTTTGTGGAAAGGCATATATTACATGGCTCTGGCGTCTAGTCTGCTGCACCTTTAACTAAAAGTGGTGGCTCCAAACATCTGACATTTTCTCCTTCTGACTCAGTGGCAGTTCCTATGAAGTTGCCAATAGTTGCTGAAAAATTAAGAGCCTGGTACACTTTATGGCAGAAACTGCACACAAAGGGGAATATTCACAAAGGGGGAGGTCATTTAACCACAAACTTTTTTTGTAACACTTTACACACAGGCGAAGTTGATGAAACTTTTCTGTAAACTGTATTTCTTTCCCAGCACTTCACTGCACTTTATGGCAAAAACATAATGGAAATTCAGTAAGATGATTATAAGGCGGTGAAGATGACAATAATGCGTTTTGTGGTCTTTTCTGAATGTGTAATATCGTAAATACTTGAGTATAAACCGACCCCAATATAAACTGAGGCACTTATTTTTAACTGATAAACCAGGAAAACTGCTTAACTCAAGTATAAACAGTATAGTGTTGATTTTCTCCCATAGACAGACCCATAGATAGTTCCACAGACAGCCCCATAGAAGGTCACAAACAGAGCCCAAAAGAAAGTCCCATACACAATCCCATAAAAAGTCCCATACACAGCCCCATAGAAAGTCCCATACACAGCCCCATAGAAAGTCCCATACACAGCCCCATAGAAAGTCCCATACACAACCCCATAGAAAGTCCCATATACAGCCCCATAGAAAGTCCAATATACAGTCTCATAGAAAGTCCAATACACAGCCCCATGAAAAAGGCCCATACACAGCCCCATAGAAAGTCTCATACACAGCCTCATAGAAAGTCCCATACACAGCCCCATAGAAAGTCCCATACACAGCCCCATAGAAAGTCCAATACAAACCCTTATAGAAAGTCCAATACACAGCCCCATAGAAAGTCCAATACAAAGCCCCATAGAAAGTCCAATACACAGCCCCATAGAAAGTCTCATACACAGCCTCATAGAAAGTCCCATACACAGCCCCATAGAAAGGCCCATACACAGCCCCATAGAAAGTCTCATACACAGCCTCATAGAAAGTCCCATACAAACCCTTATAGAAAGTCCAATACACAGCCCCATAGAAAGTCCAATACAAAGCCCCATAGAAAGTCCAATACACAGCCCCATAGAAAGTTCAATACACAGCCCCATAGAAAGTCCCATACACAGCCCCATAGAAAAGTCCAATCCACAGCCCCATAGAAAGTCCCATACACAGCCCCATAGAAAGTCCCATTACACAACCTCATAGAAAGTCCCATACACAGCCCCATAGAAAGTCCAATACACAGCCCCATAGAAAGTCCCATTACACAGCCTCATAGAAAGTCCAATACACAGCCCCATAGAAAGTCCAATACAAAGCCCCATAGAAAGTCCAATACACAGCCCCATAGTTAGTCCCATTACACAGCCTCATAGAAAGTCCAATACACAGCACCATAGAAAGTCCAATACAAAGCCCATAGAAAGTCCAATACACAGCCCCATAGACAGTCCCAAACACAGCCCCATAGAAAGTCCCAAAAACAGCCCCATAGAAAGTCCAATACACAGCCCCATAGAAAGTCCAATACACATCCCCATAGAAAGTCCCATACACAGCCACATAGAATATAGATTTAAAAAAGGTGGAATGTTCCACAAACTACACACTCCATCTTCCTCAGCTACCAGTCTCCCTAAAGCTCGTTGGAGCAGACACCGCAAGGGGAAAGAGGCGGTTGCCTCAGATAAAACTGCATCGTTCTATGCTCACACAGCCCACACATCAGTGGACTGGGACTCTGAAAATGTATTCAGGTCCTCTGCCTCCTCTGAAAGAGGCAAGATGAGCGAAGTACAAATGACAAGAGTGGGTCTGGCAGGCAAGGAACCCCCATCCAAACTCTTTTCAAAGCGCTGGGCAATAGATAACTCGTCTGAGGTCTACAACTTTGCCCAATTGGCATTTAAAGCCACGCTGGTGAAGGAAAATGAATAAGTGTTGAGGAATTTTCTCGGCATTCCTAATATGCAGGCGTTAATAGCTCCTGACCTAGACCCTGCACTACTCTCCATCGGTGGTGATTCCGCGAACTCCCCTACTCAGTGGACCAGACATTAAAAAATATTCAGTTCAAAATCGCTGATGCAGCTGGCCCTCTAGTTCTCATGTTATCCAAAGCTGAGCAAGAGGGTGACATCTCCACAGATCAATCCATTTGCTCCCTGCTCTCCTCCAAGACAGCCTTATTAAAAGCTACTAGCAGAGCCATGCTCTTAATAGGATAGACATTAATTATATTTCCAATATAAGACGTGCACATTTGCTCGCTGCGGTAGGCATGGCCGACCTGGCAACTAAGTCGCACAAATTTCCAAATTTCGAAACCAGGAAGTTAAAGGGCGATATCGCGCTAGGAAATCCTTTACGGATCTCAAAAAACCAAAGCCCTCCACATCCGCTAGGAGGCCCTTTCGACAGGAGGGTGTCTCTTTAGAGCCCAGGCGACGTCCTGTGATTACACCCACGGTGCTTCAAAATGATTCGTACCCAGAGGCCAGTCTTCAGACCACCAGGCCTCCTTCACCAGATTCCCCATGCCAGGTCACAGACCTCGCACAGGTAGGTACCCTTTTGCATCCTCCCACTATTTATTTGGTTCGCTTTTACTCAGCATGGGAGACGAAATGTTCAGATCGCTGGGTACTCAAAGTTATAAAGATCGCTTTATAAGACCAAAACGATTCAGGTTGGAAAACCTGTCAGACTTACACTTCCTTCTCAACAGGGACTTCTACATGCTCAAGGTAGACTTAAAGGATTCCTTTCACAGCATCTCACAATCACAGACGTCTGCTTCAATTACAATGGAGAGGGCAGATATACCGCTGGAATGTGATGGTGTTTAGCCTATCCAATGCACCATACACATTCACAAGAGTGCTGAAACCTGTCATCCAGCACTTCAGACAAAGAGGCATCATGTCTCTGATTTATTTGGACGATCTCCTTGTGTTTGGCCCAGACCGGTCTGTGATCCTCCAGCAAAGGGATACAATACTGGCTACCCTCAAGCAGCTTAAACAAACAGAAATCAATTCTGACCCCCACAAGATCCCTAGAGTTCTTGGGGTTCCACATAGATACACATCAATTCACTATTCAAGTCCCAGATCACAAATGGGAATCAATACAATCATTCATCAGAATGATTTTCCCTCACAACTCACTTCCACTCTGCACAGTAGCGAAGATTATGGGGAGGATAGTGGCACTCTCTCCAGGCTTCCTAGAGACTACCATGTTGTGCAGGTCCACTCAGATGTACCTCAGGAAACGTCTCCTGGCCTCAACTAGTAGCCCTCTCACCCAGTGTAAGGAAAGAGCTACAGCACACACTACAGATTCCCCAGATGCATCCTCACCCATTCAGACTAGAAGACCAAGCCCTTATAATTACAACAGATGCTTCCCTCCAAGGTTGGGGGGCCTTCACACCATCACAGGCACTAGGGGGACGGTGGTCCCAACAGGAACGTACCTTACACATCAACTTACTAGAAATGAGGGCAGCGAAGCTAGCAGTTCAGAACCTGCTCACAGAGGCCCTGTCCGGCAAGACAGTCCTAAGACAGATGGACAACCGGACCACTGTCTCATATATCAACAGAATGGGGGGACAAGATTGAGACCCCTATGCCTGGAAGCCCTAGACATATCGAAGTTAGCTCTATCGCTCAATATCATTCTGATGGCCCGTTACGTCCCAGGCAGAGAAAACGAATTGGCAGATGCCTTATCCATACATCTGCTAACTCTAGCAGTAGTATGTCTGAAACCCACTATATTCACACTCATAAACCAGCAATTCGGCACAAGACACATAGACCTGTTACAGAAACTTCAGCACAAACACAGACATTTGTGTTGAGGCAGTGGTCCAAGAATGCGTGAATAGCAGATGCACTCTCCTTTCCATGGACAGATCTACCTCCCCTATACGCATTTCCTCCCCCTACCCTAATACCCCAAGTCCTCCACAAGATAGTTACAGACAAAGAAACACCTGAAACAGTACCTACAGCTGTCAGCCGTAGATAGGGGTGAGGTCTCACAGTTATTTATAACATACAGGCCACCAGCCAGTTCCAAAACTATTAGAAGTTGGATACTACAAGCTATGGTTTCAGCAGGGATATACATCTCAGTATTCCGTCCTCATTCCATTAGAGGGGCTGCATCTACTAAAGCAGCATCGAAATGGCTGGCCCTACACACTATCCTCAGAGCGGCCAGACAGTCATCCGACAGGACATTCGTGAAACATTACTTGCGTCCTACAGAGCCAGAAAGATTGGCCTTTGCAAGATCGAATACCAGGTGTGTGCTACTCTGCCCACCAGCTGTTGCTAGGTGGCTGCCTCCCATGGGAAAATAATAGTTTGCAGTAGTTTGCAATAGTTAGGGAATAGGACAAATTGGACTTTGTCCTGTATGGGACATTCTCTTCTAGAAAGTCCCATACACAGCCCCATAGAAAGTCCAATACACAGCCCCAGAATAAGTCCCATACACAGCCCCATAGAAAGTCCCATACACAGCTCCATAGAAAGTCCCATACACAGCCTCATAGACAGTTCCATGACCTTAAAGGACAACTCCACCCTCATAAGAACATCTTTTAGAAAGAATGTCCTCTTTAAAATATGTTGATATATCATGGTTTGTCCTATGAATTCATTCCTGTATGCCTGCTATGCTTCTGGAAACTAAGCAATTTAGAAACCTGTACCGAGCCTGTACTGAGCCTGGGCATGCTCAGAAGAGGCAGACAGGGGATTAACATTCAGTCATTGGCTGTGATGTCAACTGTCAAATCCATAACTGACAGTTGCTAACTGGAAGAACCAGAAAGAAGAAACAGGGGAAGCAGGACATTGTGCAGGATTTCAGGTTAGACTTATATATTTCCAATTTCAAATTATTACCATTTAGGGTTTTGGGGGGTGATTTACCTGTACGTAAATTTTCATTTTGGGGCTGTACTTGCCCTTTAATCTGCCAATTCACCATTTTGTCTGTGTATAAATAAATACAACCAAAATACTAACTTCCTGTTTGCAGGACCCCTAGTAGAGACCGTTATGGTCTTGCCCTTGACCCAGCACCTGGGTTGATTCAGTTGCTCAGTAGAAATCTGAGTATCTTTGACCCATCCAACAGCCAATCAGTAGAAATTACTGTTAGGAACATTCCAAGGAAGTGGTGCATCCTGGGAAGAAGAAGGACCGTTAGAACCTGAAATGTCAGCTCACTAATGTCAACAGCAGGGAAAAGCAAAGGGTATGAAATCAACTGATTTTTCAAAATGGGAGAGAATATGTAGAATAACTAAGAAGGCATTACACAAACTAACAATTGAACAAATATTGATCATTTCCACTGAAGTGTCCCTTTAAAGAAATCATGGCTTCTTTATAGATATACCCTATAGGCTACTTTCATGTAGATTAGCATTTGTTCGGTCATTTTGTAATAACTTGGTAAAACACATCTATTAAAAACTCCAAATCCTTGTATATTTCATGTATTCTTACATTAAACATAACATCTGACATCTGATATTAAAGCATATTTCACAGATAGCGCCAAAATAGGACTTGTCTGTGAATAGAGATGGGCGAAACTGATAAAAACCCTTCTGTCTGCGGATTCGTGAATTTTCTACAAAAATGAAAAAAAAATTATTTATATAGTGCCGATATCTTCCGTGGCACTTTACAATTACAGTACATACTCATACATTACATACAGTGTAATACGTGTTATACAAAGTCATATACATATTACATACACAGTTAATACATAATATAAGTAAGTAGAGTGTGGAGTTTCTTACAGCAAAAGTGATACAATAGGAGAGAGGACCCTGCCCAAAGAGCTTACAGACTAGAGGATATGGGGTGAGACATAAGGTTGTGGGAGTCGGTAGCTGTAAATAGATTGGCGGTGGAGTGTGAAAGGCGGGTTGGATCACATTGGGTAGTAAGAGGGGTAATGTTTAGGCCAGGTTATATGCTTGCAAGAGGTGGGATTTAAGGTTACGTTTGAAGGTGTTAAGGGATGGTGAGTGACGGACAGACGGAGGAAGAGAGTTCCAGAGCAGAGGAGCAGCACAAGTAAAGTCCTGAATGCGGGCATGGGAAGAGGTGACCAGGGTGGATGAGAGGAGATGATCGTTTGCGAAGCGGAGGTTGCGCCTGGGACGGTATCGCTGGATCAGCTCTGAGATATATGGAGGGGCTGTGTTGGATAGTGCTTTATAGGATAGGGTAAGCAGCTTGAACTGGATCCTTCGCGTGATGGGCAGCCAGTGGAGTGACTGACAGGAGAGAGGAGAGGCATTTAGAGAAATGAATGAGCCGGGCAGCAGAGAATGGATTGAAGCGGTGCCAGGTGGTTGTTTGGTAAACCACACAGGAGTGTGTTGCAGTAGTCTAGCCGGGATATGATTAGGACATGGACTAGGATTTTTGTAGCTTCCTTCGAGAGAAAGGGTCAAATGCAGGAGATGTTTTTGAGTCCCGCAAGACCCAGTACTGAGCCTTGCGGGACCCCCACAGGGAGGGGGCAAGGAGTGGAGCTAATTTCAGGGGGGGGAACACTTAAGATCCTACCAGAGAGATAGGAGGATAGCCAATAAAAAGTGCAGTGTCCTGGATACCCAAGGAGGCCAGAATCTGTAGAAATAGAAGGTGATCAACAGTATCAAAAGTAGAGGACAGATCAAGAAGAATGAGCAGTAGTGATTAGGTTTAGCACTAAGTAGATCATTGGTCACTTTAGTGAGGTCAGTGGATAGAAAGTGGGACAACCAAGCAGAGAAGTGGTCAAAGAAAGTGGTGGGTGGTTGATAAATAACCACAATCTGTAGGGGTGTGGGAGAGTAAACACGGACTGACTGGAACTCAAAAGATAGACAGGAGAGGGCTGGTAAGGGTGTGATGGGTTTGAAAGTACAGCGCTCTTTCTAAAAGAATCTGGTTGTAACCAATTCTGATTGGAAAAGAATCTGATTGGTTAGTATACCAATCAGATTCTTTCTGAAAGAATTAGATTGCATCCAATCAGAAATGATTACAATCAGATTCTTTCAGAAAGAATCTGATTGGTATACTAACAAATCAGACTCTTTCTGATTAGTTTGTGGCTTGAAAAAATCGGAATTACGCTAGATCTGCGATTCAAGGATAGTTGAAATTCGGCGTGGAATCAGGTTTGGATTCGCGATCCGGTCCATCTCTATCTGTGAAAATAGTTTTTGTTGATACCTGGGGTGTAACCCCCCACATACGAGATTCGAAGTTGGCCCTGAGCCACCTCCCTCCCCAGCACATCACAATCTGCTTTTTTGAAACAGCTACTTGCATGTCTCATTACTGTACACACGTGATTAGCTGTTTAAAAGACCGAAATTGTCTGTTTAAAAACCTCCTAAACCCTCTGCAGCAGGGGGCTCTGATGTTATGCCACTGGTTGATACAGTTAATTCATTATTTCCAGTTTCAAGTCTCAAATGTAGAGATGGATTAAGATCAAATTGGGCCCCAGGCAGGGCTGACATTTGGAGCTCCCTTGTTCTTGTATAACTGTAGTACTGAATCGGGGCCCTGATGTTTACTGGGCCCTAGGCAGCTGTCTAGGTTGCCTTAATGGATAATCCTTCTCTGCTCAAATGCCTAGAAGGATAAATGCATGAATTCAAGTTAGAGATCTGGAGATCTGGACCCTTGTAAGAAACAGTTAGTATTGTGACATTGTACCGTATTGCCTTATTGCAACTGGATTGGCAGTGACAACCAAAAAGAAGGCCTTGATAAATTTAATTTGGAACCTAAGGTCCACCTAGACCTCAAATTTCTTTCTTGATTCTTACATTAGCTGTAATCAAATGTTCTGATTAACATGTTAACGTTCACATTCAATGTTTGACATACATATAGACCTTCAAGGATTTATAATATAATAAACCTTTGCATAAGACCAGCGACTTAACTTACAATATCATAAAGAAGTAAATGCCCTTAAACAGAGCCAGATGGCTTAGCTGGGTGTAGACTGGAAAAAGTCATATGAGTTGAAGGGTCCTTATCTGATAAAGTAAACTTTCATTAAGGTACCACTGTTAGGTGTTCTCACATGAAAATGCTTTAGCGAGAGTGGGTCATTGAAAAGCCATTACACTTGACAGACCTTTAAATGTTACAACAGCACTTAGTATTATACCTTCCGATGTTAAAACAGCACTTACTATCAACCCATAACATAATACGCCATTCATGGGATTTATCACAAGTTAATTACTCTTGGTCCTTGATAAATGAGCTCCCTCCTTCTCGACTAAGATTGCTGGCTCCAAAATAATCTTGAACACAGACCGAAGAATGCCTCTCAACTGCCCTGTGTTTTCAATCCAAGCAAATGCCTTGCCAGGAGTGAGTCTAAAGTGGATCCTTTTAAGATGATCTAAGGAAACAGGCTGACAGTGAGCTGATTACACCGCTCTTACTGACTCTTCTAAAGGCAAAACCACTTTCTAAATAACTCAGGAGCCTTTTTAAGTTTGAATGTGCATTTCTGGTGAACTTGAGTGAATTCTATTTAGGGCTAACTGAACAGAGAACATTGCCTGCTCTTGCCACAGTCTTCCTGTGTCCGATAGTTTAAGATTTCAGGGAATGGTTTAAAGATAACTAGGAAGGAAATAAAAAGATGATAGGGTGAAGTAAGCCTGGCAGACAGGACCGCAAGCAAGTTTCTTGGCTTCAGCCTTATCTAGAGAGCATGAAACATAGCTCAATCTCAACATTCTACAAAAGAACCTTCATAGCAGCAGAAAAAAAGACCAAAATAAAGATTAGGAACGAAGAAATTCAGCCGGTTTCGTTCTGCCAAGTCTCAGAATTTCAGTTTCGACTATTGTGTTGGCAAAACTACCGTATATATTCTAGTATAAGTTGATCCAAGTATAAGTCGAGGTACCTGTTTTTACCTGAAAATTTGGAAAAACTGATTGACTTGAGTATAAGCCGAGGGTAGAAATTATGACCACTACTGTCTTCTAATTTAGTTTTGTTTTGTGCCTTAATATGCCCTTTAAACGGACAGCAGAATTCCCATACAGTAGTCCCATACAGTAATAGCCAAATCTAGTACCAGTAACCCCCAATTCCTTTGCACTCCAGATGTTTGGAAACTATAACAGCATGCTTTGGTTGCTGGGAATTGTAGTTTCTAAACGTGTGTGTGTGGCTTCAATAAAGGTTCAAGGTTCAATAAACTTTTAATTAAGCTTACCATCATTTACAATTCACCTGACCCCAATAGTTAAGTGTCACCTGAGAGTTGTAGTTTCAAGCTGTCAGCCATTTTTTGCCCTAAACTGAGAAGAACAGTGAGTCCAGCAGCCTGACTACAGGAAGCAGGAAGGAGTGTAAAGGCAGATTAGCTCCTGTAACTTTCTATGCAGATAAAGTATTTTTAACACAGCGCCACATACTGGTTACTATCCACAATTGCAGCATTTGGAGCTAAATTAGGACTTGACCCGAGTATAAGTCGAGGTTTGGTTTTCAGGCTAATTTTAAAGGAATAGTTCACTGCAATAGTAAACTATTTATTTTCTACATTGATTGAAGCCCGGGAGGTTAAGGAGCTATGCCTTACCTTCTGTTCTTTAATCAATGTTTGGATAGCCAGGAACGAACTTTTGAAAATCTTACCTTTCACGCGATCCAGCGGGGCCGCTCTGACAGTTCCCGACTGCTTCCTGCTTTTGTTACGCTATAACGCGCATGCCCGATAATGCACGTTATAGTGTAACAGAGGCAGGAAGCAGTCGGGAATTTCAGAGCGGCCCCGCTGGATCGTGTGAAAGGTAAGATTTTCTGAAGTTCGTTCCTGGCTATCTAAACATTGATTGAAGAACAGAAGGTAAGGCAAAGCTCCTTAACCTCCCTGGAAAAGGGATAGTTCACTATTGCAGTGAACTATTCCGTTAAAGCCTGAAAATCTCGACTTATATTCGAATATATAGGTATGACATTTTGATGTAAAATAATATGGTTTTGATGGTCTGAATCTCAGCAGTTCTGGGTTGAAATTTTAGCCTGACGAACTTTTGATGACTTCATTTTGTTTTTTGGGGTTGGGCAACAGTGTACACCCCTGAAATTAGTTTCATGCAGGTTGGGATGTCTATAAACATCCGTTAATAATGTGCTTTTCAACCATTTCTCCTTTGCTTCATTTTGCCTCTTAGTTGTATTACCCATAATGCCTTGCACATTTGCCTTCCTATTTGGGGTTAGCCTCCCCCATCTCTAGTTATCTGCATTAAATTATGGAAATGTTTCTAGATTTCCAAATTTTGGGAGTTATGAATATTTGTGCTGTGCTGTTCTTCTTAAATGTCATTTGGTCATTAAATATTGTGTGATGATGACATCATTATTTTTCCACAATCCATTATGTCATCATACGCAATTTCCCTGCCACAAATCCTACATTTGAACCTACAAGAAAAACCTTATCACATTCTCATGACATATGATCTTTGTCTTCTGTGAAGAGACATTCAAGTGGATGAAAATAATTCAGAGCGATCTATAAAATATGGAGTGCTGGCTAGCACATGAGTGTTACAAATTACAGAGTTGACCAGAATGTACATTGACCTGGATTCAAACAACATTATCTTGTGTTAGAAAACAGCTAATCTGTCTTCTCAAGGCAAATTCATGCTTCACAAGTTTTAAAAATAGAAATAATTCCTTTAAGAAAACGTTAATTGTCAAATTTCAGATTTTAAGGGAGAAATATAGTCTCTGTCAACACCCCCAAACCACCATGTTAGTACTCAGGGGGAGGTACAAGTTTGTCTAGGTAGATGCCCCATATTTTGCTGTCAAAGTCCGGCCCCGAACTGTGGATGAGGCAGGCACTCTGACCCGGACTTTGACAGCGGGTCTTTTCCAAAGTGAAGGCACTCTCTGCAGGTCCTCATCCTGGGTATGAGCAGGGGAGGGCTGTGGTTTAGAGTGGTATAATTGTCTTTGAGAAATGAATGAGGATTCTGGTAGCTCTAGTTCAAAGTTGCTGCTAATTAAAATAACGTATAATTTGCCTTTTTATAAGGGTTTCCTGCACAAACCCCAACCAGTGCAAAGTCAGGAAAAACCCTCCCCAGAGAGTGGTAGAGAGTGATACATCTTTTTATTCAGCAGCTTATGAGCACATGAAAACATTTGTTTTTGCTTCAAGTTACCCTTTAAAATGGGTATAGGCTGATTATGTCTGATCACTGTGCTATTAATAAGTGTTGTGGTTATGGAGATTCGGTCAACTGTATTGCCGGCCAGTAAGGCACCATGTTTTATCTCGCTACGTGATAGGAAGACAATAAAGCTTGATTAGACCTAAGTAGCAGGAGAAATACAGCAGCCCTAAACATGAGTAGCTAACTAGGCCATGATTACAATCCGCCTCCCTCAGTGGCTAAGTATCTTTGTGTTTACTTACATATTAAACAAGGTTCAAAGGTTATGTTGGCCAGACTTCAGTTGTGCAGAGCAAGAGCCTTCAAAAATAAACATTGAGCTCAATAAGTTCAGCAAATGATCATGATAAATTCCTGCAAACTAAACACTGCACAAGCTCAGGACTTGTGCTCATATATTCTCGTTTATAGAGCAGTGTAATACGGGATACCTGGCAAGTTCTTAACTAGGGACCAAACATGGACCAAACAGGTCTATAGGGATCATTATGTCCTGGGATTTATTGGCAGATATTGGAACACAGTATATATTTATAAAGGAAGGATGTCGGAATTTCACGATATTAATGCTCTTAAAAATGATCTTAAAATACCGATCATTATCTGTAATTTATGGTACATTTACAGGGCTGTCATTGTTACAGATAAATATAGGTCATTTACAAATGTTATAAGGGATTGTTTAACTAGGTACAGATGTGCGATGTGCGCCAGCCGAAGCAGGTGGGATGACAACTGCACGTTTATGGCTGCTCAGTTGGGCATTGTTTATTGATCAGCTGGGACTGATCCCCAATGACGCCCTAATGAGCGGTCAAACACGTGCGATTGTCTGTTCTGTTTAAGCTGCTTCGACTGGCGCACATCTCTTGTCTATACCTAGCTTTAATGTTATAGATAAAGAATAAGGTCATGTTAGGGTATCACAGAAGCAGGCAATGAGCTGTCAGCTTCCTGGGATAGGGACTTTTACACCTGAAAAGATTGAGGGGGGGGGCATACAGTAGTTGTCCTTTATTCAAGATAACAAAATAAATAAACCTTAAAGGAAATAATCACATTCACATTATTCTAATAGCAATTTTATTACCAGTCAAAAATACACATTGTTAAATGTGTATCAAAGAGTTTAGAAATTCCAATAATAAGGTGATGCAATCAAACATTTTCTGTTCCTGATCTTGCACTGGAGTAGCTTGTTATTCTATGCTGGAAAGATATTTCAGAGTGTACAATGTCTTACATACCTTTCAATTAGAACCTCCTTACTTGATTCCTTTGATTGAGCGCTCCATATTAACTTATGAAAACTGACAAGCACATTCTAAGCTCCATCCCAGTTAAGTTAAGCAATCCATCCCACCAAGCAATGGCACATAGTTCTTGGAGCTCAGCAAGTAATTCGCAAAGCTAATTAGCACTGTATGATTGGGTGATATTACATTACAGAATAACAGTCCCAGGTTCTTGTAAGAGGAGATTAAATTAAGCCCTGTACACAATTGTCACAATCTAGCATGTATCCAGACTGCTCTCCCTCCCATAGTTCAGTACAGACTGCCCGGATACTGCCAATCATCCTGCCTGTAGAAGGGTTGTAAGATAAATCCCAACTGGACGAGCTGTCTAAAGCTGGGTACACACTGTTAAGATCTTTAAAAGATGACAGACCTTAAGGATCTTAAGGAAATGTGTAGTATACAAATTTATATGTATATTATTATATATAGTATAAATATTTATATGTATATATTTTAGTACAGGGGGCCGACAGTAGCCATGGGGGGGGCGGAAGGTAAGAGTTTTTAAACATCTGATTGCGCGTATAAAGTAAAGATTACTGGAAGTTTGGTTCTGGTCTTTTAAAAAGCTGATTGCGCGTATCTTTCATACATGTAATTGGTAGGATAAAAACAGCTGATCAGGGATCATTTGTGAAAGGAATTGTGGATGCCGTTTGGAGTCAGGAAGGAATTTTTTCCCCCTTTTTTAGCTGGGGTTTTTTGCCTTCCTCTGGATCAACTGTTAGGTAGGGTTAAAAAAAAAAAAAAAAAGGTGAATAGGTTGGACTTGATGGACGTATGTCTTTATTCAACCTTAATTACTATGTTACTATGTTACTATGTTACCTTCCACAACCTCCTTGACCACAGTCGGCACCCTGTATTAAAATGTATGTATGTATAGTTTATTTATAAAGCGCCACTTGGGAACGTAGCGCTGTACAGTAACATATAAATATATATACTATACACCTGATGGAATCAGCAGAAAAATTAATCCATGTGTCACATCCGTTCAATAGACTGCCCGGCATTATCAGGCAATCTATTGAAGAAAAGCTGATCGGACTTTTCTCGATGATTCAGTTTGAACCACTTAGATGGCACATGCAGTTCGATCTGTATGGACACTTTATCTACTTCGCAGAACTGCCCAGACAGACAATAATCAGCCAGATATGACCTGAATGTACTAATGTTTAGCTGTCTCATAGTAGGATATGGGTGGAAAAGCTGAAAGGATCATACATCAGCGCTATCGGTTGGTGATCCAACACGGCAAATCAATAAATGACGCTGAACTGAACAGCCACAATCATGCCATTATCAACCAAAATGCGTATGTGCTAAGCGGCAAATCACACGTGTGCCTTAAGGTGAAGTCAGTTGGATTTCGCAATATGACAATGCAGATTTTTTTTGGGCTGTTTATCAGTAATAAAATGGAATTTATAGGGACATATTTTTTACAATAAACAGGATCCAGTACATCATTACATACAAGATGCTTCAGGGTTCCTGGCAAAATGTTTTATGACCAAAAACGTCCATTTAACGAATGGACCTCCCTGTACATAGAGAGGAACAGAATCCATGGATAAGAACATTCTGTTTGTTTCTCCCAGTAGACAGGAATTTACCAGGAATTTATTTTGTCAGTGTAACTGTATAAATAGAGGAATATTATCAGGGAGATTCAATAAAAGTTCTTCTTGTTTAAAATGGTGCTAATTTTGCCCCAACCAATCAGATCTTATTTAACATTTGAAAGCTAACATCTGATTGGTTGGGGCAAAATTAGCACCATTTTAAACAATAAGAACTTTTATTGAATTACCCTGTATGAGTTTTATTCCTATTGATTTTGTTAGCCACAGGGTTAGATTTATATAGATTTTTATTTTTAGTAGATTCAGAGCAAGCTGCATTTTTTTAAAAAATAAAATTGAACTTCTCCTTTAAGTAATAAAATGTATCCTCACATTGCCTGACCTAAAACCTAATATTGCAACACTGCGTCTATTTTATGCACAACGCTTTCTTCATAAAGTTTAACCAAAATATTTTGGAAGGCTTGAGACACCAAGACACTTATGTGTGTGTAAAAACTGTAAATAAAATAATAATATATATAGATGAATAAAAACCTAGACAGTCCTACACCAGTTAGATTTTGCAATATTAAACATCTGCTTGTAATATGAAAGAATGTAAAATCATTCTGGATTCCTCCTCTGTAAAACATTTACCGGGCAATGCAATAAATTTCAGTTTTCCAAATGAGTTTAAAACACATATTACATATTGGAAATGGGCGCACCCCATGGAATAAAATAGAGAAGGGCTCTAAACTGAAAAATAACAAAGGATAATTTCCCAGGGTGTTGCAGATCCAGCTCCTACCTCCTGTTCTTAGCTTATAACACCATTCCACCTCTACAAAGATGGACGCACACAGCTGCAACTAACATGTAAACTATCGTAAGCTATCTATGATATGGGCACAAGTTATTTTGTATTGACAGGTACCCCATCCCTGCCATCTATACTCAGTCCCCCGAACACCCCTTTTTTTTTGGAATTAACATAAATTGCTACTTAGTTAGGGGCATCATTTCTCTGTTTACTCAATAAAGCTGGTAATATGCAGATATTTTGGTCAGTTCTATCGCTACATGTGTTATAATGAACATAATTGTAGTGATTTCCTAGCAAGGCTGACCATCTTGGCCAAAATTGCCAAGATATTGGTTGGAACAATTAATTATGTTTTACTAATCTGATTGATCATTTTGAAAGAATCATCCATTTTGTACCAGTGATTAGAGATGGTCGAAAGTGGTAAGTTTTGTTCCGTCTTTGGATTTACAGATCTCTGGAAAAAAGTTCCGGAAATCCGAAAACGGGATGTACTTTCGAGGGTTCGGTCCCCATTTTTGAGGGTTACTGAATGTACAAGGTTATTTCCGATAACCCTTAAAAATAATCTCGAATGTTTGCTAACCCTCGAAAAAACGACCAGAAACTACAATTCACAATACTATAAGACAATTCACCCTAATTGAACATAAACAAGGCCTGAAATCAGTTGGCCAACTGATCTATCGCTTTAATCAGGTCAAACAGGATGAGCTTTTAGTGATACTGCATGTACAGATTTAAAAGGTTGAACTAGATGGAGGTGTTTGTTTATTTATCCTCAGTACACTAACCCAGTTAAATATTAATTGATTTCCATGAACTATTATGCAGTGTTACAGGGATGAAATATATTAATTTGTGCTAGACCCAATTAAGATGAAAAAGTGAATATTTGACACAATGACCTGCTCAAATGAAAAACATGAGTTTCATGAGAACTGCCATGAAAACATGGATATTTCCACATGCAAACCTTACCTTACACACGATCCTCCTCTGCAGCAGTGACAGGTCCTGACCGCTTCCTGTTTCAGATTAACTATAGCGCGCATGCGCGTTAATGCACGCTATAGTTAATCTAAACCAGGAAGCGTTTGGGAATTTTTAATGCTGCTGCAGAGGATCGCGTGTAAGGTAAATATCTTCTATCTTCGTCCGTGGCTCCTGGTCAATTGATTGGAGAACAGGAGGTAAGGCATAGCTCCTTAACCTCCCAGTCTTCAAGTGAACTATTCCTTTAACCTTTGAAACTTTATTTATGTAAATTGAATTTATCTGTATAATGGCTTGCATTTATCTTCGTTTGTATACTCTGTATTTAATAATGTACCCAAGTGGCGCTATGTAAATAAAATTATACATATATGAATACATACAACATATACAACTATATAATTCATGGTGGTTGTATGTACAAAACTGTGTCCTGATGTATCTCACTATTGTCCGCCATTATTCCTTCTGTGAAAACCATATAATACCTTGCATACAGAGCTGTTCAAATAATGAAAATATGATATATGCGTTGCCCCCCCCCCAACAAAATCATAATGGGGCCGCTGCTCCCGTGGTAGTTATGCCCCTGTATATATGAATGTGTGTTTTACAATTCTGATAAATTACAGTTAGGGAATCATTGTAAAATTCTCTATGCAAAATTTTCTTTTCCTTTAAAACCTGCTTGGCCTCATAAGCGCACAAAATCAATATTTAGCAAGGTAATGTGCTTTTATGAGTATTTAACCTATTTCATTTTCATTTGATAGACCTCGTCCTTTACGCAAATCTTCCGAAGGGCCACGCAGTCTGGATATTACATATGACACAAATTAAACATCCCCGAGCTCTGTTTATGTTGAGTGATAAATCGCCTTCCATGTGTTTAACCATTAAATGCTTAATGTGGCTACTATCTGTTGATGTAAGTTAAATATTTTCTGCTTCTGTTAAACAAACAGTAATTGATTACAGGCATCTGACATGTGGGTCGTTTTGATGTAACTGACACTGTTTAGATCAAATGTATACACAAGGAGAGAAATATGGAACTGCCAGACTGAAATCTACAGAATACATAACAATATACACAGTAGCTCTCCTTACAGAGAAACCATTACATTGTGTACAATAGGAAGGATAACATGTCCGCAAACCTGTTTTATATGGATATCAGGAGTCACCTGGTGTTCTGTGATCCTGTATTGTGAAGGGTCACAAGCGTCTGGGTGGGGTGGACAGAGGAGAGGTAGGAAAATGTCACTGACAGCACGTCGGTTGGTGTGTGCCATGTCCGGTGGGGTGGACAGAGGAGAGGTAGGAGAATGTCACTGACAGCACGTCGGTTGGTGTGTGCCATGTCCGGTGGGGTGGACAGAGGAGAGGTAGGAGAATGTCACTGACAGCACGTCGGTTGGTATGTGCCATGTACAGTGGGGTGGACATCTAGGTGGCAGCGGTATTACTTAGGAGGAGAGGTAGGAGAATGACACTGACAGCACCATACAGTTCTGGGTCTCTCTCTCCTTGCAGTGTCCGAGCATGCACTTCTTCAGTGGGGGGAGGGAAACTTCAGGGCATATCCCATTTGCACACGTACATGCGCAGAAGCCAAAAGACACACACACACACATGGACTCAGGGACGCACATTAGGGGTTTTATTATATAGGATTAATAGGTTGCTGGTGGCCAGTAGACCAAGTTTTATTATTACCATTTAACTACATAAGCCTCTTAAAATGTTAACAATCATCAATGTTCCCACTTTGCCTTTAAAGGGCAAGTCCAGCCCCAAATGAAAACTTACATTCAGGTAAATCACCCTCCAAAACCCTAAACGGTAAAAGTTTGAAATCTGAAATATATTAGTCTAACCTGAAATCCAGCACAATGTCCTGTTTCCCGTTTCTGCTTCCAGGTTCTTCCAGTTAGCAACTGTCAGTTATGGATTTGACAGTTGACATCACAGCCAATGACTGAATGTTAATCCCCTGTCTGCCTCTTCTGAGCATGCCCAGGCTCAGTACAGGCTCAGTACAGGTTTCTAAATTGCTCAGTTTCCATGACACATCCAGACGCATAGCATGCATATAGTAATGAATTCATAGGACAAACTATGATATATCAACATATTGTAAAAAGGCCATTCTTTCTAAAAGATGTTATTATGAGGGTGGAGTTGTCCTTTAATCGTTTAGCACAGGGGAAAAAAATAAAAGTAAAAAAAAACGGAGCTTCTTACTTTTAAGCAAACAAACAATTGCATTTAGCATTAATGTGTCCTTTGAAACAGCATAGACATGAAAATACAGGCGCTGGTCCAGAAAGCTCTGCAATAGAAACTAGATATAGATCAGATTGTTTCCTCCCAGGATAAACATATAATTTCTCTGAAATAAATCCCACACAAAGCATAAATCTGTGTAGGAATGAAACTTTCCAAAAGGATCGGTGAAAAACGAGTGTAGGGAAGTCATACTCATTGCCCTTAGATGTGAACTACAATTCCCAGCATCCCCTGACAACGTTGGATATAAAATTTACAGTAGTTGTTTACTGAAGCTGTGTGGTTTAATTGGTTATGGTTATTTATTAACTATTCATTCAGCGTGTGGCATTTGATAAAAACACTTGGTTAAAATAGATGTTGAAGAAGAAAACAGCACATTGTGCCATGAAAACTACAATTCTCAGCATTCTAATACATAGGGAAGCAAGAGAATGCTGGGAGTTGTAGTTTTCAAACATCTGGAGCAACACCATTTGAGAATCCCTGCTCTATATACCATATAGCAGTGATGTCGAACCTTGGCACTCCAGACGTTCAGAAATTCCCTGCATTCTGCAACCAAGGCATGCAGGTAGTTTCCAAACATCTGTAGTCTTTTACAATGCCATCTCTATTTTGCATGGTTACTTTATAAAATTGTGTATTTTCAGGAAAATTGCACAAAATAACGGGGTAAGCCTAGGCTGTAATTTTGTTCCTAAAATGGTTTCGGCAACATTTCATGTCTAGCAACTTTTTCGATTTAGTTCCCCTTTAACTTTCAGAATGTTCTCTTTCATGTTCTAACAAACAGACTCTGAATACATTTATCCCATTACCCTGCTGGTTCACATTTGTCTCAGTTATGAGATTAAAGTCATTATTTTACTTCCAGGGACCTTTCAGAGTTTTCCTGGAAAGTTATGTAAAAGGAACCATTAGAGAACATCTCGGCTACGGAGAAGAAAACAAATGCACATATCCGGGGTTTAGAATGGATTTAGAATCCCTTCAATCCCAAGCACTTTACATGGAGAAGACTGAAATCATGTAGATTATACACTGATTTAAATACAGTCTATGTCATAAACCAACTTTAATAACGGTCACCGGACAGGTTTCCTTCCTTTCATGTCTAATACCATGTGCCTAGTTGATAGCAATGTACAATTATCTAAAATAACCAAGCGAGAGCAGTAACATCTGGCCAGGGGCTGCTGTCTGTCTTCTTGGCTTTGATCTCTTGGTGAAAATGCCGGTGGAGCTGAGCAGATTAATTAGTTAATAGACCTTTCCTGCTAATGGTCTCATCAGCTTAGTCCTTGAGATGGAATCCATGCTTCTCCTTGGCGGTACTAGTACTATGGAGCGGGGCTTCCTTTCATAAAAATAGCATCATAATTAAGTTGCTGTGGCTAATGGTTTCTTTAAACATTTAACATTTTATACATTGACTGTGATATATCTTTCGAGGTGTCCCTTTATGTCCATTCTCAGGCCTCTTAATGTCAGAAAAAAACACTTGATCCTCCTGATAAGGTCAACATCTTGTTCAGATCACTTCTGCCCATGTAAACAGTTTCAATCACCTATTTATAATCTAGCACCGAAACCTTAGGCCTGGTATAAACAGGTCAATTTTAAAGGGTAACTGTGGTCCAAAAATGACTTTAGGTAAATTGACAGGAATTTTTGAAGTTGACTTTCCATATTCTTTTTTTACATAGTTTTTAAGATATCTTCATTTTTATGTGTGATATGGTAACAGCATCACCAGCTCCCCTAAACTTCCTGCTCTGAAACCATGTGACAGTCCATCTTCCCAGTATCTCCTTCTCCTTGTGGGCCTCCATGGCTCCTCCCCTTGCAGTCCCCTTGAAACCCCTGTGACACCTCCTTCAGTCACTGTAACTCGATTTCTTCCTTGTTTCTTCTGCACTGAGCATGTGCTACCCGCAGATTAGACGTAGGAACTAGTATTGTGACCGCAGATTCAGAACCTTCTGATCAGTGATTTCTTCTTATCTTGCTCTGTGCAGCATGTAGAGAGGTGGTTGATAGCTCATTTTAAAGGTAGGAACCTGGCCTTTTATTCAAAATCAACTTGTTGGAAGATCACAGTTTCCCTTTAACCCTGTCTTTCAGACTGACAGACTACCAGTCAATAAACCGGTCAGTAGTTTGCCAGTTGAAAGAAAACATGGTGCCGTCTACAGTATATTTTGTCTCAACCTGTCACGCTGCCTATTGAAGACCACGTGACTAGGCAAAATTTAACACTATGTATAATAGAAATATCATCAGATTAGTATGAAAATTAAAAGTTTCCTGTATCAGAAATAATCATTTTAAGCCCCCTGTTTATTTTATTTGAAATGGCCGTCCTTTCAATAGACTGACAAGCAATATCAGTCAGTCTATCAATCAGAAGGGTGAATTTCTATCGATCCCATCTGCAGCCACATTATCTTGGGTAGATTCCAAGCTGATGTGCAAGTCAATTGGAACTTCCTGATCGAAGTCACATTGGCTCTACTGGCGTGAAGCCATTGCAAACAAAAAGCCAGCTTAACAAACATAAAGACTAGCAGTACAGAATTTCTACCATAAAAAAAACGTGTGCCCGAGTCTTTGTCACTGTTAAATGAATTTTAATTTAAAAAGAAATAATTTCTGTTTGGTAAGAAATAATTTCTGTTTGGTCCAGGCCAACGTTATATTCTATAGATTGCCAAGTGAGCACTAACATTGTGTATAAGTTGCTGTGGCATGGAGATACAATAACAACTAGTGAACTTTCACAGGGCATTAAAAATGTCATTTCCAAGGTTGTGTCAGTTGCAAAATCACAGGAGCCCATGGGCCTTTACTGACTGCCAGCTTTATGCTGGCGCAGAACTGACGATCATTTACCTCTAGCAGTTCTCTGTGCCAGTTTGCATGTTCTCTGTTTGCAGTTTGCCATGACCAAAGGCCAAAAACCTAGTACGAAATTGGGGTTGACCAAAGGCCAGCTGTTTTTACCACAGTAAAGGAACCTGATCATCCAGATCTACATTACAACACTATAGTTACTCTCAGCCTCAGTTTACAACGATGGACTCTGGAGAATTTTTTAGAAATGTTTCCAAAGCTTCCAAACACAGGTCTTCAAAGTTAATAAAACCAGAGAGCAATTGTCAACATCTGCTCTCACTTTTTAACCTTGTTATGCATGATGGGGAATAGGCAGGGTGTCTCCTTAAAGGGTATATTTAAAAATGATTCTAATGATCCAGATATTGTGAAAGTCATGCAGGACAAATGAATTCATGTACCGGGATATGAGTCCCATTTTTGTTAAAATTCAGGTATTATTACATAACACGGTTTAAGAGAATGGTTAATAAGGATATGTACACTGGGAAATTTGTTTTTTTAAATTGTCCATTACTGGAAACTATAATTTTTCCCAACTGTCACTGTACCATTTTTTTGTTGATCTGTCCCCTATTTCTTAAGATATTTAGTCTAAACCATTTTACATTTCAGCTGTCAATCAAGTGCCTTAGTATCATAAATTCCCTTTCCCATTGCTGCCTCATAGGGAGTACTGAGCATGCTTGCCCTCACAGAGTGTCTGGCAAGGGGCTGGGGAACTTAGGGGCTGGGTTTGAACAAAACAAGTACTGGATTGAGAGTAAGTGCTGCTTACATGTATTCATTTAAAAAACTGAAATTAGGGAAGGTCGTTTTTTCAGTGTACAATTCCTTTAAACTAACCTTGATCTAGAACACAGAACAGACTAGACTAGACTATGGTTGTCATCTTAAATTCTAGAGTGAAATGCTATTGAAGAAACTTTAAAGTAAATATCCTAAACACTAGTAAGGACTGAACCATTAGTATCACAGTATAAAGCACAAAACCCCCAAACAATATTATGTTTTCTCATGTGCACATAATCCCATGGAACGATGCCAAGCTTTGGTCTTGACCTGATCTTTCCTTCCATTTACAATGAATTGATGACCTCATCAGTTTATATTCTAAGAGAGCTTATGAATAAGGTTAGAATTTTTAACCTCGCGCAGTAAATGAAAACAAATTATGAAAATTGGACTCTCACCAATTTCCTCCCATCCAGCCTGTTTGACTCTCTGTATGCGCGCCCTGCTTGAATAAAGGAATTTATTGCACTTTGGGGGGAACTAACTAAGTTAGCAAAAAAAGTCAGAATAGCCAAACTTATAAGAAATAGATTTACAAATATTATAATTCTATTTTTTTTCCATGATATTAATCATTATTTCGATACCTTTTAAAAATGAGGTGTAAAGAAAACTTTGTACAGATCTATTGTGCTTGTTAACATGAAGGGCCATAATCAGAAACTTCCAATAACGCGGGTTATCAGAAAAGTACAACCTCTGCTGTAAATCTACGAACATTCGTTTATTCAATACCATGCGGCAGTAACCTACAGCAATGCTATTGCATGGGAGATCATACAATTACGATTGTAAATCTACGACCATAATTGTATGACCGTGATCAGAATTTTACATACAATCGTTTAATGCAAGGTATCACTATTTTGCCTTTAATAAAATTAAAATTAAAACTCCTCCTATCCCCACCTCAACCCCTCCAGTATTATATTGGAATAGTAACTATTACAATATTTTAGCTACACTTAGTAGCAAGATATATTTTTGTAATTGGTAAAAAACTCTTAACTGCAAACATTCGGTTTTCTATTTTTATTGGTTAAAATATTTGACAGTTCATTTTAAGGTTTAGTAGCAAGCCTCTGCCCATACAACCAATCAAAAATGAGCTTTTCTTTGTTCAATATGGTGGGAAAATGAATAATACAATTCGATTGGATGCCATGTTTTCTGAGTTTAATGAATAGTTTGTGTATGTATTTTCAACGCTAATTCATGTTCTGTGCATAAATCCAAAACAGAGTGTACTATTTCTCCAGCATGTGTTTCTGTTTGACAGAAATGCTACAATTTAAGGCAGGGAACATATAAAAGCATGATGGTATTGATCTAAAACATAGACCAGGAAAGTGGTCTGCAAAATACCAGAATAGTTTTACAATCTATGGAAAATCCCAGCAAGGGATAAATTAGCCATATTCTGTAATACCCAAAGTCATTTCAGTAACCCAATAACATCCACTAGATACTATACAGAAAATAGAAAGCAAATGGGTAAAGGGTATTGATGTTACCAGAAAATGTAACTATCCTTACATAATGGGACCTAAGGTCTATTCTGAGATGTTCTATCTTGCACGCAAGTTCTGTAATAAAATGTTATCTACAGTATTGATATTTAAACCTAATACTGTGGCATTGGTAGTATTGATTAAGAACTAAACAAGTTTATGAAAACATACTGATTGGTTATGTTGTGCTGAGGTATTAGATTGTAAGCTCTTAGGGGTCTAAATAGGAAAGGATACAATAAATGTTGAGTGCTGCAGAACATATTCATCTCCATGTTAAAAAAAGGAGCATGCACTGCCACCCCCTCACCCACCACCACCTATAAGCACCTATAAGCATGCACTGCCACCCCCTCACCCACCACCACCTATAAGCACCTATAAGCATACACTGCCACCCCCTCACCCACCACCACCTATAAGCACCTATAAGCATACAGTGCCACCCCATCACCCACCACCACCTATAAGCACCTATAAGCATGCACTGCCACCACACCTATAAGCTATATAAGCATGCACTGCCACCCACTCAGCCACCACCATCTATAAGCACCTATAAGCATACACTGCCCACCCCCTCACCCACCACCACCTATAAGCATACAATGCCACCCCCTCACCACCAACCCCCATAAGCACCTATAAGCATACACTGCCACCCCCTCACCACCTATGAGCATGTACTGCCACCCCCTCACCACCACCACCTATGAGCATGCACTGCTGCCCCTACCCAGTGACACATACCCACTGCAACCCACTGCACTGCCACCTATAAGATTGCATTTTGCATTACTGCTACCCACCACCATCCATGAGCATGCACTGCTGCACCCCCTCCACCTATAATCATACACTTTGCCCCTTTCTTAGCACAACCTATGAGCTTGAACTGCCATCAAACAAACAAAAGATAATCAATGCACATTCCTGGGCCCCATACAATATCATATTATCTGCACACTGGCATACATTATAAACAAAGGGGTTCTTGTTTACATTACTGTAGTCACACAGAAGGACCTAACATATTTTTTTTCCCTTTACTTAGCTTTTTCTTAGAATTATTTCTCAAACTTTTACATTTCTCATAGTTGCGCACTGGATCCATATAACAGGCTTTCTCACTTCCCCCCAGCCCTTTGGCTTTTTATATTGAGGGAAGAGGCCCTCCACCCAGTGCTTTATATTAAAGGCAAAGGTTTTGGGGGTGCTTCTACCACATGGAAGCTTGACCAAACTTCCTAATAAATACATACAATAGAAGGACTGTGGAAGCACTCCTTAGGCTAAATTACAATTAAATGTCGCAGAAGTGCTACTGATCTGGTTAATTATTTCTGAACTGAGGAAGGGGACTACACATCCTCCGAAACATGTTTTTTTGCCTAATGAATTTTCACAAATTGTGTCAAGTAGTGTGCTCCTCCATTTGCCTACATATATTGCACAGTCTTTTCATCTCCACTGCCAGCTATGAGCATGCACTGCTGCCCCACTCCTCACATCTATCTATGAGCATACACTGTTGCCCACTCCCCTACCATCTATGAGCATACAGTTCAGCCCCCACAACCATCTATAAGCATGCACTGCTGCCTCCTCACCACTGCCACTTATGTGTATGTGTTGTGCCCCCCTGAGAAGGAAGGGTATGTTTCCACAACAATATTGGGTGTGCCTTGTTTTTAATAAATAAGGTACTGGGAGTTTTAGTTTCTTAACATGTGGAGTGGCAAGGTTCAGTAAACTTTTAATTAAGCTTACCATCATTTACAATTCTCCTGAACCCCATATTGTAAAGGGCACTCTGACCCCCATATAGTAAAAGGCCCTCTGACCCCCATATAGTAAAGGGCCCTCTGACCCCCATATAGTAAAGGACTCTCTGATCCCAATAGTTAAAAATGTCACCATAGAGTTGTAGTTGCAAGCTGTCATTAGCACTGTACTAGCAGCTGTTTTTTGCCCCAAACTGAGGAGACCCATCAGATTTACAGCATCCACATGAGCAGTGACAGTGCTGAGTCCAGCAGCCAGACTACAGGAAGCAGGAACGATTGTAAAGGCAAGAACAGCTCCTGTAACGTTCTATGCAGGTTAACACAGAGCCACCTAATGGTTACTATCCGCAATTGCAGAATTTGGATCTAAATTAGGACTTGACCCGAGTATAAGTCGAGGTTAGGTTTTCAGGCTAATTTTTTAAAAATTCGAAATTTAAAACCATGATGTCATGCTGATGTCATAGTTATATCACTAAAAAATTCACGCAAACACATTTAAACACTATTAATAGATTTCGAATAAGAAGTCACACCAAGTACAATGCTCTTTAAGCCTAAATTCAAATCTGTGCAAAACTATGAAGTCGTGCTGATGTCATAGTGACATCACTAAAAAAAAATCACCCAGACACATTTAAACACTATTAAAATATATAGAATAACAAGTCGCACCAAGTGCAATGCTTTTTATGGTCAAAATTTTAATCTTTGCAAAATTATGATGTCATGCTGTTGTTATAGTGACATCACTAAAAAAATCATCCAGACACAATTAAACACTATTAAAAGATATAGAATAAGAAGTCACACCAAGTGCAATGCTTTTTAGGTCAACATTTAAATCTATACAAAATTATGATATCATGATGCTGTCATAGTGACATCACTAAAAAATACACCCAGACACATTTAAACACTATTAACAGATATAGAATAAGAAGTCACACCAAGTGCAATACTTTTTGTTCTTAATTCAAATTTGTGCAAAACTTTGATGTCATGTTGGTGTCATAGTCACATCACTAGAAAATGCACCCAGACATATTTAAATACTATTAACAGATATAGAATAAGAAAAAACTAAAAAATTCACGCAAACACATTTAAACACTATTAAAAGATTTCGAATAAGAAGTCACACCAAGTACAATGCTCTTTAAGCCTAAATTCAAATCTGTGCAAAACTATGAAGTCATGCTGATGTCATAGTGACATCACAAAAAAAAATCACCCAGACACAATTAAACACTATTAAAAGATATACAGGGAGATTCAATAAAAGGTCTTATCGTTAAGATTTAAATTTCGTCAAAATTTAAATCTTTGCAAAATTATGATGTCATGTTGATGTCATAGTGACATCACTAAAAAAAATCACCCAGACACAATTAAACACTATAAACAGATATAGAATAAGAACACATTGTAACTACAGTAATGTGTTTTTGTTATCACAACTTCAGTAATATGTTTATTATCATAACTACGGTAATGTGTTTATTATCATATCTACAGTAATAGATTGTAAGCTCTACGGGGCAGGGACCTCCTTACCTCTTGGGGCAAAGCTTATTAGGTCAAAATTTAAATCTGTGCAAAATTATGATGTTATGGTGATGTCATAGTGACATCATTAAAAAATGCACCCAGACACATTAAACACTATAAACAGATGTAGAATAAAAGGTTGCACCAAGTGCAAAGCTTTTTGCCCTAATTTCAAATATGTGTAAAACTATGATGTCATGCTTGTGTCATAGTGACATCACTAGAAAATGCACCCAGGCACATTTATTATCACAACTTCAGTAATATGTTTATTATCATAACTACAGTAATGTGTTTATTATCATATCTACAGTAATAGATTGTAAGCTCTACGGGACAGGAACCTCCTTACCTCTTGTGGCAAGGCTCTAGCACTTATATTTAATAATTTCTATATTTATGTACTGAACTATCTATATATTTGTTCCCCTTGTACGATTTTTTTGTATTTTGTTACTGTACAGCGTTGTGTCCATAAAGTAGCGCTTAATAAATAAACTATACATACACATACATAACTGCAGCGATTATTATTATTATTGTGGATTTATATAGCACCAACATCTTTCGTAGAGCTTTACAATTACTTGTATACATTCACATCAAACCCTGTACCGAAGAGCTTACAATCTAAGCACATTTATTTGACACATACAACCTATCAGTATGTCTTTATGATTGTGGAAACTGATTGTGGAAACTGGAGTGAACAAGAACATACAAACTCATTGCAGCTGTGTCCAAGGGTGGATTTGAACTCAGGACCTCAGTGCTGTCAGGCATCAGTGCTAACCACTAAGCCACCATGCTGCCCCAAGGTGATGTGTTCAATATTATAATTACAGAAATGTGTTTATTATCATAACTACAATGATGTGTTCAATATTATAATTACAGTAATGTGTTTATTATCACAACTACAGTAATATGTTTATTGTCATAACTAGAGATGGCCGAACTTCTGAAAGTTTTCGATCTATATGGAAAGTTCGAAAGTTCAAAAACGGACCCATTAAGTCAATGGGAGTCAAATAGTTCGAAAAGTTGGAATGAAAGACAATTAAAATATTAATGGTAACTTAATTTAAATGGCTGTGAGACCAGGGAAATGGTCTGGGGAACATGTTCGAATATCCAGGACTTTCAAAAATCGATTTTACTCTCACATGCGCTACTTTCGAGCTCTCGCATATAAACATTCGATAATTATCCCATGAACGACTTCGGAATCGAGAATTCGATATTTACTAGCGTATAGGTATAATAGACATTTTACTCACATATTCGTTAATTTGATATTTACTTGCGTATTGGTATAATAGACATTTTACTCGCGGATTCGAGAATTCGTTATTTACTCGCGTATTGGTATAATAGAAATTTGACTCTTGTATTCGATATTCGATATTTACTCGTGTATAGGTATAATAGACATTTTACTCGCGGATTCAATATTCGATATTTACTCGCGTTTAGGTATAATAGACATTTAACTCGCGGATTAGATATTCGATATTTACTTGCGTATTGTTATAATAGACATTTTACTTGCGGATTCGATATTCGATATTTACTTGCGTGTTGGTATAATAGACATTTTACTCACGGATTTGTGAATTTGGTATTTACTCGCGTATTGGTATAATAGACATTTTACTCTTGTATTCGATATTTACTCGTGTATAGGTATAATAGACATTTTACTCGCGGATTCAATATTCGATATTTACTCGCGTATAGGTATAATAGACATTTTACTCGCGGATTAGATATTCGATATTTACTTGCGTATTGGTATAATAGACATTTTACTTGCGAATTCGATATTCGATATTTACTTGCGTATTGGTATAATAGACATTTTACTCGCGGATTCGAGAATTCGGTATTTACTCGCGTATTGGTATAATAGACATTTGACTCTTGTATTCGATATTTAGTCGTGTATAGGTATAATAGACATTTTACTCACGGATTCAATATTCGATATTTACTCGCATATTGGTATATAGACATTTTACTCACGGATTCGATATTTACTCGCGTATAGGTATAATAGACATTAAATCGTGGAATCGAGAATCACCCGGTATTACTAGCGTATTGGTTATCAAAGAGATTTTACTCTGTATTCGGAATTCAGATATTTATCGCGTATGGTTTATAATCGACTTTTAATTGCGGATTCTATGATTTATCGTGTATAGGTATATAGACATTTGACTTGCAGATTAGATATACGATTATTATACTGCGTCATAGGTATAATAGAGTCCATTTTATTCTGTTATTTCGATATGTACTGTGTAGGTATAATAGACAATTTTCCTCGCGGATTCATATAACTATACTCAGTATAAGTATGAATAGACATTTAATCTGGTATATTCGATATTTACTCGTCGTATAGGTATAATAGACATTTTACTGCAGATTCGGATATTCGATTACTCACGATAGGTATAATAGACATTTTCTTGTATCGATATTCTCGTGTATAGGTATAATAGACATTTTACTCGCGGATTCCATATCGATATTTACTAGCGTATAGGTATAATGACATTTTTATACCGGGGATTAGATATTCGATATTTACTCACGTATAGGTATAATAGGACATTTTACTCTTGTATTCGATATTTACTCGTGTATAGGTATAATAGACATTTACTGCGCAGATTCAATATTCGATTTTACTCGCGATTTATAGGTATAATAGACATTTTACTCGGGGATTAGAATTCGATATTACTTGGTATAGGTATAATAGACATTTTAATGCCAGAGATTCGATATTCGTTACTCGCGTATAAGTATAATAGACATTTTTACTCGCGGATCTCTTCGATTTACTGCATATTGGTAATAGACATTTTGCTTACGGATTCGATATTCGATATTTACTCGCGTATTGGTATAGTAGACATTTACATTGCGGATTCAGTATTCGATATTATCACGTATAGGTATAAAGAATTAACTCGTGGATCGATATTCGATATGTACACGCGCATTGGTATAATAGACATTTTACTTGCGGATTATATTCTGATATTTACTGCGTATAGGTGTATAGACATTTTACTCGCGGGAGTCGATATTTACTCGTATTGGTATAATAGCATTTTACTGTGTATGATATTTAATTGCGTATAGGTTGTAATAGACATTTTACTCGTGTATTCGATATTTACTCGTTATAGGTATAATAGAATTTACTCGCGGTTCAATATCGATATTACTCGCGGATTGGTATAATAGACATTTTACTCTTGTATTCGTATTTACTTGCGTTGTAAGGTATATAGACATTTTACTCGCGGATTCATATTCGATATTACTCGCGTATAGGGATAATAGACATTTACTCGCGATTAGATATTCGATATTTACTTGTGTATAGGTATAATAGACATTTTAATTGCAGATTCGATATTCGTTATTTACTCGCATATTGGTTAATAGACATTTTACTAGTGGATTCGATATTCGAATTTATCGCGTATTGGTTATAGACATTTTACCTTGCGGATTCGATATTCGATATTTACTCGCGTATTGGTATAATGACATTTTACTCGCGGATTCGATAGTTACTCGTGTGAATAGTATAATAGATATCTACTCGCAGATTAGATCTACGATATTTACTCGTGTAGGTATAATAGACATTTTACTTGCAGTTGTATTCGTATTACTCGATATGGTATAATAGACATTTTACTCACGAATTCGATATTACTTGCGTATAGGTATAATAGACATTTACTGCGTATTCGATATTACTCCTGTTAGGATAATAGACATTTACTTGCGATTCAATATCGATATTTACTCGCGTATTGGTTATAATAGACATTTTACTCTTGTATTCGATATTTACTCGTGTATAGGTATAATAGACATTTACTCCGGATTCATTATCGATATTTACTCGGTGAGGTATAATAGCATTTACTCGGGGATAGATATTCGATATTACTTGTGTATAGGTATAATAGACATTTTATTGCAGATTCGATATCGATATTTACTTGCGTATAAGTGATAATAGACATTTTATCGCGGATTCGATATTTCGATATTTACTCGCATATTGGTAATAGACTTTTTGCTCAGGACATTCGATATTCAATATTTACTCGCGTATTGTATAGTGACAATTTTACTGCGGATTCAATATTCGATATTTACTCACGTATAGGTATAATAGACATTTTTACTCGTGGATTGGATATTCGATATTTCAGCGTATTGGATAATAGACATTTTACTTGCGGATTCAATATTCTGATTTACTCGCGTATAGGTGAAGAGCATTTTACTCGCGGATTCGATATTACTCGTCTATTGGTTTAATAGGCATTTACTCGTGTATTTGATATTTACTCGCGTATAGGTATAATAGACCTTTACTGTGTATTCGATATTACTCACGTAATGTATAATAGACATTTTACTTGCGGATTCGAGAATTTGAATTTAACTCACGTATTGCGTATAATAGAATTTTATTGTGTACTCGATAATTCGATTTTACTCGCGTATATGGATAATAGACATTTTACTTGTGGTATTCGATATTACTTGTGTATAGGTAATATATACATTTAGATTCGGATTCGAGAATCGGATTTACGTGCGTATAGGGTATTAATAGACACTTTACTGCGACAGATTCGAGAATTCGATATTTACTCGCGTAATGTAAAATAAACTTTACTCGCAGATTCGAGATATTTGGGATTTCACTCGCGTATAGGTATTATAGACGTTTTACTGCAGATTCGAGAATCGATATTTACTCGCGTAATAGTATATAGACATTTTAACTCGCAGATTCGAGATTCAATATTTACTTGCGTTGTATTGTTAATAGACATTTTTACTCACAGATGAGAATCGGTATTTACTCGGTCTATAGGTATAATAGACATTTTACTCGCATGATTCGCGAATTCGGTTACTGCGTATTGGTTAATAGACATTTACTCGCAGTTCGAGAATTCGGTATTTACTCGCGTATAGGTAAAATAACAATTTTACTCGCAGATTCGAGAATTCGATATTTACTCGCGTATAGGTAAAATAAACATTTTACTTGCAGATTCGAGAATTCGGTATTACTCGCGTATAGGTATATAAGACATTTTACGTCGCAGATTCGAGAATCGGATTAATGCGTATTGGTATAATGGACATTTATCACAGACTCGAGAATTCGGTATTTACTCGCGTATTGGTATAATAGAAATTTTACTTGCATATTCGAGAATTCGGTATATACTCGCGTATTGGTATAATATCGTATATACTCAAGTATAAGCCAAGGTTTTCAGGCTTTAGCCTGAAAAGATAACCCCGGCTTATACTCAGGTCAAATAAGGTAAAAGAAAGGGACCAGAGACGCATTACAATAGAGCTACAAGAATGGTAAATGTAAGTAAATATCAGTAACTTACATTTCTTTTTATTTCGAAATTTCATAAGGAGACCGGAGCTGCGTACAGGAGACTGTACTTTAGGAGATATGCGGCCATGTGCAGTACGTAACGCGCATCTTGCTGAACATACTGGTAATGGGGAGCAGGAAAGGAGTGCGTCCTCTGGCTGTAAGTGGGACCGGTAAGAAGCTGATCTTCCCCTAACGGATGTATGGGGAGTGGAAGGGAAGGAGTGGCCCTCTGGCTATAGTTAGACCGGTAGAAGCTGCTCTTGCCGAACGTACTGTAATGGGGAGCAGGGAAGGATTCGTCCTATGGCTATCAGTGAGACCGGTAAGATAGCGCTCTTTTTCCGAACGACTGGTAATGGGGAGCAGGAAGGAGTGGCGTCCTTGGCTATCAGATGAGAACGGTAATAAGAAGCTGCTCTTGGCAACGTACTGGTAATGGGGAGCAGGGAAGGAGTGCGTCCTCTGGCTATCAGTGACCGGTAAGAAGCTGCTGTTGCCGAAGTACTGGTATATGGGGAGCAGGGAAGGAGTGCGGTCCTCTGGCTGTCAGTAGGACCGGTAAGAAGCTGCTCTTGCCGAACGTACTGGTAATGGGGAGCAGGGAAGGAGTGCGTCCTCTGGCAGTCAGGGGACCGGTAAGAAGCTGCTCTTGCCGAACGTACTGATAATAGGGAGCAGGGAAGGAGTGCGTCCTCTGGCTATCAGTGGGACCGGTAAGAAGCTGCTCTTACCCAACGTACTGGTAATGAGGAGCAGGGAAGGAGTGCGTCCTCTGGCTATCAGTGGGACCGGTAAGAAGCTGCTCTTGCCGAATGACTGGTAAAGGGGAGAGGAAGGAGTGCGTCTCTGGCTGTCAGTGGGACCGGTAAGAAGCTGATCTTACCCATGTACTGGTAATGGGGAGCAGGGAAGGAGTGCGTCCTCTGGCTGTCAGTGAGACCGGTAAGAAGCTGCTCTTACCCAATGTACTGGTAATGGTGAGCAGGGAAGAGTGCGTCCTCTGGCGTCAGTGGAGACTGGTAGTAAGCTGCTCTTTACCAACGTACTGGTAATGGGGAGCAGGGAAGAGTGCGTCCTCTGGCACTCAGTGGACCGGTAAGAGCTGCTCTTGCCGAAACGTACTGGTAATGGGGAGAGGGAAGGAGTGTGTTCTCTGGCTTCGAGTGAGACCGTAAAGAAGCTGCTCTTGCCGAACAGTACTGGAAATGGGGAAGCGGGAACGAGTGCGTCTCTGGCTATCAGGGATGGTAAAGAAGTGCTCTTGCGAACGTACTGGTAATGGGAGCAGGAAGGAGTGCGTCCATGGCTGTCAGTGAGACCGGTAACGAAAGCTGCTCTTGCCGAATGTACTGGAAATGGGGAGCGGAGACGAGATCGAGTTCGTCCTCGGCTATAGTGGGGACCGGTAAGAAGTTGTCTTGCCGAACGTACTGTAATGGGAGCAGAGGAAGGAGTGCGTACTTGGCTAGTCATGTGGGACTGGTAGAAGCTGCTCTTGCCGAATGTACTGTAATGGAGAGCAGGGAAGGAGATGCGTCCTCTGGCTGTCAGTGGGACCGGTAAGCAGCTGATTTACCCCGAAATGGTCTATGGGGAGCAGGAAGGAGTGCTCCTCTGTGCTATCAGTCGGACCAGTAAGAAGCGCTATCTGTGCAGAATTGTACATGGTAATGGGGGCGGGAAGGAGTGCGTCCTCTAGCTATCGTTAGAACACCGGTCTAGTAGAAGTGGCTCTTTGCCGAACGACTGGTAATGGGGAGAGGAAGGGAGTGCTCTCTGGTGTCAGTGAGATTGTGTAAGAAGTGCTCTACACAAAGCGTACTGGTAATGGGGAGCAGGGAAAGGAGTGCGTCCTATGGTATCAGTGGGACGTGGTAAGAAGCTGCTCTTGCCGGCGTTATGTAATGGGGAGCAGGGAAGGAGTGGCATCCTCGTGCTGTCCGTGGGACCAGTAAAAAGCTGCTCTTACCCAACGTACTGTAATGGGAGCAGGGAAAGGAGTAGCCTTCTCTGGCTGTCCGTGAGACCGGTGGTAAGAAGCTGCTGCTTACCAGTACTGGTTAATGGGGAGCAGGGAAGGAGTGCTGTCCTTGGCTGTAGTGAGACCGGTAAGAACAGCTGCATCTAACCCAACGTACTGGTAATGGGGAGAAGGGCACAGGAGTGCGTCCTCTGGTATCATGGGACCAGTAAGAGTGCTCTTGCCGAACGTACTGGTAATCGGGGAGCAGGCAGGGTGTGTCTCTGGCTATCAGTGGACCGTAAGAAGCTGTCTTGCCGAAAGTATGGTAATGGGGGCAGGGGAAGGGTGTTCCTTGGCTGTCAGTGGGGAACCGGTAAGAAGCTGCTCTTACCCCAAGTACTGTATGGCGGAGCAGGGAAGGGTGCCCTCCTCTGGGTCGTGAGTGAGACGGTAGAAGTGCTCTTAACCCAACGTATGGTAATGGGGAGCAGGGAAGGAGGCGTCCTATGGCTGTCAGTGGGGACCGGTAGAGAAGCTTGCTCTACCCAACGTACTGGTAATGGGGGCAGGGACGGGTGCGGTCCTCTGGCTGTCAGTGAGACCGGAAGAAGTCTGCTCTTACCAACGTACTGGTCAATGGAGGCAAGCAGGGGGGAGGAGGCGTCATCGGGCTTGTCAGTGAGACCGGTAAGAAGCTGCTATCTACCCAACGTACTGGTAATGGGGAGCGGGAAGGAGGTGCGTCCTCTGGCTATCAGTGGGACCAGGTAAAGAAGTTTGCTCTTGCGCCGAACGATGGTACATGGGGGGCAGGGGAAGGAGTGAGTCCTGGCTATCAGTGAGGACCGGTTAAAAGAGAGGAAGCTGACTCTTGCCGAAACGTTGAACTGGTAAGGGGGAGAGGGAAGGAGTGCTCCTCTGGGCTAGTGCAGTGGACGGAGGCGACACCCCGGTAAGAAGCTGCATCTTACCAACGTACTGGAATGGGAGCAGGAGGTGTCGGAAGAGTGCTACTGGATGTCAGTAGACCGGTAAGAAGAGCTGCTCTATCACCACCGTGAACTGTTAAATTGGGGAGAAGGAAGGAGTGCCTCCTTCTGGCGTTCAGTGAGACCGGGTAAGAAAAGCTGCTCTTTACCCAACATACTGGAATGGGAGCAGGGACGGAGTGCTCCTCTGGCTGTCAGGAGACGGTAAGAGCTGATCCTTATCCACATAATGGTAATGGGGAGCAGGAAGGAGTGCGTCCTCGGGTTATCAGTGGGGACAGTAAAGACTGCTCCTTGCCGAACGAACTGGTAATGGGGGAGCAGGGAAGGATGTGCGTCCGCTTGGTGTCAGTGACCGGAAGAGAAAGCTGCTCTTGGAACGAACTGGTATACTGGTAATGGGGAGCAGGGAAAGAGAGGCGTCCTCTGGATGTCAGTGAGACCGGAAAGAAGTCTTGTCTGATCCGAAAACGGTACTGGGTACTGGGGCAGGGAAAGTAGTTCGTCCTCGATGCTCCGTCAGTGAGACGGAAAGAAATGCTCTTGCCGAATGTACTGGTACATGGGGAGCAGGGAAGAGGTGCGTCTTGGCTTGGTCAGTGGGATGGTAAGAAGCTGCTCTTGCCGAACGTTATGGTAAGGGGAGAGGGAAGGAGTGGTCCTTTGGCTGTCAGTGGGACCGGTAAGAAGCTGCTCTTGCAGAACTGTGACGGTAATGGGGGAGAAGGAGGAAGGAGTGCGTTCCGTCTGGCGTCAGTGAGACGTAAAAGAAGCTGCTCTTATCCCAACGTACTTGGTATGGGAGGCGGGAAGGAGTGCGTATCTGGCTTCAGTGAGGACCTGGTAAGAAGCTGCTCTTGACGAACGTTACTGGTTAATGGGGAGCAGGGAAAGGATGTGTCCTTGGCTGTCAGTGAGGGACGGGAAAGAAGATGTCCTCTTCTACTTTGGGGGTTATGATGTTGCCAGTTTCTTCTTTCTGGGTCCATGGTATTTACAGAGACTGGGCATGAGCATGTGTTTTTTGTGAAACTACAGATGTTAGGAAAACTACAAATAAAGCGTGCTGGGTGTTGTAGTTTTCCAAACATCGTTAGTGGTCAAAACAATGCAATTGAGCTGCGGTTAAGAGTTAGGCAGGGGCATTGGTGAACTTGCCATTGTGAACTTGCCACTACAGTGTTTAGAAACATACAACTGTCGCAAACTAAAGCATGGAAGGGGGGTATTGGGTGGTGGCATGAAGTCGGATGTAATTAGGGGTAACTGTGTCGAAACTCATTTAAGGGTAACTAATGTCTAAAAAACAAACTTAGAGACATCAGTGAGGAGGGTATATTTGTGCAAAGATTTGCCTTCTGATGTCTGTATTGTTTTGAGACTTTAGTTGCCTTTAAAATAAAAAAGGACAGACAGAATTCCCATACAGTGTCAATACAGTAATACCAAACTGGATTTGGCTTTTAACTGTATGGGACTACGTATGGGAATTATGCCTGTCCATTTAAAGGGCAACTAAAGTCTCAAACACAATACAGATCAGAAGCATAGTAGTGCGTCATAATTTTCGACTATACTCGCAGTCACCTTCAATGTTGCTCGTTTTTAGGTGAAAAATGGGTACCCTCGACTAAAACTCGTGTCAACTTATATTGCGAGTTATATCAGTCAGACATTTTATCGCATATTTGCATGTACTCGAACATTCGATAATTATCGAAAATCAGAAAACGTGAGTTCGAGTCGAGTTCCTCTCATCATTAACTACAGTGAATGTGTGTCAGTATTCTAATTGTATGTGTGTGTCCAAGAATCTAAGAAGAAGGTTTATTATTACAACTACCGTAATTTGTGTTTAGTATATCATAACTACCATATGTGTTATTATAGATAGCTACAGAATGGTATTTATTATCAAGCTCCAGTAATGGTATTTTATCTAACTCATAGTGTATACTCTAAAGACAGTAATTTTTGCAAACCAGTATGTGTTTTATCGAATCATACTTTTCATAAATACGTATTTGGTTATAATGTCTTTGACTAACTACATAATGGTTTATTAATAACTCAGTCATGTATGGTTATTATCCCTAACTCAGGAATGTGTGTTGGTCTTCCTTTATCATAATGTTCTTATATACCTAAGTAATGTAGTTTATTATCTCTAATACAGTAATGTGTGTTATATAATACAGTAATGTTTTATATCTCATAACTTACAGAATGTGTTACTTACTACTACAGTACAGTGTGTTTATTAATATAACTACAGAAGTGTTTATTATAAACTACAGAATATGTTTATTATAATAACTACACTTAATTTTTGATTATTATCGAACGCTGAAGGCTATTTCCATGCATGGCATGGTCACCAATAAATCAAGTCAAAATGAATAAAAACCTTCTAGAGCGCGTCTATCAAAACAACACATGGTTGTGTAGCCAGTAATAGAAGAACAAGCAACTATTAAGACGTTAACGGAGTGCGAGGAATACTACCCAAGATTTTAAATCCTTAAAATACCCTAGAACAACTTCGATAATCCTTTGAAAATACGATCAGAGACTACTTCGCGTTCGGTCGTATTTTAGAAGATTATGAAGTTTGGGGTTTATTTTTCGATAATCCTCGAATTTCGATAATTTGATAGAAAGTAGGTCCGAAGTCCCCTCGGTTCTGAAATCCGAATGATCGTCGGATTGGAGTTTTTGGAGGGATCATTGGATGTTCAGAAACGAGGGGTTCCGTGTCGATCGAGGTCACAAGTACGATGAATCCCATCTCTAACTACAGAATGTGTTTTATCATAACACAGTAATGTGTTTATTATCATATACAGGTCAGTTTTTTATTACAATCTCAGCTTAGATGTCTTTTTAATCATAAATAAAGAATGTGTTTATTATCATAATACCAGTAATGTGTTGATTATCAATAACAAATACGCTGAATGTGTTTATTATTATCATACAGTACTGTGTTTATTATCAAACGACAGAATGTGTTATTATCATAAACAGTAAATGTGTTTTTATCATAATACAGTATTGTGTATTATTATATTTAGTAATGGTCTTTATTATCAATAACTACAGTAACTGTGATTATCATGTTTTGATCATAAAAACTACAGTAAGTGTTTATATCTCACTACAGGTTTAATATAAACTACAGTGTGTTATTATAATAAAGTATGTGTTTATTTCTCATAATACAGTATGGTGCTTATTATACTACAAATCTATCCAACTCAGTATGGTGTTTATTATCAAATAACGTACGTAAGCGGTGTATTATCTAAATAAGTTGAGTATATGTTTCCTAGTAAGGTTTATTCTCCACCCCAGTACCTGTGTTTATTTCACCTACCGTTGTGTTTATTATAAATACAAGTATGTGTATTATGTCTTAACTACGTAAAACTGTGTATATCGATAACACAGTAATGTGTTTATTATTCATAACTACAGAATGTGTTCTTTATTATCATAACTACAGTCATGGGTTATTATCATAACCTACCAGTATGACTGTGTCTTATTATATAAACTCAGTAATTTGGTTTCGTATTATTCATCGAAGGTTAGACATCCAGTAGTGCTTATTATCATACATACGTAATGTGTTTATATCATATAAAAAAATGTGTTTATTCTTATAACAGTAAAGTGTTATATAATTACAGTAATGTGTTTATTATCACGTATGTTTTAGTATATAAACAGTAGTGTTATATACAAGTATGTGTTAGATTATAACTACCAGTAATGTGTTAATATATCACTAACAGTAATGTGTTTATTATCATAATCAGTAATGGGTCTTATTATCATCACTAGGCAGTAATGTGTGTTATATCATAATACAGTAATGTGTGTATTATCATGAACTACAGTAACGTGTTTATTATTAATCTACAGTAATGTGTTATTATCACTCACTACAGTAATGTGTTTATTATCATCCACTACAGAATTGGGTTATTGCTACTACATAATGGTTATAATAACTACAAGATTATCATACAGTATAGTGTTATTCATACTATAGCTTATATAATACCGTAATGATTCTCAATCAGTTTATTATACATAACTACAGTCATGTGTTAGGATATTTTTAAAAGCCTTACTTTAAATTTCAGCCTTTTTGTATTTTAAGCACACTCTGATCAATTTTCAGATCCCTCAATATTATCCCGTGTAGTGGGCTTTATTTGAAATATAAGGACCGGAAGTTCATTATTATAGGATTGTGAGGACTCCTAGTTTCAGGCTGTAAAACTCCTGGTCCAATTATTGTAGACAAAAATAAAAATCAGAGATTCTAAAGATCAGCATGGAAAAGATGGTCCCAACTGATTAAATGGAAGACTTTTACTATGTTGTAATGATAGCAAACTGTTCTAACACACTGTGTTTGACCTATTGAGTGAGTATGGCAGGTTATTTCGAATCCTTGACTTACCCAGGGTTCGCATGCCATAATTTCAATAAGATTTCCATCCTACATGTATCCGTATTTATTTTCTACTGGAACGTAAAGGTTTAGGTCCCACACTGGAGCTTTTAAGGTGATCCGATGGCAATCCGAAAACGCGCACTCTAGAGTAGGCAATGGGAGTGGCAACATTAGCGTGCACATTAGTGTAGTGTGATCGTCATTTTTGCACCATCAACATGCGTCGTCAAATTGGGAATCGCAGTGCAAACGTGAACGCCAATTGTTGCTTATTAACGCATGCAAAAAAGTGTGTGCATTCAGTGCATTTGGTTGCACCGAGATGCACCTTAATCTTCATATATATATTATATATAACAATCCAAGGATGTGGAAAGCACTCCATTAGGCTAATTTACAATACATTTAGTGTACTGCTACTGTGTGCTCACAGGAGAATGATATTCTGGCTTGCTACAATGACTTATCCCTGTGAGTGCTGCCTAAGAAAAACAGGAAATTCCCCATAAAATAACCTGCTCCACATAACGTCTACAGTATAAATCCCCTTGAGCTGCTTGGTTGCTAATGATTACTGTAAAGTCCTGGTATACACGGGAAAAATATCCGCCTTCTGATGGCCAGTGCCAGATTTCATTGTTGGGTTGAAATATAAACCAAAAAAAAAAAGCACTTCAAAATTTGCCTACACGAATATTTTCCAGCCAATTGTTAAAAACTGAACGTCCAAAGATGATCACTCACAAGTGACTTGACAAGTAGGGCACCCATAAACCCTGGACCATAAACCCGGTGAGAAGTGCATTCTAGGGCTTATTTTGCCTAATGCCTGCCGTCCATGCAACATCAGTCTCGGCCATCTACTGGAGATCTTGTTCCCTGATCCGACCCGTCAGTCATGGAGTTACCAGGAGATTCCTCCACTGCGAAGTGTGAATAAAACTCTCTGAGATGCACTCAGTGGAGCTGGAGATCCTGCGCAGGGGCAGCAAAATATACTCAGTGTAGTGCCACTTCACAGCGGTTGTATAAACGTTTCAGGGTTGGGGAAGGGTGTCTTCGCATGTTACCACGAATATTAATTTCAAGCAAAAGGGTAAATCTGCCACACTCCTATAGAATATACGGTAGTGCATGTCGTCAATGGAGACCATAGTTGAGTCAGATATCAATATGGGGTGGCATGTTCCTTTAATTGTAATGCTTATCATTATGGAGCCTTTACTTTTACTACTGGAACAACAATCATTAAAACAACTTCATGGTTATTTTATTATTAAAGTGTTTTCAGTCCCTAAGTTCTTAACATTACGGGTTCCCCTTTTGTATTTAATAATGGCTTGCAGCTCTTTGTGATCATTGTAAATCAGGACATCTTTATTTTATGTGGTCAAGGCTAAGTATTCTTCCTGGCTAAAAGCTCCAGATCCTGGAACAATTCTTTGATTGAGTAGGATCCTCACTATTTTAGCTGCCCCAGGGCTTGTTTTAGAGGGAGCAAAATAATGTAATTAACCAGGGCTTCCAAAATAATAGGTTTCTAATAATTATTAAGGTCCCCTTCACAGAACTTAACCAGCTCTGGTTTTTCCCACTGATTTGTAAGGTTCCACTAAAGTGATTACGGGGAACCAAAAATACCACTCCTCCCTTTTGATGTACCCAAGATGAGGTCCAATTGCTAGGTTCCCTACGTGGGGTAACCTTAGATTCACCTGGCAAACATAACTAAGGTTCTCTTGTACCTCCTGTGTGGCCTGCACCCCTAGTGCAAACCTTCCAATTGTTGACTTGCAGCCAAAAGCAGAATTAAAAACACAGAATAGACATCCCACCCTGCTGAATCTGGCTTCAGGCGGGTGGGGAGAAGGGGGGAGAGGAAAGGGGGCGTTGTGGTTGAAGTCACTGAGTGACAAACGTGAAGGGCTGCGCAGAGTTAGGGTGGGGGACGGTGCCCTGTGACGTTAAATATTTCACATATGAGGCGTGACGGGGGCATACCGCAAGACTAGATTCCGGAGGCGCAATTCTCGTTAAGTTCGAAGTCGGAGGGGAGTGGGGGTGGGATACCTGAGAATTGTTCTCGTTAACTTGCATTGCTTGTAAGATGACTTGCAGTTCTTGGCTTGGCACTATGATAAACAAACAGCCAATCAGTGAGACCTGATCAATAATGTTTTGCAGGATCGTTGATGGCTAACGTTGTTCAGAGGAACCATAAATATATTTATTATTTTGAAAATAAACAGTTCCTGTAAACATTGTTATCAACCTTTAAGGGCCAGTCCAGCCTAAAATGAAAACTACATACAGGTAAATCACCCCCAAAAACCCTAACGGTAATAGTTGTGAAATGTGAAATATCTAAGGTCTACAATACCTGCCAAGCTCCGTCCTGTTTCCCTGTTTCTGCTGTCCTGGTTCTTCCAGTAGAACTGTCAGTATGGATTGTGTACGTTGACATCACAGCCATGATGAATGTAATCCCCTCATTGCCTATCTTCTGAAGCATGCCAGGACTCAGTAAGGTCAGTACAGGTTTATCAAGTTGTCAGTTCCATGGACACCACCCAGAAGCCAAGCAGGGCATACAGTAATGAATTCTTAGGACAAACTATGAATATACAACAGATTTTGTAAAGAGGGGCCCATGTATTTCTAAAAGACTGTGTTTATGAGGGAGGGTTGTCTTTTAAAATGGTATTCAATATAATAACCATTGCACAATTAAATAAATTAGATTGATAAAATGATCACAAAAACATGTCTATGCCTTTTATAAAAATTCCATATCCATACAAACATTCTGACCTCTTGTCATCAGTCTGTTAGCTGAGGATCACCAATGACTTACATTCATCAATTGGTGATTTTGCACACATATGGACCTATCACAAATGAAACATACAAGCATGTGATAGCACACGTGACGCCCAAGTACCGAGCAACGTTGTCAGTTTGGGATGACCAATTTGTTTTGTGTGTGTGTAGTCAGGTTTGTCACGTGTGCTACACATGTAGAGCTGGACAAACTTGCTAGAGTTCGGTTGATTATCAAATTTTCGCATTCAGTAAAGTTCAATAGTTCAAAAACGGACCCATTAAAGTCAAATGGGGACTAAATAGTTTGAAAAGTTCTTGATTAAATATGGTTAAAATAACAATGGTATAACTAAGTAAAGGTGTGGGACCTGTGAAAATGGTCGGGAACACGTCCACTACCCGAAAATTGTTTAAATACTACTTTCCCACAGCTTTTTATGAGATTCGCATCGCATTTTAAGGGATACCAAATCAAAATTCAGGTTATTGCTTGATTTGAGGGTAAGCGAACAACCACATGCATAGAGTTATTGCCGAATTCGAGGGTTAGCGAAAACACCACATTCAAGAGTTATTGCCGAGTTCGAGGGTAAGCGAACACCCATTCAAGCAGTTAGTTATGCCGAATTCAAGGGTGAGCGAACACCACATTCAAGAGTTATTGCCAATCCAGGGCGTTAGCGAACACCACATTCAAGGTTATTGCGACTTGCGAGGGTAAGAGAACACCACATTCAAGAGGTTATTGCCGAATTCAAGGGTTTAGCGAAACACCTACATCAAGAGTACTTGTCGAATTGCGGGTAAGCGAAACACAACATTCAAGAGTTATTGCGAATTCGAGGGTAAGCGACACCACATTCAAGAGTTATGCCAAATTCAAGGGTAGCGAACACACTCAAGAGTTACCGGGGTATTTGCGAACTTCAAAGGGTAAGCGAAACACCACATTCAAGAGTTATTGCCAAAATTCTGAGGGTAACGAGAACACCACATTCAAGGTTATGGGCCGAATTCAAAGGTTGCGAAAGCACCACCCATCAAAGAGTTATTGCCAAATTCGAGGGTAAAGCGAAAACACAACACTCAAGAGTTAATCCGAATTCAAGGGTTAGCGAACAACCACATTCAAGAGTTATTGCCGAATTCGGGTAGACGACACCACATTCAAGAAGTTATTGCCGAATTCAAGGGTTAGCCGAGACCACCACAGTCAAGAGTTATTTCGTAAATTTGAGTGGGATAACACCCATGTAACATTCCGAATTCAGGAACATACACTCATTCAAAGGATGGTATTGCCAAGATCAAGGCGTACAGCGAAAACACCACATTCACAAGAGTTATTTTTGCGAATTCGGAGGGTAAGCGGAACAACACCGATATCAGGTTTATGCGCGAATTCGAGGTGGAAGCTGAACACCACCAATTTGCAAGGTTTGGTGAATGTGGATGAATGCGAACAATTCGTAGGGGCTTCAAGGGTTGACAGATCCACATTTGGGGGTTATGGCCGCCATTCGAGGGTTACTGAATGCATATTCAAGGGTTAGGGCTGAATTTGGGGTTAGCATACGCCCACATTTGAATGTTATTCGGATACAATGGAGGGGTTAGTTGATGGAATTAAGTTCTAAACACAGCCTAAAATTTTGGTGCATTTGTTTGTTTGTTGTTTTTGAAATTCATTAAAGAGAAAGTGTTCACACAAAAAAAAAGAACTATTCCTTTAAAGCAGTGATTTAAAGGGACGGGAGGTAAAGGTCTATTCCTTACCTTTCCTTCTTCATTCAAATATTTACCTTGCGCACGAGATCTACCACCAGCTCCATTGGAAAATTGCAGACAACTTCCTGGTTTAGTTTACTATAGCAAGCATTATCGAGATTATTGCGATGCGCATATAGTGAAAACTCAACCAGGAACGCGGTGGGACTGTTATGGAGCCGCGGGGATGTGCGCAAGGTAATATATACTTACCTGCCATCGGGATCCTGGTCGAGTGATTGAAGAACGAAATAGGTCCTTTACCTCCAGTCGTAATCACTACTTAAAGGAATAGTTATGTTTGTATGAAATATCCTTTAAAAATGGGTTGAATGCTTCCACAGCAGCCATAAGTCTGGTATCATTGAATTGAATTCCACCTGGGCTTAAAAAAATGAATGCAGGATAGACTATGCAATGCGGTTAAATATCTTTTTGCCATAGATATTACAGTTATGTGTTTAACACAAATGCCCTTAATGTATCATTAAACACCAGCGTCTGAGAATAATGCTTTAATGTGTTTTCGGACGGTTTTATTTTTTGTTTTTATAAAACTTTTTAAGGTGAAGTATTTTAAACTGCTTTGTTTATGTCTGATTGGTTTCTTAAAGAGAAACTAAGGCACGGCACACGGAATGGCCGCGATTCCGATGCCGATTCTGTGCGTTCTGCGCGGTGTGTGATTTCGCCTTTTGAAATACGAAATTGTGTGATTGAGCATAAAACTGGTAATCGTGTGCGTTGGTATGGCAAACGAATGGCGCAATCGCATCGTACCGGAAACGCGGCGTTTTGGTGCGTTGCGCGATCCTTGTTAGAATAATCACTAGCGCAAACAGCACAAAAAATCGTGCAAGTGTGGCCTCGCCCTAACAGTCCCCATTTACAAGTGTTTGTCATTCGAAGATGTGGTTATAGGAATAGGACAGAATTACGCTGATCGGTCCTGGCTCCTTCAACCCAAACAATTCGTTTGAATTCATAAATGATCGCAGGTGGTAAATGAGGGGGGGCGGGTCCCTCCGATGCATTATCCTCAGGAACATCACTGTGATTTACATGCCCCTGTGCCACCAGCCATGGTTGCCTATTAAGGGAAGGGGACAAGAAAACAGGGAGTATAAGGGGAGATTTACGCAAAGCCGCAATTGATTGGGTAGAATCCGCTCCCAGCATTGTGCGGTTTGGATGAATTGACTGCCTGATATAGAGCTATCGCTGGATTACATACTGGTTGTCCCAAGAGGGACACAGTTGTGTGGTTTGGGTGAACTAGCCCAACTGCCTTATTCTAGCACCAAAACCTGATTTGTTGTCTTCAGCAGTCTAAGTATCACTGAACCAACACTGCCAATACACCTAACCCTACCAGTCAATATTAATGTGGAACCTAACCCATACACCCTGACCGCTACAGACTCAATCTTAAGTAAGCCATCGATTTCTGTAAAACCATCCTCAATTCAATAAGGCTCATCTGTATATTGTGTGTGCGCACACAAGCAGCCTTCAACCCAAATTCCTCTCCAGTGACTGCAATTTAGTAAATTAGTACAGCTGAATTAAGCCTACGATTGGTTTGCACTCCAAGAAATAAGTACGACAGGTATTTAATAACAAATCGGATCACCCAGATGACCAGCTTATTATTCTTATTTGCTTTCTGAAATACCTGCGTGTGAAACAAAAAGCTACACAAATGAATTGAATGTGCACACATGAAATTACAGGTGAGTTTACATGTTGGGTTCTGGGGTTTAGTCTGTGTACACCACGCAATTTTCCGCCGTCGATCAATAGCCAGTGTATGGTCAATTCAGGACGATCAGGACGCGTAGGAAAACATGTGACATGCAAGTCGCTAGGCCACGCCTGCTCGGTTGCGGCACGGCAACCTGTCGAAGACAGGCGACTTTGTGAGACCCAACATCCTTGGTCCAGACTGTTCCGGTAGAAGTGCCAGTCATGGGTGGACCCAGTGTCATTGTTCAGATAAGGGAAACAAAAGGGATGGCTAAAGTATATGGATGTTTTTTTGGACAGTACCGGCTTATCTATGGTAATATATTAACCTCTGGAATGTATATAGACCGTTACACTCATATTAATGACTTCAGAGTGGCTGTTTTAACTTTATCTACCGAAACATCGCTTGTAAACCCCTAACATGAAAGACTATGTAGACGACATATTACAATTTTTTATTGAAAAATGGAAATACAATCCTCTATCAACGGCCATTCAAAGGTTACACAGTGCTTTTTCTGTGTACGTATATTATAAGGGAAACCAGTAAAATCTCATTTTATGGCCGGATCAATCCTGTGTGACATGACTTGCTAATTAAATCTTCCCAATGGACCTTTAAATGGATATTGACACATCCTGATTGGGACTTTATAAAAAATGTTTCGCAGCCGTTTTATTACTGCTTACTTCTTTCAAGGTTATCATGTTAAACGATATAATTATGGTTGTGCACACTGAACACATCAAACTAGTAGAAGAAATCGAAAAATACGATCTAGCCAAACAAGTAAGGAGCATGGACAGGAATCCAACCCTATTTCACCCTGTGTCCCTATTTAAATGTTATTTTTGCTCTGTCAAGGATTTAGGTCTTGTACCAAATGGATTTTGTCTGTCACAATGGATTTTTGTATGTCACATGATTTTGTCTGTCACGCATTTAAACCTAGAATTTCATGCTAATTGCTTGTTAATGATTGCACAGAAAATACAATGTTTGAAGGTTAAAATAGGAGAAATTCTTGATGAAAATTCTTTATTCCAACCTTTAAGGTTGGAAGAAACGAAGTTTCATCTTCAGGTAGGAAAGGTTTCTTACAGTGAGAACGGGGAAACTGTGGAACGGTCTTCCAGCAGATGTGTAATGGCAAGTTCAATGGAAGCTTTAAAAAGCTTGTGATACGTTTCTAAAACAAATCAATATAGAATTATGGTATACTGATATAATCTGGTTGATCCAGGGTACTTTACGATTGGAGTCGGAAGGAATTTTCCCTTTTTAGCTGGGGGTTTTTTGGTGCTCTTGGAGTAAACTGTTAAAAGTGTTATAAAAAAAACACGAGGGTGTGTGAAAAGGTGTTGGACTTGATGGACGTATGTCTTATTCACCTTAATATTACTAGTACTATGTAAAATGGAATGAAAGTAAAAGAATTGATACCAGAAACTACACACAGGAAGGATTTCTGCTATTTACCGATATTTTGTTTAAGCATCCTATCTTGTAATTGGTGATGGAATAGAAGTTGTTTTAAAACTGGTATAAAAGCCCAAATATGCGATCAACAGAAAGTTTCCATTGGATCAAAATATGGTGTAAAATTTGCTGTGATTGCATTGGTGTTGGGTAATTTTGGGATGTTGGGGGTTCACATGGGCCAAATGACAGACTCTACAACAGATTAGAAGTACCACTTATTTTCATTCCGGGCACAAGTACCAATCAGTTTATTGCATCCGTGGTTTGTAGAAAAGAACATATCGTCCACTGTCCATGTTTTTGAAATGAAAGCCATGACATCATCTCTCTCACGGCCATGATGATTAGTCTAGCGGAGATCTAGAAAGGGCGCAAACATCGGGCTAAAATAAGCTGGTAGAAGCACCTGTGAGCAGGGCGGCATATTGCGCGTCAGTTTGGGAGTTGTGAATGGAGATGGCAAGATGTCATTGGGGGGGTTGCATGCCTTGTAAGATGAAATGGTTGTGTCGTTTTTCTAGGAGCCCGTTTGTTATAGATATTTTCTTCTGCAAACAATGAAAATTTGCCGATATAAAAAACACAATGAGGGAAGCAAAACACAAAGGGGGGGAAAACTAGAAAGGGCGCAGTAAAGGTTAAGTAGAAAGGCCACTTTTGGAGGAATGTTGGCATTCGATTTTAAAATCAATATCCAAGATGAGGGACAGGGTGTTTTTTGCCAACCTTTAAAAATACGTCTTGATCACAACGGGAATTAAAGGGAGGTCAGTTGGTGTGTGTACTATGTCCGATTGGGGGATAAACAGAAGAACCGGGAGATCAATTAACGTTCTATCTTTAAAATCGGTGCTAATTAGCCCCAACAATAAATCATTAACATTTGAAAAGTCTAACTCTGCGGGTTGGGGCAAACTGGGCACCAGTTTAAACGATATAAGAAACTGTATTGAAGACCCGTACATGTTTGGATGTTGGCCAAAAGTGCTGTTTTTTTTTTTTTTTACTAGAACTTTTGATGTGATTGCACATAATCGAGATGGGGAACTATGGCTGCGTATACTTGTCAGGTTGGAAAAGTTAAAAAAAAACAAACTTTTTGATTCTTGATCACAAATTAATTTTTTTCTTAGTACCTTTAAGTTGGTGCCACGTATGGTAAGTAGTCATAGGGGTGTGTACTAAGGGCTGGTGGGGGATAGTCTTGTTTGTGTTTAAATCTTAAAAACTATCTTGATTGAGGGATAATCTAAATAGTTTTGTGACTAATACCTTTAATATGGATCCATGGGAAAATGGACGGTAGGTCCTAGGTGGTTGGATACCTGCAGGTGGGGGGTTGGGGGGTATCAGTTTTTTGTATTTATGACCCATGACAACCAAATGTTTTGAATATATCCACATTTGAGGATTGTGACACTAAGTCTATGGGGAAAACAAGTCCGAAATCAACGAGAATGCCGTGCGCTTTGGGGGATTCATAGCTAAGATAGCAATTCTCTATTGTCCGCACGGTGTACCCATGCTCTAGGACAAACTGTGGACGAGGAGAACTACTCGCGGATTCAATATTCGATATTTACTCGCGTATAGGTATAATATACATTTAACTCGCGGATTCGAGAATTCGGTATTTACTCGCGTATTGGTATAATAGACATTTTACTCTTGTATTCGATATTTACTCGCGTATAGGTATAATAGACATTTAACTCGTGGATTCGAGAATTCGGTATTTACTCGCGTATTGGTATAATAGACATTTTACTCGTGGATTCGATATTCGATATTTACTCGCGTATTGGTATAATAGACATTTTAATTGCGGATTCGATATTTACTCGTGTATAGGTATAATAGACATTTGACTTGCAGATTAGATATACGATATTTACTCGCGTATAGGTATAATAGACATTTTACTCTTGTATTCGATATTTACTCGTGTATAGGTATAATAGACATTTTCCTCGCGGATTCAATATTCAAAATTTACTCACGTATAGGTATAATAGACATTTTACTCTTGTATTCGATATTTACTCGTGTATAGGTATAATAGACATTTTACTTGCAGATTCGATATTCGATATTTACTCACGTATAGGTATAATAGACATTTTACTCTTGTATTCGATATTTACTCGACCACTACGCAAGTAAATATCAAATTAACGAATATGTGAAGTAAAATGTCTTTATACTTATACGCTAGTAAATTCTCGAAATTCTGATTCCGAAGTCGTTCATGGGATATTATCGAATGTTTATATGCGAGAGCTTGAAAGTAGCGCGTAGAGTAAAATCGATTTTTGAAAGTCCTGGATATTCGAACATGTTCCCAACCATTTCCCTGGTCTCACAGCCTTTAAATTAAGTTACCATTAATATTTTATTGTTTCATTCCAACTTTTCGAACTATTTGACTCCATTGACCTTAATGGGTCCGTTTTTTGAAACTTTCGAACTTTCCATATAATCGAAAAACTTCAGAAGTTCGGCCATCATCTCGAGTTATGACAAAAACATATTCTGTAGTTTTGTATAATAAACACATCTGTAATATATATATTGACACATCATTGTAGTTATGATAATAACACATTTCTGTAATATAAATATTGAACACACACCTTGGGGCAGCATGGTGGCTGTGTTTAGCACTGATGCCTGACAGCACTGAGGTCCCGAGTTCAAAATCCACCCCCTTGGACACAGCTGCAAGGAGTTTGTATGTTCTTGTTCACTCCAGTTTCCCACAATCAGTTTCCACAATCATAAAGACTACTGAGATGGTTGTATGTGTCCAAATAATTTGCTTAGATTGTAGCTCTTCGGTACAGGGTTTGATGTAGATGTATAACATAATTGAAAGCTCTACGAAAGATTTGGTGCTATATAAATCCACAATAATAATAATAATCGCTGCAGTTATGTAGTGTGTATGTATAGTTTTATTTATTAAGCGCTACTTTAGGACACAACGCTGTACAGTACAAAATACAAAAAAATCGTACAAGGGAACAAATATATAGATAGTTCAGTACATAATATAGAAATTTTTAATATAAAGTGCTAGAGCCTTGCCACAACGGTAAGGAGGTTCCTGTCCCGTAGAGCTTACAATTATTCAACTGTAGATATGATAATAAACACATTACTGTAGTTATGATAATAAACATATTACTGAAGTTGTGATTAATAAATGTGCCTGGTGCATTTTCTCAGTGATGTCACTTGACACAAGCATGACATCATAGTTTTACACATATTTGAAATTAGGGCAAAAAGCTTTGCACTTGGTGCAACCTTTTATTCTACATCGTTTATAGTGTTTAATGTGTCTGGTGCATTTTTTAATGATGTCCACTATGCATCACCATAACATCATAATTTTTGCACAGATTTAAATTTTTGACTAATAGCTTTGTCCCCAAGAGGTAAGGAGGTCCCGCCCCGTAAGCTTTACAATCTATTACTGTAGATATGATATAACACATACCGTAGTTATGATAATAAACATAATTATCTGAAGTTGTGATAACAAAAACACATACTGTAGTTACATGTTTTCTTATTCTAATCTGTTTATAGTGTTAATTGTGTCGGGTGATTTTTTTAGTGATGTCACTATGACATCACATGACATCATAATTTTGCAAAGATTTAAAATTTTGACGAAATTTAAATCTAAACGATAAGACCTTTTATTGAATCTCCCTGATATCTTTTAATAGTGTTTAATTGTGTCTGGGTGATTTTTTTGTTGATGTCACTATGACATCAGCATGGACTTCATAGTTTTGCACAGATTGATTTAAGGCTTAAAGAGGCATTGTACTTGTGTGACTTCTTATTCGAAATCTTTAATATTTTTTAAATGTTATTGCGTGAATTTTTTAGTTTTTTTCTTTTCTTATCACTGTTAATAGTATTTAAATATGTCTGGGTGCTTTTCTAGTGATGTGACTATGACACCACAGTGACATCAAAGTTTTGCACAATTTGAATTAAGAACAAAAAGTATTGCACTTGGTGTGACTTCTTATTCTATATCTGTTAATGTGTTTAAAATGTGTCTGGGTGTATTTTTTAGTGATGTCACTATGACACATCATGATAGTCATAATTTTGTAAGATTTAAATGTTGACCTAAAAAGCATTGCACTTGGTGGACTTCTTATTTATATCTTTTTTAATAGTGTTTTAATTGTGTCTGGATGATTTTTTTATGGATTTCACTATACAACACAATGACATCATAATTTTGCAAAGATTAAAATTTTGACCATAAAAGCATTGCACTTGGTGCGACTTGTTATTCTATATATTTTAATAGTGTTTTAAATGTGTCTGGGTGATTTTTTTTTAGTGATGTCACTATGACATCAGCACACTTCATAGTTTTGCACAGATTTGAATTTAGCTAAAGAATTGCATTGTACTTGGTGTGACTTCTTATTCGAAATCTATTAATAGTGTTTAAATGTGTTTGCGTGATTTTTAGTGATATAACTATACATCACATGACATCATGTTTTAAATTTCGAATTTTAAAAAATTAGCCTGAAAACCTAACCTCGACTTATACTCGGTCAATTTCCTAATTTAGATCCAAATTCTGCAATTGCGGATAGTAACCATTAGGTGGCGCTGTGTTAACCTGCATAGAACGTTCCAGGAGCTGTTCTTGCCTTTACAATCGTTCCCTGCTTCCTGTAGTCTGGCTGCTGGGACTCCAGCACTGTCACTGCTCATGTGGATGCTGTAAATCTGATGGGTCTCCTCAGTTTGGGGCAAAAAACAGCTGCTATTACAGTGCTAATGACAGCTTGCAACTACACTCTATGGTGACATTTTTAACTATTGGATCAGAGAGTCCTTACTATATGGGGGTCAGAGGGCCCTTTACTATATGGGGGTCAGAGGCCTTTTACTATATTGGGGGTCAGAGTGCCCTTTACAATATGGGGTTCCCAAAGAAGGAATTGTAACATGATGGTACTTATTTAAAAGTTTTACTGAACTTGCCACTCACATGTAAGAAACTAAACTCCCAGTCCCTTATTTATTAAAACAAGGGGCCACCCCAATATTGTTGTGGAAACTACCCTTCCTTCTCAGGGGGGCACAACACATACACATAAGTGGCAGTGGTGAGAGAGCCACAGTGCCATGCTTATAGATGGTTGTGGGGGCTGCAACTGTATGCTCAAGATGGTAGGGGGTGGCCAACAGTGTATGCCTCTAGATAATTGAGGGAGTGGGGCAGCAGTGCTGCTCATAGCTGGCGTGGAGATGAAAGACTGTGCAATATATGGTAGGCAAATGGAGGAGCACTACTGACACATTTGTGAAAATTCATTAGGCAAAAAAACATGTTTCGGAGGATGTGTAAGTCCCCCTTCTCAGTTCAGAAATAATTAACCAGATCATCAGCTTCTGCGACATTAATTGTAATTTAGCCTAGGAGTGCTTCCCACGTCCTTCTATTGGTATGTTTTATTAGGAAGTTTGGTCAAGCTCCATGTGTAGAAGACCCCCCAAAACTTGGCCTTTAATTAAAGCACTGGGTGGAGGGCCTCTTCCCTCATATAAAAGCCAAAGGGCTGGGGGGAAGTGAGAAAGCCTGTTATATGGATCCCGTGCGCAACTATGAGAATGTAAAGTTTGAGAAATAATTCTAAGAAAACTAATAAAGGGAAAAAAAATATGTTAGGTCTTCTGTGGACTACAGTAATGTAAACAAGAACCCTTTGTTTATAATGTATGCCATGTGTGCAGAAATAATATATTATGGGCCCAGAAGTGCTTGATTACTTTTGTTTGTTTGTGGCAGTTCAAGCTCATAGGTTTGTGCTAAGAAAGGGGCAAAGTGTATGATTATAGGTGGAGGGGGTGCAGCAAGTGTCAATGCTCATGGGATGGTTTGGGTAGCAGTAATGCAAAATCAATCTTATAGTGGCAGTGCAGTGTGTTTGTAGTGGGTAATGTGTCACTGGTAGGGGCAGCAGTCATGCTCATAGGTGGTGGTGAGGGGGTGGCATACATGCTCATAGGTGGTGAGGGGTGTGGCAGTGGTATCTTATAGGTCTTATGGGGGGTTGGTGGTGAGGGGGTGGCATGTATGCTTATAGGTGGTGTTGGGTGAGGGGGTGGCAGTGTATGCTTATAGGTGCTTATATGGTGGTGGCTGGAGTGGGTGGCAGTGCATGCTTATATGAGCTCTAGTGGTGGTGGCATTGCATGCTTATGGTGCTTTAGGTGGTGGTGGGTGATGGGGTGGCACTGTATGCTTATAGGTGCTTAAGGGTGGTGGTGGGTGAGGGGGTGGCAGTGTATGCTTATAGGTCTTATAGGTGGTGGGGTGTGAGGGGGTGTGCAGTGCACTTGCTTATAGGTGCTTATAGGTGGTGGTGGGTGAGGGGTGGCAGTGCATGCTCCTTTTTTTATATGGAGATAATATGTTCTGCACCTTCAACATTTATTGTATCCTTCCTATTTAGACCCCTAAGAGTTACATCTAATACCATCAGCACAACATAACCAATCAGTATTTTTTCATAAACTTGTTAGTTCTTAATCAATACTACCATGCCCACAGTATTAGGTTTAAATATCAATACTTAGGATACATTTTATTACGAACTGCGTGCAAGATGAAACATCTCAGAATAGACTTAGGTCCCATTATGTAAGGATAGTTACATTTTCTGGTAACATCAATACCCTTTACCCATTTGCTTTCTTTTTCTGTATAGTATCTAGTGGATGTTTATTGGGTTACTGAAATGACTTTGGTATTACAGAATATGGCTATTTATCCCTTGCTGGGATTTCCATAGATTGTAAAACTATTCTGGTATTTTGCAGACCACTTTCCTGGTCTAATGTTTAGATCAATACCATCATGCTTTTATATGTGTCCTGCCTTAAATTGTGCTTTCTGTCAAACAAAACACAATGCTGAGAATAGTACAACTCTGTTTGGATTTATGCACAAGAATGAATTAGCGTTGAAATACATACACAAACCTATTCATTAAACTCAGAAACATGGCATCCAATGAATAGTATTATTCATTTTCCCACCATATTGAACAAAGAAAGCTCATTTTTGATTGGTTGTTGGGCAGAGACTTGCTACTAAACCTTAAAATGAACTGTCAAATATTTAACACAAAAATAGAAAACCGAATGTTTCAGTTAAGAGTTTTTTTACCAATTACAAAAATTATCTTGCTACTAGTTGTAGCTAACAATATTGTATAGTTTACTATTATAATATAAACTGGAGGGTTGAGGTGGGGATAGGGAGTTTTAATTTTAATTTTATTAAGGCAAAATAGTGAGATCCTTGCATTAAACGAGTTGTATTTAAAATTCTGATCACGTCTACAATTAGGTCGTAGATTTACAATCGTATTGTATGATCTCCCATGCAATAGCATTGCTGTAGGTTACTGCCGCATTGGTATTGAATAACGAATGTTCGTAGATTTACAGCAGAGGTTTGACTTGTCTTGATAACCCGCGTTATTGGAAGTTTCTGATTATGGCCCTTCATTTAACAAGCACAATAGATCTGTACAAAGTTTTCTTTACACACCTCATTTTTTAAAGAGTTCGAAATAATGATTAATATCATGGAAAAAAATAGAATTATAATATTTGTAATCTATTTCTTTTGTTTGGCTATTCTGACTTTTTTTTGCTACACTTAGTTAGTTCCCCCCAAAGTGCAATAAATTCCTTTATTCAGTCAGGGCGCGCATACAGAGGTCAAAGGCTGGATGGGAGGAAATTGTGTGAGAGTCCAATTTTCTAATTTGTTTTCATTTACTGCGCGAGGTTAAAAATTCTAACCTTATTCAATAAGCTCTCTTAGAATATAACTGATGAGTCATCAATTCATTGTAAATGGAAGGAAGATCAGGTCAAGACCAAGCTTGCATCGTTCCATGGGTTATGTGCACATGAAAAACATAATATTGTTTGGGGGTTTGTGTGCTTTATACCTGTGATACTAATGGTTCATCCTTACTAGTGTTTAGGATATTTACTTTAAAGTTTTCTTCAATAGCATTTCACTCTAGAATTTAGATGACAACCATAGTCTAGTCTAGTCTGTTCTTGTGTTCTAGATCAAGGTTAGTTTAAAGGATTGACAACTGAAAAAACGACCTTCCCTATTTTCAGTTTTTAAATGAATACAGTAAGCATCACTTACTCTCAATCCAGTCTTGTTTTGTGTTCAAAACCCACCCCTAAGTTCCCCCCCCAGCCCCTTGCCGACACTCTGTTAGGGCAAGCATGCTCAGTACTCCCTATGAGGCCAGCAATGGAAAGGAAATTTATGATACTAAGGACTCTTGATTGACAGCTGAAAATGTAAAATGGTTTAGACTAAATTCGTTAAGAAATAGGGGACATACAACAAAAAATGGTAATTGACAGTTGGGAAAAATTATAGTTTCCAGTATGGACAATTTAAAAAACAAATTTCCCATGTACATAATCCTTATTAACCATTCTCTTAAACTGTGTTATGTAAAATACCTGTTTTACAAAAATGGGACTCATATCCCGGTACAATGAATTCATTGTCTGCATGACTTCACAATATCTGAGCATGAGAATCATTTTAAATATACCCTTTAAGGAGACACCCTGCCTATTCCCCTTCATGCATAACAATGTTAAAAATGAGAGCAGATGTTGACATTGCTCTCTGGTTTTATTAACTTTGAAGACCTGTTGTTTGAAGGCTTTGAAACATTTTCTAAAAATTCTCCAGAGTCCATCGTTGTAAAACTGAGGCTGAGAGTAACTATAGTGTGTAATGTAGATCTGGATGATCAGTTCCTTTACTGGGGTAAAAACACTGGCCTTTGGTCACCCCCAATTTCGTACTAGGTTTTTGGCCTTTGGTCATGGCAAACTGCAACAGAGAACACTGCAAACTGGCACAGAGAACTGCTAGAGGTAATGATCGTCAGTTTCTGCGCCAGCATAAAGCTGGCATCATGTAAAGGCCACATGGGCTCCTGTGATTTTGCAACTGACACACCTTGGAAATGACAATTTTTAATGCCGCTGTTGAAAGTTCACTATTGTTATTGTATCTCCATGCCACAGGCAACTTATACACAATTTTAGTGCCGCACTTGTGCAATCTTAGAATATAACGTTGGCCTGGCGAATTCTTAAACAAATTATTTCTTTTTAAATTAAAATTCATTTAACATGAAAAGACTCGGGCACACTTTTTTTATGGTAGAAATCTGTTCGCTAGTCTTTATTTTGTAAGCTGGGCTTTTGTTTTGCAATGGCTTCACGCCAGTAGAGCAATGTACTTCGATCAGAAGTTCCAATTGACTTGCACATCAGCTTGGAATCTACCAAGATAATGTGGCTGCAGATGGAATCGATAGAAATTCACCCTTCTGATTGATAGACTGACTAGATATTGCTTGTCAGTCTATTGAAAGGACGGCCATTTCAAATAAAATAACCAGGGGGCTTAAAATGATTATTTCTGATACAGGAAACTTTTATTTCATACTAACTGATGATATTTCTATATACTAGTGGTGTAAATTTTGCCTAGTCCTGTCTTCAATAGGCAGCGTGACAGGTTGGACGAAATATACTGTAGAACGGCACCATGTTTTCTTTCAACTGCAAACTAACTGACCGTTTAATGACTGGTAGTCTGTCTTCTGAAAGACAGTTTAAAGGGAAACTGTGATCTTCAACAAGTTGATTTTGAATAAAAGGCCAGGTTCCTACCTTTAAAATGACTATAACCACCTCTCTACATGCTGCACAGAGCAAGATAAGAAGAAATCACTGATCAGAAGGTTCTGATCTCGCGGTCACAACTACTAGTTCCTACGTCTAATCTGCGGGTACACATGCTCAGTTGCAGAAGAAACAAGGAGAAATCGAGTTACAGTGACTGAAGGAGTTGGCACAGGGGTTTTCAAGGGGACTGCAAGGGAGGAGCCATGGGCCCACAAGGAGAAGAGAATACTGGGAAGATGACTGTCCACATGGTTTCAGAGCAGGAAGTTTAGGGGAGCTGGTGATGCTGTACCATATACACACATAAAAATGAAGATACTTAAAAACTATGTAAAAAACAGAATATGGAAAGTCACTTTAAAAATTCCTGTCATTTACCTAAGATTTGTCAAAAATTTTTGGGGACCAACAGTTACACTTAAAATTGACCTGTTTATAACAGGCCTAAGGTTTCGGTGCTAGATTATAAAAGGTGTTGCAACTGTTTACATGGCAGGAGTGATCTGAACAAGATGTTGACCTATCAGGAGGATCAAGTGTTTTTTTTTTTTTCTGACATAAGAGGCCTGAGAATGGACCATAAAGGGACACCTCGAAAATATATCACAGTCATGTAAAAATGTTAATGTTTAAAGAAACCATTAGCCACAGCACCTTAATATATGATGCTATTTTTATGAAAGGAAGCCCGCTCCATAGTACTAGTACCGCCAAGGAGAAAGCATGGATTCCATCTCAAGGACTAAGCTGATGAGACCATTAGGCAGGAAGGTCTATTAACTAATTTAATCTGCTCACTAGCCCACCGGCATTTTTCACCAAGAGATCAAAGCCCAGAAGACAGACAGCAAGCCCCTGGCCAGATGTAGCGCTCTCGCTTGTTTATTTTAGATAATTGTACATTGCTATCAACTAGGCACATGGTATTAGACATGAAGAAGGAAACCTGTCCGGTACCGTTATTAAGTTTGGTTTATGACATAGACTGTATTTAAATCAGTGTTAATCTACATATTTCAGTCTTCTCCATGTAAAGTGCTTGGGATTGAAGGGATTCTAAATCCATTCTAAACCCGGATATGTGCATTTGTTTTCTTCTCCGGTAGCCGAGATGTTCTCTATGGTTCCTTTTACATAACTTTCCAGGAAAACTCTGAAAGGTCCCTGGAAGTAAATATAATACTTTAATCTCATACTGAGACAAATGTGAACCAGCAGGGTAATGGATAATGTATTCAGAGTCTGGTTTGTTAGAACATGAAAGGAGAACATTTGAAAGTTAAAGGGAACTAAATCGAAAGAAGTTGCTAGACATGAAATGTTGCCGAAACCATTTAGGACAAAATTACAGCCTAAGGCTAACCCCGTTATTTTGTGCAATTTTCCCTGAAAATACACAATTTTATAAAGTAACCATGCAAATAGAGATGGCATTGTAAAAGACTAGATGATTTGGAACTACAACTGCATGCTTGTTGAGAAAATGCAGGGATTTCTGAACGTCTGGAGTCCAAGGTTCGACATCACGCTATATGGTAATATAGAGCAGGGATTCTCAAATGGGTTTGCTCCAGATGTTTGAAAACCACAACTCCCACATTCTCTTGCTTCCCTATGTATTAGAATGCTAGAATTGTAGTTTTCATGGCACAATGTGCTGTTTTCTTCTTCACATCTATTTTAACCAAGTGTTTTAATCAAATGCCACAGCTGAATGAATAGTTAATAATAACCATAACCAATTAAACCACACAGCTTCAGTAAACAACTACTGTGAAATTATTATATCCAACTTGTCAGGGATGCTGGGAATTGTAGTTCACTCTAAGGCAATGAGTATGACTTCCTACACTCGTTTTTTCACCGATCCTTTGAAAGTTTCATTCCTACACAGATTTATGCTTTGTGTGGGATTTATTTCAGAAAATGATATGTTTATCCTGGAGGAAACAATCTGATCTATATCTAGTTTCTATTGCAGAGCTTCTGGACCGCGCCTGTATTTTCATGTCTACGCTGTTTCAAAGGACACATTAATGCTAAATGCAATTGTTTGTTTGCTTAAAAGTAAGAAGCTCCTTTTTTTTACTTTATTTTTTTCCCCTGTGCTAAACGATAAAGACAACTCCACCCTCATAATAACATCTTTTAGAAAGAATGGCCTTTTTACAATATGTTGATATATCATAGTTTGTCCTATGAATTATTACTATATGGCATGCTATGCGTCTGGATGTGTCTGAAACTGAGCAATTTGAAACCGTACTGAGCTGTACTGACCTGGGCATGCTCAGAAGAGGCCAGACAGGGGATTACATCAGTCATTGGCTGTGATGTCAACTGTCCAAATTCCATAACTGACAGTTGCTAACTGAAAGAACCTGGAAGCAGAAACAGGGAAACACGGACATTGTGCGGATTTCAGTTAGACTAATATATTTCATCTTTCAAACTTTTAACCGTTTAGGGTTTGGAGGGTGATTTACCTGAATGAAGTTTTCATTTGGGGCTGGACTTGCCCTTTAAGGCAAGTGGGAACATTGATGATTGTTACACATTTTAAGAGGCTTATTAGTTAAATGTAATAATAAAACTTGGTCTACTGGCCACCGAACCTATTAATCCTATATAATAAAACCCCTAATGTCGTCCCTGATCCAGTGTGTGTGTGTGTGTCTTTTGGCTTCTGCGCATGTAACGTGTGCAATGGGATATGCCCTGAAGTTTCCCGTCCCTCCCCATTGAAGAATGCAATGCTCGGAACACTGCGGAGAGAGAGACCCAGAACTGGTATGGGCTGTCAGTGTCATTCTCTCCTACCTCTCCTCCTAAGTAATAAGAACCGCTGCCACCTAGATTCCACCCCACTGACAGGCCACATACCAACACGACGTGCTGTCAGTGACATTCTCCTACCTCTCCTCTGTCCACCCCAGCGTACTTGCACACACCCAACCGACGTGCTGTCAGTGACATTCTCCTTCTCCTACCTCTCCTCGTCCACCCCAACCGGACATGACAACCAACCGAATGCTGTGTCAGTAGACATTTTCCTCCTCTCACATCTGTCCCCCCCACAATGCTGTGACCTTCACAATACAGATCACAAACACCAGGTGACTCCTGATAGCCAATATAAAAACAGGTTTGCGGGACATGTTATACTTCCTATGTTACACAATGTAATGGTTTCTCTGTAAGGAGAGCTCCTGTGTATTGGTTAGTAATTCTGTAGATTTCAGTCTTGGCAGTTCCATATTCTTCTCTTGTTTTATCATTTTGATCTAAACAGTGTCAGTTACATCTCAAAAACACCCACCATGTCGATGCCTGTAATCATTTCCTGTTTGTTTAACAGAAGCAAAAAAATATTTACTACAACATCAAGAAAATAGTAGCCCACATAACATTTAATGGTTAAACCATGGACGGCGATTTATCCACTCAACATAAACAAGCTCTGGGATGTTTATTGTGTCATAATGTAATATCCCAGACCGCTGGCCCTTCGAAGATTTGCGTAAAGGACGAGGTCTATCAAATGAACATGAACTAGGTTAATACTCATAAAACGCACATTAACCTTGCTAAATATTATTTTGTGTGTGTGCGCTTATGAGCGCCCGCAAAGGTTTTAAGGAAAAGAAAATTTGCATAGAGATTTCAATGATAATACCCAAATACTGTATTTATCAGAATTGTAAAACACACATCATAAGAATCCAGGGAGCATACTCACCACGAGGGAGCCAGGCAGTGCAACCCATTATGCATGTTTGTTGGGTGGGAAATGAGTGGGGGGGCGCACGCATATCATATTTTCATATTTGAACGACCTCTGTATCAGAATATTATATGGTTTTCACAGAAGGAATAATGGCGGACAGTAAATACATCAGGACACAGTTGTTATGACATTCACCTGAAATACGAACCCTTATTGAATATATATTGTATATGTTGTATGTATTCATATATTAGATAACGTTTATTACATCGCCCACTTGGTACATTATAATACAAGATTATACAAACGAGAAGATAATATTCGAAGCCTTATCCAATTCATACTAAATAAAAGTTCAAAGGTTAAGGAATAGTTCACTGAAGAAGGACTGGGATGTTTAGGACTATATCCTACCTCCTGTTTCCAATCAATTGACCGGAGCAACGGACGAAGATAAGAAATTTTTACCTTTACACCAGCGTCCTCTGCAGCAGCATTAAAATTCCCAACGCTTCCTGTTTAGATTAACTATAGCGGCATTAACCGCATAGCGCGCTATAGTTAATCTGAAACAGAACGGGCAGGACCTGTCACTGCTGCAAGGAGGATCGTGTGTAGGTAAGGTTTGCATGTGGAAAATATCCATGTTTTCATGGCAGTTCTCATGAAACTCACTGTTTTTCATTTGGCAGGTCATTGTGTCAAATATTCACTTTTTCATCTTATTGGGGTCTAGCACAAATTAATATATTTCATCCCTGTAACACTGCATAATAGTTCATGAAAATCAATTAATTTAACTGGGTTAGTGTAATGAGGATAATAACCAAACACCTCCATCTCTAGTTCAACCTTTTAAATCTGTACATGCTATATCACTAAAAGCTCATCCTGTTTGACCTGATTAAAGCGATAGATCATTGGCCAACTTTTCATTCAGGCCTTGTTTATGTTCAATTAGGTGAATTGTCTTATAGTATTGTGAATTGTAGTTTCTGGTGTTCGTTTTTTCGAGGGTTAGCACATTCGGATATATTTAGGGTTAATCATCGGAAATACCCTTGTACATTCAGTAACCCTCAAAAATGGGGACCAAACCCTCGAAGTACACTCCCGTTTCGGATTTCCGGAACTTTTTTTTTCCAGAGATCTGTAATCCAAAGACGAACAAAACTACCCCTTTCGACCGACCATCTCTAATCACTGTACAAAATGGATGATTCTTTCAAATGACAATCAGATTAGTAAAACATAATTAATGGTTCAACCAATATCTTGGCAATTTTGGCCAAGTGGTCAGCCTGGTAGGAAATCACTCAATTATGTTCATTATAACACATGTAGCGATAGAACTACACCAAAATATCTGCATATTACCACCAGCTTTATTGAGTAACAGAGAAATGATGCCCTAACTAAGTACAATTATGTTAATTCCAAAAAAAAAAAGGGGTGTTCGGGGACTGAGTATAGATGGCAGGGATGGGGTACCTGTCAATACAAATAACTTTGCCCATATCATAGATAGCTTACGATAGTTTACGTGTTGTTGCAGCTGTGTGCGTCCATCTTTGTAGAGGTGGCAAGGGTGTTATAAGCTAAAACAGGAGGTAGGAGTTGGATCTGCAACACCCTGGGAATTATATCCTGTTATTTTCAGTTTAGAGACCCCTTCTTCTATTTATTCCATGGGGTGCGCCCATTTCCAATATGTATATGTGTTTTAAACTCATTTGAAAACTGAATTTATTGCATTGCCCATTGCATTGCTCCCGTAAATGTTTTACAGAGGAGGAATCCGAACATTTTACATTCTTTCATATTACAAGCAGATGTTTAATATTGCAAATTTCAACTGGTGTAGGACTGTCTACTGTTTTATTCATCTTATAGTATTATTATTTTATTTACATTTTTTACAACACACATAAGTGTCTTGCTGTCTCAAGCCTTTTCCAAAATATTTTGGTTAAACTTATGAAGACAGCGTTGTGCATAAAATAGACGCAGTGTTGCATTTAGTAAGGTTTTGGTCAGGCAATGTGAGGATACATTTTATTACTTAAAGGAAAGTTCAATTTTATTTTTTAAAAAAATGCAGCTTGCTCTGAATCTAACTAAAAATAAAAATCTATATAAACTACCCTGTGGCTAACAAAATCAATAGGAATAAAACTCATACAGGGTAATTCAATAAAAGTTCTTATTGTTTAAAATGTGCTATTTGCCCCCACCAATCAGTGTTAGCTTTCAAATGTAAATATCTCTGATTGGTTGGGGCAAAATAGCACCATTTTAACAAGAAGAACTTTATTGGAATCTCCCTGATATATTTCCTCTATTTCATACCAGTTACACTGACAAATAAATTCCTGGTAATTCCTGTCTACTGGAGAAACAAACAGAATTTTCTATCCATGGATTCTGTTCCTCTCTAGTTACGAGGGAGGTCCATTCGTTAATGGGACGTTTTTGGTCATTAAAACTTTTGCCAGGAACCCGAAAGCATCTTGTATGTAATGATGTACTGGATCCTGTTTATTGTAAAAAATATGTCCCTATAAATTCCATTTTATTACTAGTAAACCGCCCAAAAAAATCTGCATTGTCATATTGCGAAATCCAACTGACTATCCCTTAGGCACACGTGTGATTTGCCCGCTTAGACACTCCACATTTTGTTGATAATGGCATGATTGTGCTGTGTCATTGTAGCATTGCAGCGTCATTTATTGATTTGCCCGTGTTGAACTCACCAACCGAGTAGCGCTGATGTATGATCCTTTCATCAGCTTTTCCCCCCATATCCTACTATGAGACAGCTAACATTAGTACCATGTCTGAGGTCATCATATCTGGCTGTATTTATTGTCTGTCTGGTCAGTTCTCTGCAGATCTAGAGAAAAAAAGTGTCCTATACAGATCGACCTGCCTGTGCCATCTAAGTGGGTTCAAAACTGAATCATCGAGAAAAGTCCGATCAGCTTTTCTTTCAATAGATTGCCTGATAATGCCCGGGGCTCTATTGATACAACCCAACAAAAATATGCCTGCCACACAAGATGCCAATATAATTTCTGCTGATTCCATCCCCCAGTTGTATATATATAATAGTTATATGTTTACTGGTACAGCGCTCGTTCCCAAGTGGCGCTTTATAAACTAACATACATACATACCTTTTAAACACAGGGTGCGACTGTGGTCAAGGAGGTGTGGAAGGTAACATAGTAACATAGTAACATAGTAATTAAGGTTGAAATAAAGAAAGCATACGTCCATCAAGTCCAACCTATTCACCAAATTCATCATTACCTTTTTTTTTTTTTTTTTTAACAACCCTCACCTAACAGTTGATCCAGAGGAAATGGCAAAAAAAACCCCACTCAAAAAAGGGGGAAAAATTCTTCTTCATGACTCCAAACGGCATCAAATTCCTCACACATTTCCTTTCACAAATATCCCTGATCCAGCTGTTTTTTTATTATCCTTACCCAATTACATTGTATGAAGATACGCCGCAATCAGCTTTTTAAAAGACCAGAACCAAACTTCTCAGTAATCTTTTACTTTATACTAGAATCGCGAATCAATGTTTAAAAACTCTTACCTAATATTCGATATTTACTCGTGTATAGGTATAATAGACATTTTACTCGCGGATTCAATATTCGATATTTACTCGCGTATAGGTATAATAGACATTTTACTCGGGGATTAGATATTCGATATTTACTTGTGTATAGGTATAATAGACATTTTAATTGCAGATTCGATATTCGATATTTACTCGCGTATAAGTATAATAGACATTTTACTCGCGGATTCGATATTCGATATTTACTCGCATATTGGTATAATAGACATTTTGCTCACGGATTCGATATTCGATATTTACTCGCGTATTGGTATAGTAGACATTTTACTTGCGGATTCAGTATTCGATATTTACTCACGTATAGGTATAATAGACATTTAACTCGTGGATTCGATATTTACACGCGTATTGGTATAATAGACATTTTACTTGCGGATTCAATATTCTGATATTTACTCGCGTATAGGTGTAATAGACATTTTACTCGCGGATTCGATATTTACTCGTCTATTGGTATAATAGGCATTTTACTCGTGTATTTGATATTTACTCGCGTATAGGTATAATAGACATTTTACTCTTGTATTCGATATTTACTCGGTCTAAAAACTATAGAGAATCAGGAGGATGGTATATTTTGTGAAAGATTGCCTTCTGATTCTGTATTGTTTTGAGACTTTAGTTGCCCTTTAAATGGACAGCAGAATTCCCATACAGTAGTCCCATACAGTAAAAGCCAAATCCAGTATGGTTATTACTGTATAGGACTACTGTATGGGAATTCTGCTGTCCATTTAAAGGGCAACTAAAGTCTCAAAACAATACAGAATCAGAAAGCAGTAGTGGTCATAATTTTCGACTTATACTCGAGTCAATCACATTTGCTCCTTTTTCAGGTGAAAATGGGTACCTCGACTTAAACTCGTGTCAACTTATATTCGAGTATATACAGTAGACATTTTACTCGCATATTTGCATGACTCGAACATTCGATAATTATCGAAAATCCAGAAAAAACTTGAGTTCGAGTTCGAGTTCATCTCTAATCATAACTACAGTGATGTGTTCAGTATTCTAATTGTATGTGTGTTCAAGCATTCTAAGTAATGAGTTTATTATTACAACTACCGTAATGTGTTTATTATCATAACTACAGTAATGTGTTTATTATCATAGCTACAGTAATGTATTTATTATCATAGCTACAGTAATGTATTTATTATCATAACTACAGTAATGTGTTTATTATCATAACTACAGTAATGTGTTTATTATCATAACTACAGTAATGTGTTTATTATAACATAACTACAGTAATGTGTTTATTATCATAACTACAGAATGTGTTTATTATCAAACTAGTAGTAATGTGTTATTATCATAAACGTAATGTGTTTATTATCTAATACAGTATGTGTTTATTATATAACTACAGTAAGTGTTTATTACCTAAACTACGTCAGTGTTTATTATCATAACTACAGTAATGTGTTTATTATCATAACTACAGTAATATGTTTATTATCATAACTACACTAATTTTTGATTATTATCGAACGCTTGAGGCTATTTCCATGCATGCATGTCACCAATAATCAAGTAAAATGAATAAAACCTTCTAGAGCGCGTTCTTCAAACAAACACATGGTAGTGGTTAGCAGTATAGAAGAACAGCACCTATAAGACGACTAAAGGAGTGCGAGGAATACTACCAAGATTTTAAATCCTCTAAAATACCCTAGAACCTTCGATAATCCTTGAAAATACGATCAGAGACTACTTTCGAGTTTCCGGTCGTATTTTAGAAGATTATCGAATGTTCGGGGTTATTTTTCGATAATCCTCGAATGTTCGATAATTATAGAAAGTAGGTTCCCGAAGTCCCCTCGGTTCTGAAATCCGAATGATCGATCCGGATTCGGAGGGATCATTGGATTTCAGAACCGAGGGGTTCCGTGTCGGATCCGGGTCCAAGTCGGATCTGAATCCCATCTCTAAACTACAGTAATGTGTTTATTATCATAACACAGTAATGTGTTTATTATCATAATACAGTCATTGTGTTTTATTATATTACAGTAATGTCTTGATTATCATAACTACAGTATGTGTTATTATCATAATACAGTAATGTGTTATTATCAAATACAGAAGTGTTTTTTATTATATCTACAGTAATGTGTTTATTATCATAACTACAGTAATGGGTTATTATCACTAACTACAAGTAATGGTTTATTATCAACGTAAGGTGTTATTATATACTACAGTAATGTCTTTATTATCATAATAACTACAGTAATTGTGTGATTATCATAATAAAGTAATGTGTTTATTATCATAACTACAGTAATGTGTTTATTATCATAACACAGTAATGTGTTTATTATCATAATACAGTGATGTGTTTATTATTATATCTACAGTAATGTCTTTATTACCATAACTACAGTAATGTGTTTATTATCATAACTACAGTAATGTGTTTATTATAACTACAGTAATATGTTTATTATAACTAAAGTAATGTGTTTATTATCATAACTACAGTAATGTGTTTATTATAACTAAAGTAATGTGTTTATTATCATAACTACAGTAACGTGTTTATTATCATAACTACAGTAATGTGTTTATTATTATAACTACAGTAATGTGTTTATTATAACTAAAGTAATGTGTTTATTATCATAACTACAGTAATGTGTTTATTATTATAACTACAGTAATGTGTTTATTATTATCACTACAGTAATGTGTTTATTATCATAACTACAGTAATGTGTTTATTATCATCACTAGAGTAATGTGTTTATTATCATAACTACAGTAATGTGTTTATTATCATAACTACAGTAACGTGTTTATTATTATATCTACAGTAATGTGTTTATTATCATCACTACAGTAATGTGTTTATTATCATCACTACAGTAATGTGTTTATTATCATAACTACAGTAATGTGTTTATTATCATAACTACAGTAATGTGTTTATTATCATCACTACAGTAATGTGTTTATTACCATAACTACAGTAATGTTTATTATCATAATACAGTAATGTGTTTATTATCATAACTACAGTAATGTGTTTATTATCATAACTACAGTAATGTGTATGGATTATTTTAAAGCCTTACTTTAAATTTCAGCCTTTTTGGATATTTTAAGCAAATCTGATCAAATTTATCAGATCCCTCAAAATATCTATCCCGTGTATGTTGGGCTTTATTTGAAATATAAGACCAGAAGCTTCATTATACTAGGATTGTGAGGACTCCTAGTTTCAGGCTGTAAAACTCCTGGTTCCAATTTATTTAGAACAAAATAAAATTCAGAGCATTCTAAGATCAGCATGGAACAGATGTCCCAACTGATTAAATGGACTTTTAATATTGTGTATAATGATACAAACTGTTCTAACACACTGTGTTTGACCTTTGAGCTGATATGGCAGTTATTCGAATGCCTTGACTTAACCCAGGGTCGCATGACATAAATTTCAATAATATTTCCATTCCTATGTATCAGTATTTATTTTTCTAACTGGAAGTAAAGGTTAGGCCACACTAGTGAGCTTTTAAGCGTGATCCGATGGCAATCCGAAAAGCGCACTCTAGAGTAAGGCAATGGGGCTGGCAACATTAGTGATTAGTGTGATCGTCATTTTTTGCACAATCACATGCGCTCAGCAACATTGGGAATCGCAGTGCAAACGTGCACGCAATTGTGCTCATTAACGCATGCAAAAGTGTGTGCATTCCAGTGCATTGTGGTGCACCCGAATGCACACTTAACTTCCATATATATATATATATATATACAATACAAGGATTGTGGAAGCACTCCAATTAGGCTAATTTACAACTACATTTAGTGCTACTGCTACTGTGTGCTCACAGGAGAATGATATTCTTGCTTGCTACAATGACTTATCCATGTTGAGTGGCCTAAGCATCAAACAGGAAAATTCCCCTAAAAATAACCTGCTCACATAACTATCTACAGTATTAAATCCCCTTGTAGCTGATTGGTTGCTAATGATTACTGTAAAGTCCTGGTATACACGGGAAAATATTCCGACCATTCTGATTGGCCAGTGCCATATTTCATTTGATTGGGTTGAAATATAAACCAAAAAAAAGACTTCAAAATTTGCCACAACCGAATATTTTCAGCCAATTGTAAAAATGAAAGTCCATTAAGATGATCAATCACAAGTTACTTGTACATGTAGGGCACCCCCATAAACCCTGGAACCATAAACCTGGTGAGAAGTGCTTCTAGGGCTTATTTTGCCTAATGCCTGCCGTCCCTGCACATCAGTCACGGCCATCTACCTGGAGATTCTTGTCCTGATCAGACCCGTCAGTCATGGCAGTCTACCAGGAGATTCCTCCACTGAGCACGTGTGAAAACTCTCTGAGATGCACTCAGTGGAGCTGGGAGATCCTGCGCAGGGGCAGCAAAATAACTCAGTGTAGCTGCACTTCACAGCAGTGTGATCATAACAGTTTCAGGGTTGGGGAAGGGGTGTTCTGCATGTACCACGAATATTAATTTTCAAGCAACAAGGGTAATCCTGCACACTCCTATAGAAATATACGTGTAGTGCAATGGTAGACCATAGTTGGAGGTCAGATATCAATATGGGGTGGGCATGTCCTTTAATGTAATGCTTTACTCATATGTGAGCCTTTACTTTTTACTACTGGAACAACAATCATTAAAACAACTTTCATTATTTTATTATTAAAGTGTTTCAGTCCTAAGTTCTTAACATTACGGATTCCCCTTTTTGTATTAATAATGGCTTGCAGCCTTTTGTGATCATTGTAAATCAGACTCTTTATTTTCTTATGTGGTCAAGCTACGTATTCTTCCTGGCTAAAAGCCTCCAGATCCTGGAAATTCTTTGCTTGAGTAGGATCATCTACATATTTTAGCTGTCCCCAGGGTTGGTTTTAGGAGGGAGCAAAATATATAATTAACCAGGGCTTCCAAATAATAGGGTTCTAATAATTAATCTAAGGTCCTTCACAGAACTTAAACCCGCTCTGGTTTTTCCCACTGATTGTAAGGTTCTCACTAAAGTGACTTAAGGGGGAACCAAAATAACCCTCCTCCCTTTTGATGTACCCAAGATGAGGTCCTAATTGCTAGGTCCTTACTGCTGGGTTAACCTTAGATCACCTGGCACACATAACTAAGGTTCTCCTTGTACCCTCCTGTCTGGCCCTGACCCTAGTGCAAACCTTCCAATTTGTTGACTGCAGCCAAAGCAGAATACAAAACTACAGAATTCAGACATCCCACCCTGCTGAATCTGGCTTCAGGGCAGGGTGGGGAGAAGGGAGAGGAAAGGGGGCGTTTTGGGTTGACGTCACTGATGTCACAACACGGGCAGGGCAGGCGCAGAGTTAGGGGTGGGACGTGCCATGTGACGTTAATTATTTCACATATGAGGCGTGACGGGGGCATAACCGGCAAGAATAGGCATTCCGGAGGCGCACTCTTCAGTTAAGTTCGAGTCGAGGGAGTTTGGGGTGGGATACCTGAGAATTGTTATAGTTAAATTGCATTTGCTTGTAGATACTTTGTCAGTTTTCTTGCTTTCACTATGATAAACAAACCAGCCAATCAGTGCAGACCTGAATCAATAATGTTTTGCAGGATCGTTGATGGCTAACGTTGCTTCAGAGATGACCATAACTATTTTATTTATTTTGAACTAAACAGTTTCCTTTAACTTGTTATCAACCTTTAAAGGGCAAGTCCAGCCCTAAAATGAAAACTTACATACAGGTAAATCACCCCCCAAAACCCTAAACGGTAATAGTTTGAAATGTGAAATATATAAGTCTAACCTGAAATCCTGCACAATGTCCTGTTTCCCCTGTTTCTGCTTCCTGGTTCTTCCAGTTAGCAACTGTCAGTTATGGATTTGACAGTTGACATCACAGCCAATGACTGAATGTTAATCCCCTATCTGCCTCTTCTGAGCATGCCCAGGCTCAGTACAGGCTCAGTACAGGTTTCTAAATTGTTCAGTTTCCATGACACATCCAGAAGCATAGCAGGCATACAGTAATGAATTCATAGGACAAACTATGATATATCAACATATTTTAAAGAGGCCATTCATTCTAAAAGATGTTATTATGAGGGAGGAGTTGTCCTTTAAAATTGTATTCAAATAATAACCATGCACAATTAAATAAATAGATTGTAGAAATGATCACAAAAACATTCTATGCCTTTTATAAAATTCCATATCCATACAAACATTCTGACTGCTTGTTCATCAGTCTTTACTGAGGATGCACCAATGACCTTAATTCATCTAATTGGTGATTTTGCACACATATGACCTATCCCAACTGAAACATACAAGCATGTGATAGCACACGTGACGTTCTGCTCTCTGATCCCCATAACAAAGTAAGTTCGGCAAGAGCAAGCTTCTTACCGGTCCCATGATAGCCCAGAGGACGCAACTCGTTCCTGATCCCATTTCCAGTACATTCGGCAAGGAGGGCAGCTCGTACGGTTAATCACTGGACAGCAAGGGACGACTTCCTTCCCGGCCCCCCATTACCACGTACGTTCGGCAAGAGCAGCTTCTTTACCGTCCACTGATAGCCAGAGGACGCAATCGTGCCCTGCTCCCATTTCCAGTCCGTTCGGCAAGGCAGCTTCTACGGTCTCACCGAAGACCAGAGGGAGGACACATCCTTCCCTGCTCCATAGTACAAGTACGTTACGGCAAGAGCAGTTTCTTACCGGTCAACTGATAGACCAGAGGACGCACTCTTCCACTCGCTCACATTACCAGTTACGTTGGGTCAGACGCGTCTTACAAGTCTCAACTGGACCGCCAGAGGACGCACCCCTTCCTGCCACCATTACCAGTACATTGGGGTAAAGCAGCTTCGTACGGTTCATGGACAGCCAGAGGACGGCATCCTTCCCTGCTACATTCCAGTTACATTGGTAAGATCAGCTTCTTAACGGTCCCACTGACAGCCAAGGACGCACTCCTTCCTGCCCCCATTGACCAGTACGTTCGGGGCAAGAGCAGCTTCTTACGGTCCCAGATAGCCAGAGGGACGCACTCCTCCCTGCTCCTCATTTAACCAGTACGTTGGGGTTAAGAGCAGTTCTTACCGGTCCCAATGATAAGCAGAGACGCACTCCTTCCTGCTCCCTTATGATCCATTACGTTAGGCAAGAGCAGCTTCTTACCGGTCCCCTGGACTGCAAGAGGACGCACTCCTTCCTGCTCCCCATTACAGTAACGTTCGCAAGAGCAGCTTCTTACGGTCCTACTGACAGCCAGAGGACGCCACTACCTTCCCTGCCCCATAATCAGTACGTTCGGCAACAGCAGCTTTCTTACCGGTTTTCCATGATAGCCAGAGGGACGCACTCCTTCCATCCTCCCCATTACCAGTACGGTTGGGCAAGAGCAGCTTATTTACCGGTTCCACTCGCTAGCCAAGACGCACTCCTTCCTGCTCCCCAATACCAGTCCGTGCGGAAAGAGCAGCTCTCACCGGTCTCAATGATAGCCATAGGAGAATTCCTTCCCTGCTCCCCATGATAAACAGTCGTTACGGGCAAGAGCAGCTTTTTACCGGTTCTAACTGATAGCCAGAGGGCACATCCTCCCTGACTCCCCATTACCGTTAGTTGGGTAAGATCAGATTCTTACCGGTCCCATACCAGCAAGAGGACGCACTCCTCTTCCTGTCCCATACCAGTGTTCAGCAAGATGCGCTTACGTTAATGCACATGGCCGCATTACTCCTAAAGTACAGTCGCCTGTACGCACTCCGGTCTACTTCTTGCAATTCGAAATAAAAGGAAATGTCAGTTACTGATATTACTTAATTTACCATTCTGTAGCTCTATTGTAAGTGCGTCTGGGTTCCCATTCTTTTAACCTTATTGACCTGCTATATAAGCCGGGGTGAATCTTTTCAGGCTAAAGCCTGAAACCCTTGGCTTATACGTGAGTATACTCGATACTTATAACAATACGCGGTATTATCCGAATTTCGAATATGCAAGTAAATTTTTCTCTTCTACCAAATAACGCGTAAATCCGGAATTTCTCGAGGTCTGTGAGCTAAAATGTCGATTATTACCAATACGCACGTAACTACGAATTCTCGAATCATCTGCGAGTTAAAATGTTTAGTATACGATCCGCGAGTCAATTTACCGAAATTCTCGAATCTGCAAGTAAAATGTTTATTTACTATCTCGAGTAACATATCAAATTCTCGCATCTGGAGTAAATGTAAAAGGTGTTGATTTTAACCTATCACGCGAGGTAAATACCGAATTCTCGAAGCTGCGGAGTAAATGTCTATTAGAAACCAATACGCAGTAATTACCGAATCTCCGAATCATGGCGAGTAAAATGTCTATTATACCTATAGACGAGTAAATAACCGATTCTCGAATCTGTGAGTAAAATGCCTATTTAAACAATACAAGCAAGTAAAATATTGAATCTCGAATCTGCGAAGTTAAATGTCATTATACCTATTACGCGAGTAATATCAATTCTCGAATCTGCAGTAAAACGTCTATAATACCTATACGCGAGGAAATCCAAATATCTCGAGATCGGAGTAAAGGTTATTTTACGATACGCGAGTAAATTCGAATTCTCGAATCTGTCTGCAGTAAAAGTATATTATACCCTATACGACACTAAATCCGACTTCTCGAATCCGAATATAAATGTATATATTAACCACTAACACAAGTAATATCGAATACCCAATAAAATGTCTATTATCATATACGCGAGTACAATATCGGAATTATCGGTTACACAGGAAAGGTTCTATTTACCAATAGTGAGTTAATAATCAAATTCTCGAATCCGCCAGTAAAATGTCTATTATACATATACGTGAGTGAACTATCGAATACACGAGCAAAGGTCTATTATACCTATACGCGAGTAAATATCAAAATACACGAGTAAAATGCCTATTATACCAATAGACGAGTAATATCGAATCCGCGAGTAAAGGCTATTACACCTATACCGAGTAAATATCAGAATATTGAATCCGCAAGAAAATGTCTTATACCAATACGCTGTAAATATCGAATATCGAATCCACGAGTAAAATGTCTATTATACCTATACGTGAGTAAATATCGAATATTGAATCCGCAAGTAAAATGTCTACTATACACAACGCGAGTAAATATTGAATATCGAATCGTGAGCAAAAGTCTATTTACCAATATGCGAGTAAATATCGAAATATCGAATCCGCGATAAAATGTCTATTATACTTATACGCAAGTAAATATCGAATATCGAATCTGCAATTAAAATGTCTATTATACCTATACACAAGTAATATCGAATATCTATCCCGAGTAAATGTCTATTATACCTTACGCGAGTAAATATCGAATATGAATCCGGAGAAATGTCTATTATACCTATACACGAGTAAATATCGAATACAAGAGTAAAATGTATTATAACCAATACGCGAGTAAATATCGATATTCGAATCGCAAGTAAAATGTCTTATACCTATACAAGAGTAATATCGAATAGCGAGTAAAATGTCTATTATACCTATACGCAAGTAAATATCGAATTCGTGAGTAAAATGTCTATTATCCAATATCGAGTAATATCGAAATAGCAATCTGCAAGTAAAATGTCTATTATACCTATACACGAGTAAATATCGTATATCTAATCTGAGAGAGATATCTATTATACCTATTCAACGAGTAAATATCGATCCGCGAGTAAAATGTCATTATACCATACGCGAGTAAATATCGAATATCGAATCCGCGAGTAAAATGTCTAGTATATACCAATATCGCGAGTAATATCGAATATCGAATCCACATAAAAATGTCTATTATACCAATATGCGAGTAAATAACGAATATCGAATCTGCAATTAAAATGTCTATTATACCTATACACAAGTAAATATCGAATATCTAATCCGCGAGTAAATGTCTATGTACCTATACGCGATAAATACGAATATGAATCGACGAGTAAAATGTACTATTATACCTATACACGAGTAAATACGAATACAAGAGTAAAATGTCTATTATAACCATATACGCCGAGTAAATATCGAATATAACCGCGAGTAAAATGTTTCTATATACCTATAACGAGTAAATATCGAATACACGAGTAAAATGTCTATTATACCTATACGCAGTAAATATCAAATACACGAGTAAAATGTCTATTATACCATAACGAGTAATTACTAATCGACTCCGCGAGTAAAATTCTATTAAACCTATACGCGAGTAAATATGAATATGACTATCGCAAGGTAAACAGGTCGTTATTATACCAATACGCGGTAATATCGAACTATCGATCCCGGTTAATGTCTATTATACCTATAGTGATAAAATATCGAATACGAATCCGCAAGTAAAATCTCTCTACTATACCAATAACGCAGAGTAAATATCGAATACGAATCGGACGCATAAATGTCTTCTATATACCATATAGCGAGTAAATATCGAATACGGATCCGCGAGTATAAAAGGTCTATTATACCTATACGCGAGTAAATATCGAAATCGAATATCTGCTTACAATGTCTATTATACCTAAACATAATAAGCAATCTAATCCCCGGTAAAATGTCTATTTAAACTATACGCGAGTAAAATCGAATATTGAATCCGCGAGTAAAATGGTTTTAACCTATACACGAGTAAATATCGAATACAAGAGTAAAATGTCTATTATACCTATACGTGAGTAAATATCGAATAATCTAATCCCCGTAAAATGTCTATTATACCTATACGCGTGTAAATATCGAAATTTGAATCCGCGAGTAAAATGTCATTATACTATACAGAGTATAATAGACATTTTACTCGCGGATTAGATATTCGATATTTACTTGTGTATAGGTATAATAGACATTTTAATTGCAGATTCGATATTCGTTATTTACTCGCATATTGGTATAATAGACATTTTACTCGTGGATTCGATATTCGATATTTACTCGCGTATTGGTATAATAGACATTTTACTTGCGGATTCGATATTCGATATTTACTCGCGTATTGGTATAATAGACATTTTACTCGCGGATTCGATATTTACTCGTGAATAGGTATAATAGATATCTTACTCGCAGATTAGATATACGATATTTACTCGTGTATAGGTATAATAGACATTTTACTTGCAGATTTGATATTCGATATTTACTCGCATATTGGTATAATAGACATTTTACTCACGAATTCGATATTTACTTGCGTATAGGTATAATAGACATTTTACTCGCGTATTCGATATTTACTCGCGTAAGGTACAAGACATTTTACTCGCGGATGCTATTTATATTTACTTGGTGTATAGGTTATAGACATTTTAATGTGCGATTGATATTGTTATTAACTGCGATATGGTATAATAGACATTTTACTCGTGATTCGATATTCGATATTACTTCGCATATTGGTATATATAGACATTTTACTACTTGGGATCGATATTGATATTTACTCGCGTATTGGTATAATAGACATTTTACTCGCGGATTCGATATTTCTCGTTGAATAGGTATAATAGACTATCGTACTCCAGATTAGATAACGATATTTACTCGTGTATAGGTATAATAGACATTTTTACTTGCAGATTGATTTCGATATTACTCGCATATTGTATAATAGACATTTTACTCACGAATTCGATATTTACTTGCGTATAGGTATAATAGACATTTTACTCGCGTATTCGATATTTACTCATGTATAGGTATAATAGACATTTTACTTGCAGATTCGATATTCGATATTTACTCGCGTATTGGTATAATAGACATTTTACTCTTGAATCCGGAGCAAATGTCTATTAGACTATACACGAGTAAATATCGAATTAAAGAGTAAAATGTGCTATTATACCAATACGCGAGTAATATCGCATATCTCGAATCGGCAGTAAATGTCTTATACCTATAAGGAGTAATATCGAATAGCGCAGTAAAATGTCTATTATACCTATACGCAAGTAAATCTCGAATTGCGTGAGTAAATGTTATTATAATATCGAGTAATATAGCGAATCAATCTGCAAGTAAAATGTCTATTATACATACACGAGTCAAATTCGTTATCTAATCTGCGAGTAGATATCTATTATACATTCACACGAGGTAAAGATCGAATCCGCGAGTAAAATGTCTATTATACCAATACGCGAGTAAATATCTGAATATCGAATCCGCAAGAGTAAAATGTCTATATAACCATATCGCGAGTAATATCGAATATCGAATCCACGATAAAAATGTCTATTACTACCATATGCGAGTAATAAACGAATTCGAATCGGCAATTAAAATGTCTATATACCTATACACCAAGTAAATATCGAATATCAATCGCGAGTAAATGTCTATTACCTATACGCGAGTAAAATCGAATATGGAATCCGAGAGTAAAATGTATATTATACCTATACACGAGTAAAATATCGAATACAAGAGTAAAATGTCATTATACCAATACGCCGAGTAAATATCGAATATTGAACCGCGAGTAAAATGTTCTATATACCTATATACGAGTAAATATCGGAATACAGAGTTAAAAAAGTCTATTATCAACCTATACGCCATAAATATTCAAAATACACGAGTAAAATGCCTATTATACCAATAGACGAGTAATATACGACTCCGCGAGTAAAATGTCTATTACAACCTATACGCGAGTAAATATCAGAATATTGAATCCGCAAGTAAAAGGTCTATTATACCAATACGCGTGTAATATCGAATACGCCATCCACGAGTTAATGTCTTTATACCTATACGTGATAAATATCGAATACTGAATCCGCAATAAATGTTCTACTATACCAATACGCGAGTAAATATCGAATATCGAATCGTGAGCAAAATGTCTATCTATATTACCAATATGCGAGTAAATAATCGAATATCGAATCCGCGAGTATAAAAGTCTCATTATACTTATACGCGAGTAATATCGAAATCGAATATCTGCAATTAAAATGTCTATTATACCTATACACAAGTAATAGCAATATCTAATCCCCTAGTAAAATGTCTATTATATAAAATACGCGAGTAAAATCGAATATTGAATCGCGGAGTAAATGTATTATACCTATACACGAGTAAATATCGAATACAAGAGTAAAATGTCCTATTATAACCTATACGTGAGTAAATATCGAATATCTAATCCCCGTTAAAATGTCTATTATACCTATACCAGTAGTAAATATCGAATTGAATCCGCGAGTAAAATGTCATTATACACTATACAGAAAATATCCGAACAAGAGTAAAATGTCTATTATACCATCGTGAGTAATATCGAATATCGAATCTGGCAGTAACAATGTCTTATACTATACTCACGATGTATATCGAATACAGAGTAAAATGTTATTCTACTATAGTGAGTTAATGGACTTATATGAATCCGCGAGGAAAATTGTCTATTATACCTATACACGCAGTAAATATCGAAATACACCAGAGTAAAATGTCTATTATACCTATAGCGAGTAAATAACGTATAATCTAATCTGCAAGTCAAATGTCTATTATACCTATACAGTAAATGATGAATCCGCAATTAAAATGTCTATTTACCAATACGCGATAAATATCGAATATCCGAATCACGAGTAAAATGTCTAGATACCAATTAACGAGTAAATACCGAATTCTCGAAAGCCACGATTTTAATGTCTATTATACATACGCGAGTAATAGAATACATGAGTAAATGTCCTATTATACCAATACGCGAGTAGTAAAATACCGAATTCTCGAATCCGCGGGTTAAATGTATATTAATACCTATACCGAGTAAATATCGCAGATTGAATCCGCGAGTACAATGCATTATACCTATACGCGAGTAAATATCGAATCCGTGAAGTAAAATGTCTATATACCATATGCGGAGTAACTATCGAATATTGAATCCGTGAGTAACTGTTCTATTAACTATACACGATAAATATCGAATACAAAGAGTCAATGTCTATTAACCATACGCGAGTAAGAGTAATACCGATTATCGAATCCGCAGTAAATGTCGATTATACCAATACGCAGTAAATATCGAATATCGAATTCGCAAGTAAAAGTCTATTATACCAAACGCAAAGTAAATATCGAATCTAATCCCCGTAACAATGTCTTATAACCTATACGCGATAATATCGAATATTGAATCCGCGAGAAATGTCTATTATACCTATACACGCGTAATATCGAATACAAGAGTAAAATGTCTGTTATTACCATACGCGAGTAAATACCAAATTCCACATCTGAGTAAATGTCTATATACCAACACGCAAGTAAAATATCGAAGAATCTGAATCCAGAAAGTAAAATGTATATTATTTAACATACGCGAGTAAATAGACGAATACTGAATCCGCAGTTAAACGTACTATATACCTAAACCGAGTAAGTAAAATACGAATATTGAACCGCGAGTAAAATGTCTATTTACCTTACAGAAATATCGAAATCGAATACAAAGAGTCAAATTTCTATTATACCAATACGCGAGTAAATACCAATTCGAAATCGCGAGTAGTACAAAGGTCTATGGCGACTATATCCGCGAGTGAAAAGATATCAAATTAAACGAAAATTAGTGAGTAAAACGGGTCTATTATACCTATACGCTGAGTAAATATCGAATTCTCGATTCCGAAAGTCGTTCATGGGATAATTATCGAATGTTTATATGCGAGAGTCGAAAGTAGCGCATGTAGAGTAAAATCGATTTTTGAAAGTCCTGGATATTCGAACATGTTCCCCAAGACCATTTCCCTGGTCTCACAAGCATTTAAATTAAGTTACCATTAATATTTTATGTATTTTCATTCCAACTTTTCGAACTATTTGACTCCATTGATTAATGGGTCCGTTTTTTGAAACTTTCGAACTTTCCATATAGATCGAAAACTTCAGCAGTCGGCCATATCTGAGTTATGACAATAAACATATTACTGTAGTTGTGTCATATATAAACATACTGTAATAAATATGACACATCATTGTAGTTATGATAATAAAACACATTTCTGTAATATAATATTGAACACACACCTTGGGGCAGCATGGTGGCTAGTGTTTAGCACTGATGCCTGACAGCACTGAGGTCTGAGTTCAAATCCACCCTTGGACACAGCTGCAAGGAGTTTTGTATGTTCTTGTTCACTCCACTTCCACAATCAGTTTCCACAATCATAAAGACTACTGATAGGTTGTAGTGTGTCCAAAAATGTGCTTAGATTGTAGCTCTTCGGTACAGGGTTTGATTGAGTATCAAGTAATTAAAGCTCTAGAAAGATGGTTGGTGCTATATAAATCCACAATAATAATAATAATCGCTGCAGTTATGTAGTGTGTATGTATAGTTTTATTTATTAAGCGCTACTTTATGGACACAACGCTGTACAGTAACAAATACAAAAAAATCGTACAAGGGAACAAATATATAGATAGTTCAGTAATACATAAGAAATTATTAATATAAGTGCTAGAGCCTTGCCACAAGAAGGTAAGGAGGTTCCTGTCCCGTCGAGCTTACAATCTATTGAACTAGTAGATATGATATAAACACATTACGTATTATTGATAATAAACATATTACTGAAGTTGTGATATAAATGTGCCTGGGTGCATTTCTCGTGATGGTCACTGACACAAGCATGACATCATAGTTTTACACATATTTGAAATTAGGGCAAAAAGCTTTGCACTTGGTGCAACCTTTTATTCTACATCTGTTTTAGTGTTTAATTGTGTCTGGTGCATTTTTTAATGATGTCCACTAGCCTACACCATAAGACATATAATTTTGCACAGATTTAAATTTTGACTAATAAGCTTTGCCCCAGAGGTAAGGAGGTCCCGCCCCGTAGAGCTTACAATCTATTACTGTAGTTAAGATAATAAACACATTACCGTATGTTATGATAATAAACATAATTACTGAAGTTGTGATAACAAAACACATACTGTAGTTACATGTGTTTTTATTCTAATCTGTTTATAGTGTTGAATTGTGTCGGGTGATTTTTTTAGTGATGTCACTATGACATCAGCATGACATCATAATTTTGCAAAGATTTAAAATTTTGAGAAATTTAAATTAACGATAAGACCTTTTATTGAATCTCCCTGTATATCTTTTAATAGTGTTTAATTGGTCGGGGTGATTTTTTGTGTGATGTCACTATGACATCAGCATGGACTTCATAGTTTGCACAGATTTGAATTTGGCTTAAAGGCATTGTACTTGGTGTGACTTCTTATTCGAAATCTTTAATAGTGTTTTTAAATGTTTGCGTGAATTTAGTTTGTTTTCTATTCTATATCTGTTAATAGTATTTAAATATGTCTGGGTGCATTTTCTAGTGATGTGACTATGACACAACATGACATCAAGTTTTGACAAATTTGAATTAAGAACAAAAAGATTGCACTTGGTGGACTTCTTATTCTATATCTGTTAAGTGTTTAAATGGTCTGGGTGTAGTTTTTTTAGTGATGTCACTATGACAGCATCATGATAGTCATAATTTTGTATAGATTTAAATGTTGACCTAAAAAGCATTGCACTTGGTGGACTTCTTATCTATATCTTTTTAATAGTGTTTAATTGTGTCTGGATGATTTTTTTATGATGTCACTATACCACAGCATGACATCATAATTTTGCAAAGATTAAAATTTTGACCATAAAACGCATTGCATGGTGCGACTTGTTATTCTATATATTTTAATAGGTGTTAAATGTGTCGGGTGATTTTTTTTTTAGTGATGTCACTATGACATCAGCACGACTCATAGTTTTGCACAGATTTGAATTTAGCTTAAAGAGCATTGTACTTGGTGTGACTTCTTATTCGAATCTATTAATAGTGTTTAAATGTGTTTGCGTGAATTTTTAGTGATATCAACTATTACATCAGCATGACATCATGGTTTTAAATTTCGAATTTTAAAAATTAGCCATGAAAACTAACCTCGACTTATACTGTGTCAAGTCCTTTAATTTAGATCCAAATTCTGCAATTGCGGATAGTAACCATTAGGTGGCGCTGTGTTAACCTGCATAGAACGTTACAGGAGCTGTTCTTGCCTTTACAATCGTTCCTGCTTCCTGTAGTTCTGGTGCTGGGACTCCAGCACTGTCACTGCTCATGTGGATGCTGTAAATCTGATGGGTCTCCTCAGCTTGGGGCAAAAAACAGCTGCTAGTACAGTGCTATGCGCTTGCAACTACACTCTATGGTGACATTTTTAACTATTGGATCAGAGAGTCCTTTACTATATGGGGGTCAGAGGGCCCTTTACTATATGGGGGTCAGAGGGCCTTTTACTATATGGGGGGTCAGAGTGCCCTTTACAATTATGGGTTTCAGAGCAATTGTAAATGATGGTACGCTTACTTAAAGTTTACTGAACTTGCCACTCACATTGTTAAGAAACTAAAACTCCCAGTACCTTATTTATTAAAACAAGGGCCACCCCAATATTGTTGTGGAAACATACCCTTCCTTCTCAGGGGGGCACACAACACATACACATAAGTGGCAGTGGTGAGGAGGCAGCAGTGCATGCTTATAGATGGTTGTGGGGGCTGCAACTGTATGCTCAGATGGTAGGGGAGTGGGCAACAGTGTATGCTCATCAGATATATGTGAGGAGATGGGGCAGCAGTGTGATCATAGCTGGCGTGGAGATGAAAGACTGTGCAATATATGTAGGCAAATGGAGGAGCACTACTGACACAATTTGTGAAAATTCATTGGCAAAAAAACATGTTTCGGAGGATGTGTCAGTCCCCTTCTCAGTCAGAAAATTAACCAGATACGTACACTTCTGCGACATTTAATTGTAATTAGCCTAAGGAGTGCTTCCACCCAGTCCTTCTATTGTATGTATTTATTAGGAAGTTTGGTCAGCTTCATGTGGTAGAAGCACCCCCCAAAACTTTGCTTTAATATAAAGCACTGGGTGGAGGGCCTCTTCCCTCATTAAAAAGCCAATGGCTGGGGGAAGTGAGAAAGCCTGTTATATGGATCCAGTGCGCAACTATGAGAAATGTAAAGTTTGAGAAATAATTTAAGAAAGCTACGTAAAGGGAAAAAAATATGTTAGGTCTTCTGTGTGATACAGTAATGTAAACAAGAACCCTTTGTTTATAATGTATGCCAGTGTGCAGATAATATATATGTGTATGGGGCGGAATGTGCTGATTACTTTTGTTTGTTTGATGGCAGTTCAAGCTCATAGGTTGTGCTAAGAAAGGGGCAAAGTGTATGATTATAGTGGAGGGGGTGGCAGCAGGTGAATGCTCATGGATGGTGGTGGGTAGCAGAATGCAAAGCAATCTTATAGGTGGCAGTGCAGTGGGTTGCAGTGGGTAATGTGTCACTGGGTAGGGGCAGCAGTGCATGCTCATAGGTGGTGGTGAGGGGGTGGCAATACATGCTCATAGGTGGTGAGGGGTGGTGGCAGTGTAGCTTATAGGTGCTTATGGGGGTTGGTGGTGAGGGGGTGGCATTGTATGCTTATAGGTGGTGTGGGTGAGGGGGTGGCAGGTGGGCAGTGTTGCTATAGGTGCTTATAGATGGTGGTGGCTGAGGGGGTGGCAGTGCATGCTATAGGAGCGATAGTGGTGGTGGCAGTGCATGCTTATAGGTGCTTAGGTGGTGGTGGGTGATGGGGTGGCACTGTATGCTTATAGGTGCTTATAGGTGGTGGTGGGTGAGGGGGTGGCAGTGTATGCTTATAGGTGCTTATAGGTGGTGGTGGGTGAGGGGGTGGCAGTGCATGCTTATAGGTGCTTATAGGTGGTGGTGTGGTGAGGGGGTGGCAGGCATGCTCCTTTTTAACATGGAGATGAATATGTTCTGCACACTTCAACATTTATTGTATCCTTTCCTATTTAGACCCCGTAAGAGCTTACATCTAATACATCAGCACACATAACCAATCAGTATGTTTTCAAAACTGTTTAGTTCTTAATCAATACTACCATGCCACCAGTATTAGGTTTAAATATCAATACTGTAGATACATTTTTATTACAGAACTGCGTGCAGATAGAAACATCTCAGAATAGAACTTAGGTCCCATTATGTAAGGATAGTTAATTTTCTGGTAACATCAATCCCCTTTACCCATTTGCTTTCATTTTCTGTATAGTATCTAGTGGATGTTTATTGGGTTACTGAAATGACTGTGGGTATTACAGAAATGGCTAATTTATCCCTTGTCTGGGATCTTTCCATAGATTGTAAACTATTCTGGTATTTGCAGACCACTTTCCTGGTCTAATGTTTAGATCAATACCATCATGCTTTTATATGTCCCTGCCTTATTGTCGCATTTCTGTCAAACAAAACACATGCTGAGAATAGTACACTCTGTTTGGATTTATGCACAGAAATGATTAGCGTTGAAATACATACACAAACCTATTCATTAAACTCAGCAAACATGGACAATTGAAGTATTATTCATTTTCCCACCATATTGAACAAAGAAAGCTCATTTTTGATTGGTTGTATGGGCAGAGACTTGCTACTAAACTTAAAATGAACTGTCAAATATTTTAACAACCAAAAATAGAAAACCGAATGTTTGCAGTTAAGAGTTTTTTACCAATTACAAAAATGTATCTTGCTACTAAGTGTAGCTAACAATATTGTAATAGTTACTATTATAATATACTGGAGGGTTGAGGTGGGGATAGGGTGGAGTTTTAATTTTAATTTTTAAAGGCAAATATGTGATGATACCTTGCATTAACGAGGTATGTAAAATTCTGATCACGTCCATACAATAGGTCGTAGATTTACAATCGTAATTGTATGATCTCCCATGCAATAGCATTGCTGTAGGTTACTGCCGCATGGTATTGATAAACGAATGTTCGTAGATTTACAGCGAGGTTGTACTTTTCTGATAAACCCGCGTTATTGGAAGTTTCTGATTATGGCCCTTCATGTTAACAAGCACAATAGATCTGTACAAAGTTTTCTTTACACACTCATTTTTTAAAGGTATCGAAATAATGATTAATATCTGGAAAAAAATAGAATTATAATATTTGTAATCTATTCTTTTAAGTTTGGCTATTCTGACTTTTTTTTGCTAACTTAGTTAGTTCCCCCCAAAGTGCAATAAATTCCTTTATTCAAGCAGGGCGCGCATAAGAGCGTCAAATAGGCTGGATGGGAGGAAATTGGTGAGAGTCCAATTTTCATAATTTGTTTTCATTTACTGCGCGGAGGTTAAAAATTCAAACCTTATTCATAAGCTCTCTTAGAATATAACTGATGATGTCATCAATTCATTGTAAATGGAAGGAAGATCAGGCCAAGACCACAGCTTGCATCGTTCCATGGGTTATGTGCACTGAGAAAAAACATAATATTGTTTGGGGGTTTGTGCTTTTATACTGTTGATACTAATGGTCATTCCTTACTAGTGTTAGGATATTTACTTTAAAGTTTCTTCAATAGCATTTCACTCTAGAATTTAAGATGACAACCATAGTCTAGTCTAGTCTGTTCTGTGTTCTAGATCAAGGTTAGTTTAAGAATGGTTATTACACTGAAAAAACGACCTTCCCTAATTTCAGTTTTTAAATGAATACATGTAAGCAGTCACTACTCTCAATCCAGTCTTGTTTTGTGCAAACCCAGCCCCTAAGTTCCCCAGCCCCTTGCCAGACACTCTGTGAGGCAGCATGCTCAGTACTCCCTATGAGGCAGCAAATGGGAAGGGAATTTATATACTAAGGCACTTGATTGACAGCTGAAATGTAAAATGGTTTAGACTAAATGTCTTAAGATAGGGGACAGATCAACAAAAAATGGTAATTGCAGTTGGGAAAATTTATAGTTTCCAGTATGGACAATTAAAAAAAACAAATTTCCATGTACATAATCCTTATTAACCATTCTCTTAAACTGTGTTATGTAAAATACCGAATTTTAACAAAAATGGATCATTATCCCGGTACATGAATTCAGTTGTCTGCATGACTTCACAATATCTGGATATAGAATCATTTTAAATATACCCTTTAAGGAGACACCTGCCTATTCCCCATCATGCATAACAATGTTAAAAATGAGAGCAGATTGTTGACATTGCTCTCTGGTTTCATTAACTTTGAAGACCTGGTTTGAAGGCTTGGAACATTTCTAAAAAATTCTCCAGAGTCCATCGTTGTAAACTGAGGCTGAGAGTAACTATAGTTGTGTAATGTAGATCTGGATGATCGGTTCCTTTACTGTGGGTAAAAACACCTGGCCTTTGGTCTCACCCCCAATTTCGTACTAGGTTTTGGCCTTTGGTCATGGCAAACTGCAACAGAGAACTGCAAATGGCACAGAGGAACTGCTAGAGGTAAATGATCGTCAGTTTCTGCCGCCAGCATAAAGCTGGCATCATAAAGGCCCATGGGCTCCTGTGATTTTGCAACTGACACAACCTGGAAATGACATTTTTAATGCCGCTGTTGAAAGTTCACTAGTTTGTTATTGTATCTCCATGCCACAGCAACTTATACCAAATGTTTAGTGCTCAGTTGGCAATATATAGAATATAACGTTGGCCTGGAGCCAAACAGAAATTATTTCTTTTTTAATTAAAAAATTCATTTAACATGAAAAAGACTCTGGCAGCACATTTTTTTATGGTAGAAATTCTGTTCGCTAGTCTTTAGTTTGGTAAGCTGGGCTTTGTGTTTGCAATGGCTTCACGCCAGTAGAGCAATGTACTTCTATCAGAAGTTCCAATTGACTTGCACATCAGCTTGGAATCTACCAAGATGAATGTGCTGCAGATGGGATCGATAGAAATTCACCCTTCTGATTGTAGACATGACTATTTGCTTGTCAGTCTATTGAAAGGAGGGCCATTTCAAATAAATAAACAGGGGGCTTAAAATGATTATTTCTGATACAGGAAACTTTTATTTCATACTAATCTGATGATATTTTTATACATGGTGGTAAATTTTGCCTAGTCACTTGGTCTTCAATAGGCAGCGTGGACAGGTTGAGAAGAAATTACTGTAGACGGCACCATGTTTTCTTTCAACTGGCAAACTAACTGACGGTTTATGACTGGTAGTCTGTCCGTCTGAAAGACAGTTTAAAGGGAAACTGTGATCTTCCAACAAGTTGATTTGAATAAAAGGCCAGGTTCCTACCTTTAAAATGACTATTAACCACCTCTCTACATGCTGCACAGAGCAAGATAAGAAGAAATCACTGATCAGAGGTTCTGATCTTTGCGGTCACAATACTAGTTCCTACGTCTAATCTGCGGGTAGTCACATGCTCAGTGCAGAAGAAAAAGGAGAAATCGAGTTACAGTGACTGAAGGGTGTCACAAGGGGTTTCAAGGGGACTGCAAGGGAGGAGCCATGAGGCCCACAAGGAGAAGAGATACTGGGAAGATGGACTGTCACATGGTTTAGAAGCAGGAAGTTTAGGGAGCTGGTGATGCTTTACCATATACACACATAAAAATGAGAGATCTTAAAAACTATGTAAAAAAGAATATGGAAAGTCACTTAAAAATTCCTGTCAATTTACCTAAGTATTTATGTAAAAATTTTTGGACCAAATTTTTGGACCAAGTTACACTTTAAAATTGACCTGTTTATACACAGGCCTAAGGTTTCGGTGCTAGATATAAAATGGTGTTTGAACTGTTTACATGGCAGAAGTGATCTGAACAAGATGTTGACTCATCAGGAGGATCAAGTGGTTTTTTTTTTTTTTTCTGACATAAGAGGCCGAGAATGGACATAAAGGGACACCTCGAAAGATAATCACAGTCATGTATAGAAAATGTTAATGTTTAAAGAAACCATTAGCCACAGCAACTTAATATGATGCTATTTTTATGAAGGAAGCCCGCTCCATAGTACTAGTACCGCCAAGAGAAAGCAGGATTCCATCTCAAGGACTAAGCTGATGAGACCATTAGCAGGAAAGGTCTATTAACTAATTAATCTGCTCCAGCTCCACCGGCATTTTCACCAAGAGATCAAAGCCAAGACAGCAGAAGCCCCTGGCCAGATGTTACTGCTCTCGCTTGTTTATTTTAGATAATGTGTACATTGCTATAAACTAGGCACATGGTATTAGACATGAAGAAGGAAACCTGTCCGTGACCGTTATAAAGTGGTTTAGACATAGACTGTATTTAAATCAGTGTATAATCTACATATTTCAGTCTTCTCCATGTAAATGCTTGGGATTGAAGGGATTCTAAATCCATTCTAAACCCCGGATATGTGCATTTGTTTTCTTCTCCGTAGCCGAGATGTTCTCTAATGGTTTCCTTTACAAACTTTCCAGGAAAACTCTGAAAGGTCCCTGGAAGTAAACATAATGAGTTAATCTCATAACTGAGACAAATGTGAACCAGCAGGGTAATGGGATAAATGTATCAGAGTATGGTGTTAGAACATGAAAGAGAACATTTTGAAAGTTAAAGGGGAACTAAATTGAAGAGTTGCTAGACATGAAATGTGCCGAAACCATTTAGGACAAAATTACAGCCTAGGCCTCACCCCTTATTTTGTGCAATTTTCCCTGAAAATACACAATTATAAAGTAACATGCCAAATAGAGATGGCATTGTAAAAGACTACGATGTTTGGAAACTACAACTCCTGCATGCCTGGTTGCAGAATGCAGGGATTTCTGAACGTCTGGAGTGCCAAGGTTCGACATCATGCTATATGGTAATATAGAGCAGGGATTCTCAAATGGTGTTGCTCCAGATGTTTGAAAACCACAACTCCCAGCATTCTCTTGCTTCCCTATGTATTAGAATGCTAGAATTGTAGTTTTCATGGCACAATGTGCTGTTTTCTTCTTCAACATATTCTTAACCAAGTGTTTTTTATCAAATGCACACGCTGAATGAATAGTTATAAATAACCATAACCAATTAAACCACACAGCTTCAGTAAACAACTACTGTGAATTTATATCCAACGTTGTCAGAGGATGCTGGGAATTGTAGTTCACTCTAAGGCAATGAGTATGACTTCCTACACTCGTTTTTCCCGATCCTTTTGGAAAGTTTCATTCCTACACAGATTTATGCTTTGTGGGATTTATTTCAGAGAAATGATATGTTTATCCTGGGAGGAAACAATCTGATCTATATCTAGTTTCTATTGCAGAGCTTCTGGACCAGCGCCTGTTTTTTCATGTCTACGCTGTTTCAAAGGACACCTTAATGCTAAATGCAATTGTTTGTTTGCTTAAAAGTAGAGAGCTCCATTTTTTTACTTTTATTTTTCCCCTGTGCTAAACGATTAAATGACACACTCAACCCTCATAAAACATCTTTTAGAAGAATGGCCTTTTTACAATATGTTGATATATCATAGTTTGGTCCTATGAATTCATTACTATAATGGCATGCTATGCGTCTGGATGTGTCATGGAAACTGAGCAATTAGAAACTGTACTGAGCCTGTACTGACCTGGGCATGCTCAGAAGAGGCCAGACAGGGGATATACCATTCAGCATCATTGGCTGCTGTGATGTCAACTGTCAAAATCCATAACTGACAGTTGCTAACTGGAAGAACCTGGAAGCAGAAAAAGGGGAAACAGGACATTTGTGCAGGATTTCAGTTAGATTATATATTTCACCATTTCAAACTATTACCGTTTAGGGTTTGGAGGGTGATTTACCTGAATGAAGTTTTCATTTGGGGCTGGACTTGCCCTTTAAGGCAAAGTGGGAACATTGATGATTTGTTAACATTTTAAGAGGCTTATGTAGTTAAATGGTAATAATAAACTGGTCTACTGGCCACCAGCAACCTATTAATCCTATATAATAAAACCCCTAATGTGCGTCCCTGAGTCATGTGTGTGTGTGGTGTCTTTTGGCTTCTGCGCATGTAACGTGTGCAATGGGATATGCCCTGAAGTTTCCCTCCCCCAGTGAAGAAGTGCGATGCTCGGACACGAAGGGAGAGAGAGACCCAGAAATGGTATGGGCTGTCAGTGTCATTCTCTCCTACCTCTCCTCCTAAGTTAAGAATCCGCTGCCACCTAGATATCCACCCCACTGGACATGGCACATACCCAACCGACTGTGCTGTCAGTGACATTCTCCTACCTCTCCTCTGTCCACCCCACAGGACATGCACACCAACCGATGCTGTCAGTGACATGTTTCCTACCTCTCCTCGTCCACCCCACCCAGATGCTTGTGGACCTGTCACAATACAGGATCCACAGAACACCAGGTGACTCCTGATACCATATAAAAAACAGGTTTGCGGACATGTTATCACTTCCTATTGTACACAATGTAATGGTTCTCTGTAAGGGAGCTACTGTGATATTGTTATGTAATTCTGTAGATTTCAGTATTGGCAGTTCCATATTTCCTTCCTTGTGTATCATTTGATCTAAACAGTGTAGTTACACTCAAAACGAACCACACCATGTAGATGCCTGTAATCAATTACTGTTTGTTTAACAGAAGCAGAAAATATTTACTTACATCGAACAGATAGTAGCCACATTAACATTTAATGGTTAACACATGGAGGCGATTTATCACTCAACATAAACAAGCTCTGGGATGTTTATTGTGTCATAATGTAATATCCCAGACGCGTGGCCCTTCGAAGATTTGCGTAAAGGACGAGGTCTATCAAATGAAATGAACTTAGGTTAATACTATAAACGCACATTAACCTTGCTAAATATGAGTTTGTGCGCTTATGAGCAACGCAGGTTTTAAAGAAAAGAAAATTTTGCATAGAGATTTTTACAATGATTCCAAACTGTAATTTATCAGAATTGTAAAACACACATTCATATATACAGGGGCGAATACCACGGGAGCACGTCTGCTACCACATGAGGGACCGGGACCCCAATTCGTCCTTTTCTATGGCAAGTGACAAATCAGTGGGGCCCCATTAGATTTTGTTTGGGGGGGGGGGTGCAACGCATATATAATTCATTATTTGAACAGCTCTGAGCAAGTATTATATGGTTTTCACAGAAGGAATAATGGCGGACAATAGTGAGATATTACATCAGGGACACAGTTTTGTAATACAACCACATGATTATATAGTTGTATATGTTGTATGTATTCATATATGTATAATTTATTACATAGCGCCACTTGGGTACATTATAAATACAGAGTATACAAACGAGAGATAAATGCAAGCCCATTATACAGAAAATTCAATTTACCAACATAAAAGTTTCAAAGGTTAAGGAATAGTTCACTGAAAAGGACTGGGAGGTTTAGGAGCTATGCTTACCTCCTGTTCTCCAATCAATTGACCAGGAGCACGGACGAAGATAGAAGATATTTACCTTACACCGATACCTCTTGCAGCAGATTAAAAATTCCAAACGCTTCGGTTTAGATTAACTATAGAGCGCATTACGCGCATAGCGCGTATAAGTTAATCTGAAACAGAAGCGGTCAGGACCTGTCACTGCTGCAGAGGAGGATCGTGTGTAAGGTAAGGTTTGCATGTGGAAATATCCATGTTTTCGGCAGTTCTCATGAACACTCATGTTTTTCATTTGGCAGAGTCATTGTGTCAATATTCACTTTTTCATCTTATGGGGTCTAGCACAAATTAATATATTTCATCCCTGTAACACTGCATAATAGTTCATGGAAATCATTAATTTAACTGGGTTAGTGTATATGAGATAAATAAACCAAACACCTCCCATCTAGTTCAACCTTTTAAATCTGTACATGCAGTTATCACTAAAAGCTATCACTGTTTGACCTGATTAAAGCGATAGATCAGTTGGCCAACTGATTTCAGGCCTTGTTTGTCATTAGGGAATTGTCTTATAGTATTGTGAATTGTAGTTTGCTGTTCGTTTTTTCGAGGGTTAGCAACATTCGAGATATTTTAGGGTTGATCATCGGAAATAACCCTTGTACATTCATGTAACCCTCAAAAATGGGGACCAAACCCTCGAAAGTACATCCCGTTTCGGATTTCCGGAACTTTTTTTCCAGAGATCTGTAATCCAAAGACGAACAAAACGTACACTTTCGACCATCTCTAACACTGTACAAAATGGATGATTCTTTCAAATGACAATCAGATTAGAAAACATAATTAATTGTTCAACCAATACTTGGCAATTTTGGCCAAGATGGTCAGCCTGCTAGGAAATCACTACATTATGTTCATTATAACACATGTAGCGATAGAACTGACCAAAATATCTGCATATTAACCAGCTTTATTGAGTAAACAGAGAAATGATGCCCTAACTAAGTACAATTATGTTAATTCCAAAAAAAAAAAGGGTGTTCGGGGACTGAGTATAGAGAGCAGGGATGGGGTACTGTCAATACAAATAACTGTGCCCATATCATAGATAGCTTACGATAGTTTACGTGTTGTTGCAGCTGTGTGCGTCCATCTTTGTAGAGGTGGATGGTGTTATAAGCTAAGAACAGGAGGTAGGAGTTGGATCTGCAACACCTGGGAATTTATCCTTTGTTATTTTCAGTTTAGAGCCCTTCTTTATTATTCCATGGGGGCGCCCATTTCCAATATGTAATATGTGTTTTAAACTCATTTGGAAAACTGAAAATTTATTGCATTGCCCGGTAAATGTTTTACAGAGAGGAATCCGACTGATTTTACATTCTTCATTATTACAAGCAGATGTTTAACATTGCAAAATCTAACTGGTGTAGAGACTGTCTAGGTTTTTATCATCTATAGTATTATTATTTTATTTACAGTTTTTACACAACACATAAGTGTCTTGGTGTCTCAAGCCTTCCAAAATATTTGGTTAAACTTTATGAAGAACAGCGTTGTGCATAAAATAGACGCAGTGTTGCAATATTAGGTTTTAGGTCAGGCAATGTGAGGATACATTTTATTACTTAAAGGAGAAGTTCAATTTTATTTTTTAAAAAAATGCAGCTTGCTCTGAATCTACTAAAAATAAAAATCTATATAAACTACCCTGTGGCTAACAAAATCAATAGGAATAAAACTCATAAGGGTAATTCAATAAAAGTTCTTATTGTTTAAAATGTGCTAATTTTGCCCCAACCAATCAGAGTTAGCTTTCAAATGTAAAAGATCTGATTGGTTGGGGCAAAATAGCACCATTTTAAACAAGAAGAACTTTATTGGATCTCCCTGATAATTTCCTCTATCTACCAGTTACACTGACAAAATAAATTCCTGGTAATTCCTGTCTACTGGGAGACAGAAACAAACAGAATGTTCTTATCCATGGATTCTGTTCCTCTCTAGTTACAGGGAGGTCCATTCGTTAAATGGACGTTTTTGGTCATTAAAACTTTTGCCAGGAACCCGGAAGCATCTTGTATGTAATGATGTACTGGATCCTGTTTATTGTAAAAAATATGTCCCTATAAATTCCATTTTATTACTGATAAACGCCCAAAAAAATCTGCATTGTCATATTGCGAAATCCAACTGACTCACCTTAGGCACACGTGTGATTTGCCTTCGCAACATACGCATTTTGTTGATAATGGCATGATTGTGGCGGTTTCAGTTCAGCGTCATTTATTGATTTGCCCGTGTTGGATCACCAACCGAGCAGCGCTGATGTATGATCCTTTTCAGATTTTCCCCCCCATATCCTACTATGAGACAGCTAACATTAGTACCATTCAGGTATATCTGGCTGTATTTTTGTCTGTTGGCTACTAGTTCTGCTGGCAGATTAGATTGAGGGATATGTCTGTCTGGCAGTTCTGCGAATAGATTAAAGTGTCCATACAGATCGAACTGCCTGTGCCATCTAAGTGGGTTCAAAACTGAATCATCGAGAAAAGTCCGATCGCTTTTCTTCAATAGATTGCCTGATAATGCCGGGCAGTCTATTGAAAGATGTGACACAGTTATTAATTTCTGCTGATTCCATCAGGTGTATAGTATATATACTTTATATGTTACTGTACAAGCGCTACGTTCCCAAGTGGCGCTTATAAATAAACTATACCTACATACTTTTAATACAGTGGTGGCGACTGGGTCCAAGGAGGTTGTGGAAGGTAACATAGTAACATAGTAACATAGTAATTAAGGTTGAATAAAGAGGACATACCGTCCATCAAGTCCAACCTATTAATTCATCATTCACCTTTTTTTTTTTTTTTTTTTTAAAAACCCTCACCTAACAGTTGATCCAGAGGAAATGGCCAAACAAACCCCGCTAAAAAAAGGGGGAAAAATTTTCTTCATGACTCCAACGGCTCAATCCACACATTTCCTTTCACAAATATCCCTGATCAGGCTGTTTTTTATATCCTACCAATTACATGTATGAAGATACGCCGCAATCAGCTTTTTAAAAGACCAGAACCAAACTTTTTCCAGTATCTTTTACTTTATACGACGCACAATCAAGATGTTTAAAAACCTCTTACCTTCCGGCTCCCCCCATGGCTACTGTCGCCCCCCTGTACTAAAATATATACATATAACTATTTATAAGATATTAAAATATACATTAAATGTATACTACACATCCTTAGATCTAAGGGTCTGTCATCTTTAAGATCAACAGTTGTACCCAGCTTTAGACAGCTAGTTCCCAGTTGGGATTGATCTTACAACCCTTCTACAGGCAGGATGATTGGCAGTACTCCGGGCAGTCTGTATGAATATGGGAGGGAGAGCAGTTGGCTACATGCTAGATTGTGACAATTGTGTACGGGCTTAATTTAAATCTACTCTACAAGAAACCTGGGATGTTATCGGTAATGTAAACACCACAATCCACAGTGACTAATTAGCTTTGCGAATTACTTGCTGAGCTCCAAGAACTATGTGCCATTGCTTGGTGGATGGATTGCTTAACTAACTGGGATGGAGCTTAGAATGTTGCTGTCAGTTTTCATTAAGATTAATATGGAGCGCTCAATCAAAGGAGCAAAGTAAGGAGGTTCTGTAATTGAAAGGTTGTAAGACATGTACACTCTGAAATATCGTTCCAGCATAGAATAAACAAACGCTACTCCCCAGGGCAACGATCAGGAACAGAAAAAAGGTTTGATGCATCACCTTAGATTGGAATTTCTAAACTCTTTGATACACATTTAACAATCGTGTATTTGAATGTAAATAAAAATTGCATATTAGGAATAATGTGAATGTGATTATGCCTTTAAGGTTATTATTTTGTTATCTGGAAATAAAAGGGACAACTATGTATGCCCCCCCCTTCAATATTTTCAGTGTTGTAAAAGTCCCTATCCCAGGAAGGGACAGCTCATTGCCTGCTTCTTGAGACCCTAACATGACCTTATTCTTTATCTTATAACATTAAAGATGGTATAGACAAGAGATGTGCGCCAGTCGAAGCAGCTTTAAAACAGAACAGACAATCGCAGTGTTTGACCGCTCATTAGGGCGTCCAATTGGGGAATCAGTACAGCGGATCAATAAACAATGCCCAATGAGCAGCCATAAACGTGCAGTGGTCATCCCACCTGCTTCGGCTGGCGCACTCGCACATCTGTACCTAGTAAACAATCCCTTATAACCTTTTGTAAAATGACCTTATATTTATCTGTAAAAATGCACCAGCCTGTAACTGTACCCATACAAGTACCAGATAAGATCGGTCTTTTAAGATCATTTTTTTTAAGAGCCAGTAATATCGTGAAATTCCGCCATCTTTTATAAAATTTATACTGTGTTCCAATATCTGCCAATAAATCCCAGGACCATAAGGATCCCTATAGGACATGTGGTCCATGTTTGGTTCCCTAGTTAAGGAACTTGCCAGGGTATCCCCGTATTAATGCCTATAACGAGAATATATGAGCACAAGGCCTGAGCTTGTGCATTGTTTAGTTTGCAGGAATTTCCCATGATCATTTGCTGAACTTATTGAGTCAATGTTTTTTTTGAAAGGCTCTTGCTGGCACAATGAAGTCGGGCCAACATAACCTTTGAACCTTGTTTACTAGTAAGTAAAACAAAGCTTTACTTAGGCCACTGGGGCGGGGCGGATTTACAATCACGGCCTAGTAGTACTCATGCTTACGGGCTGCTGTATTCTCCTGCTACTTAGGTCTAATCAAGCCTTATTGTCTTCCTATTCCGTAGCGAGAATAAAACATTGGTGCCTTACATGGCGGCAATACAGTTGACCCGAAATATCAATAACCACAACAATTATTAATAGCACCAGTTAGTGATCAGACATTATAGGCCTTACCCAGTTTTAAAGGGTAACTTGAAGCAAAAAAAAACAAATGTTTTCATGTGCTCATAAGATGCATGATAAAAAGATGTATCACTCTCTACCACTCTCTGGGGAGGGTTTTTCCTGATTTGCACGGTTGGGGTTTGTGAAGGAAACCCTTCAAAAAGGCAAATTATAGTATTTTAATTAGCAGCACTTGCTGAACTAGAGCTACCAGAATCCTCATTCATTTCTCAAAGAACAATTAACACTCTAAACAACAGCCCTCCCTGCTCATACCAAGGATGAGGACTGCAGAGCGTGCCTTCACTTTGGAAGACCGCTGTCAAAGTCCGGGTAAGAGTGCCTGCCTCATCCACAGTCGGGGCGGGACTTTGACAGCAAAACAAAATATGGGGCAGCTAACTAGCAACCTGTACTCCCCTGAGTCCGAACATGGTGGTTTGGGGGTGTTGACAGAGACCTATATTTCTCCCTTAAAAACTGAAATTGCAACATAACGTTTTTCTTAAAGGAATTATTTCTATTTTTAAAAACTTGTGAAGCATTGAATTTGCCTGAGAAGACAGATTAGCTGTTTGCTAACACAAGATAATGTTAGTTGAATCCAGGGTCCAATGTACATTCTGGTAACTCTGTAATTTGGTAACAATCAATGTGTGCTAGACAGCACTCCATTTATAGATCGATCTGGAATTATTTCATCCACTTGAATGTATCTTTCACAGAAGACAAAATCATATGTTCATGAGAATGTGATAAGGTTTTATTGTAGGTTCAAAAATGTAGGATTTGTGGCAGGGAAATGAGTATGAGGACATTAATGGATTGTGGAAACAATAAGGATGTCATCATCACCACAATATTTAATGACCAAATGACATGTAAGACGAACCGCACAGCACAAATCTTTATAACTCCCAAAATTTGGAAATCTAGAAACATTCCATGTGAATTTAAGAAGATAACTAGAGTGGGGGAGGATAAACCCCCAAATAGGAAGGCAAATGGCAAGGCATTATGGGTAGGTTAATACAAACTAAGGGCCAAAAATGAAAGAAAAGGAGAAGAATGGTTGGAAAAGCACATGATTAAGGATGTTTGATAGAAATCCCAACCGGCAATGATGAAACTAATTTCAGGGGTGTACATGTTGCCAACCCAAAAAACAAAATGAAGTCATCAAAAGTTCGTCAGGCTAAAATTTCAACCCAGAACTGCTGAGCTTCAGACCATCAAAACCATATTATTTCCATCAAAATGTCATATATTATATTCGAAATAGTCGAAATTTCAGCTTTAACGAAAAGTGACTGCGCAATAGTGAACTATCCCTTTCCAGGGAGGTTAAGGAGCTTGCCTACGTTGTTAGTTCAAATCAATGTTAGATAGCAGGAATGAACTTCAGAAAATCTTACCTTTCACATGATCCAGGGGCAGATCTGAAATTCCCGACTGCTTCTGTTCTGTTACACATACACGCCTGCCATTATCGGGCATGCGCGTTGTTATAGCGTAACAAAAGAAGCAGGAAGAGTCGGGAACGTCAGAGCGGCCCAGCTGGGATCGCGTGAAAGGTAAGATTTTCAAAAGTTCGTTCATGGCTATCCAAACATTGATTCAAGCACAAGAGGTAAGGCATAGCTCCTTAACCTCCCGGGTGCAATCAATGTAGAAAATAACTAGTTTTTACTATTGCAGTGAACTATTCCTTTAAAAATTAGCCTGAAAAACCAAACATCGACTATACTCGGGTCAAGTCCTAATTTAGCTCAAAATGCTGCAATTGTGGATAGCTAACCAGTCATGTGGCGCTTGGTGTTTTTAAAAAGTACTTATCTGCATAGAAAGTACAGGAGCTAATCTGCCTTTAAACTCCTTCCTCCTGCTTCCCTGTAGTCATGCTGCTGGAATCACTGTTCGTCTCCTCAGTTTAGGGCAAAAATGGCTGCTCGTTTTCAATGCAAGTGACAGCATTGAAACTAAAACTTCCGGTGACATTAACTATTGGGGTCAGGAGAATTGGTACATGATGGTAAGCTCAATTCAAAGTTTATTGTTGAACCGTGCCACTCACACACACACGTTAAGAAACTACAATGTCCCAGGGCAACCAAAGCATGTGTTATAGGTTTCCAAACATCACTTGCAGTTGCAAAGAATTGGGGGTTTACTGTACTAGATTGGCTATTACTGTATGGGACTACTGTATGGAATTCTGCTGTCCGTTTTAAAGGGCTTATTAAGGCACAAAACCCCCACACTAAAATTAGAAGACAGTAGTGGTCATAATTTCTACCCTCGCTATACTCAAGCCAATTCAGGTTTTTCCAAAATTTTCAGGTAAAAACAGGTTACTCGACTTAGAATGGATCAAATTATACTAGACATATACGGTAGTTTGCCCAACACAAGAGTCGAAAGGCCCTTCTGCGACTTGGCAGAACGAAACCGGGAATTTTTCGTTCTAAGCCTGTTATTTTGGTCTTTTTTTCTGCTGCTATGAAGGTTCTTTGGTAGAACGTTGAGATTGAGCTATGTTCATGCTCTCTTTGATAAGCTGAAGCCAAGAAACTTGCTTGCGGTCCTGTCTGCCAGGCTTACTTCACCCTATCATCTTTTCTTTCCTTCCAGTGATCTGTTAAACCATTCCCTGAATCTTAAACTATCGGACACAGGAAGACTGTGGCAAGAGCAGGCAAATGTTCTTGTCAGTAGCCCTAAATCAGATTCACTCAAGTGCACCAGAAATGCACATCAAACTAAAAAAAAGGCTCCTGGTTATTTAGAAAGTGGTGTTGCCTTTAGAAGAGAGTCAGTAAGAGCGGTTGTATCGCTCATGTCCAGCTGTTTCTTAGATCTTTAAAAGGATCCACTTTAGACTCACTCCTGGCAAGGCATTTGCTTTGGATTTGAAAAACCCCGCGGCACGTGGAGAGGCATTCTTCGGTCTGTTTCAAGATTATTTTGGAGCCAGCACATCTTTGAGCGAGAAGGAGGGAGCTCATTTCAAGGACAAGAGTAATTAACTTGTGGATAACCCATGGAATGGCGTATTATGTTATGGGTTGATAGTGTAGTGCATTGTTTGAACATCGGCAGGATAATACTAAGTGCGTTGTAACATTTAAGGTATGTCAAGTGTAATGGCTTTTCAATGACCCCAATTCGCGCTAAAGCATTTTCATGTGGAGAACACCCTAACGTGGTACCTTAATGAAAAGTTTACTTGATCAGTAAGGAACCATTCAAACTCATATGACTTTTCCAGTTACACCAGCTAAGCCATCTGGCTCTGTTTAAGGGCCATTTACTTCTTTATGATAGGGTAGTTAAGTCGCTGGGTATGCAAAGTTTATTATATTTACAATCCTTGAAGTTCTATATGTATGGCAAACATTGTGAATGTGAACGTTAACATGTTAATCAGCAAATTGGGATTACAGCTAATGAAGATCAAGCAAGAAATTTGAGGTCTAGGTGGCCCTTAGGTTCAAATAATTAAATTTACCGGCCTCTTTTTTGGTTGTCCCAATGCATCCCGTCTGGCAATAAGGCAATACGGTACATGTCACAATACTAACTGTTTCTTACAAGAGGTCCAGATCTCCAGATATCTAAACTTGAATCATGCATTTTACATTCTAGGCATTTGAGCAGGAGAGGATTATCCATAAGCAAACCTGACAGGCTGCCTAGGCCCATAGGAAACATAGGGCCCCAGTCAGTACTACAGTATACAAGAAACAAGGAGCTCAAATGTCAGCCTGCCTGGGGCCCAATTGATCGTAATCATTCTACAATTTGAGACTTGAAATGGAAATAATGAAATTAAGGTAATCAACAGTGGCAGTTACATCAGGCCCCTGCTGCAGAGGGGTTAGGAGGTTTTTAACAGACAATTTCGGTCTTTAAACACTATACCGAGGGTACAGTAATGAGACATGCAAGTAGCTGTTCAAAAAGCAATTGTGTATGGGCTGGGGGGGGGATGGTGGCTCAGGGCCAATTCGATCTCGTATGTGGGGGGTGAAACCCCCAGGTATCACAAAAAATATTTCACGATTAGAGATGAGACCGGATAGCGAATCCAAACCTGATTCCAGCCGAATTTCAAACTATCTTGAATCGCAGATCTAGCGTAAATTCCGAGTTTTCAAGACACAAAAATAAATCAGAAGCGTCTGATGTTAGTATACCATCAGATTCTTTCTGAAAAGAATCGTGAATTGGAATCATTTTCTGATGGGGTGCAATCTAATTCGTCAGAAAGCATCTGATTGGTATTACTAACAATCAGATTCGTTTCCCATCAGAATTGGTTCAACAGAGTCTTTAGAAAGAGCGCTAGTACTGTCAAACCATCACACCTACAGCCCTTTCTGGTTTTCTTTTGAGTTCCAGTCAGTTCGTGTTTACTCTCCCCACACCCCTACAGATTGTGGTATTTATTGGACCCACCCACACTTTTTTGGACCACTCTTGCTTGGGTGTCACAATTTCTATCAAATGAACATCCCTCAATTATCTTAGGGATTTCAATTATCCCCATCACTACCACACCTCTACTGCCACTAAACTTCACTCTCTTACCTCCTCTACCCCTTGGCCTTACCAAATGGTCCTCTGCCCAGACCCATGTAATGGGCACACACAGGATATGGTCTTTAAACGAATCTGTCCATTTCTAACTTCTCCTCCACACTCTGCCCTTTTCCTGTCTGATCATCATCTTCTCAAATTGAATTTGTGGCTTTGTCCTAGTCATAAACTCTAAAACAACCAAAGTTACAGATGCAGAGACTGGTAATCTCGGGCCCCCCAAGCTCTCGATCCCTCTCCACACACCAACTCTATGCACCTCCGTATCTGGCCCTTCTTGCAGCTTGTCCACTACTGTTCAATTCCCTCGAACCTGTTGCACCGTATCCAACCGCCACCTTGTCGCAAGAACAACAACGTGGGTACGGGACCAGATTAAAAGTGTGGACAAGGGCAATCCTGTATAGACGAGCGACGCTGGGCAAGGTAACAAAAATATGACTTCTGAATTTAAAAGTGCTTTGTCGGATCCGAGGTGCTTTGTACTAGCCAACAAAACTACTTCTCCTTCACTCATATCCTCCCAATTACATAATCCCAAAAGGTCTCTTCTAAGGATCAACTCTTGCTCTGTTGGCCATCTCTTCGGACTAACCCGTTTATCGGCTGATGGAAATAGCCTCATATTCACAGAGAAAATTGAAAAACATCCGAAAGTGGTTTTCCTGTGCCACCCTAGTTCTCCCTACAGCTTCAAAACCACCACCAATGCACTGACCAACTTCCTGTGTTGACTCACCCTCTCCATCTCTACCCTACCACTGCACTGTATAGCATCCAGTCATGGTTAAGCACTTAATTTGCCCCTAATGAGCTTCACCAAATTTAAAAAAAAACAGGGGGACTTAATCCCTAATATCCAGGCCACGCTCACCAACCTGCCCCCTCGACCCCATTACCTCTCATCTTATTCCCCGCTCTCCTATTCCGTATTACAGCCCATAACCTCCTCTCTTGTCCCTATCCACTGGTATTTTTCCTCTATATTAAACATGCCGTTGTCATCCCATATACCAAAAAACCCTCCCTTGACACGTATGCTCTTCCCAGCACCGGCCTGTCTCCATTATCCCTTTTGCTTCCAAATCTGGAAGACATGTCTATGCTGACCTGGTTAGGAACCTGTCTGCTAACTCTCTCTTTTGACCACCTACTGCTTCTGCCCTAACCACTACATGGCAAACTGCCCTCCACAAAGACCAATGATCTACTTAGCGCTAACCTAATCACTACTGCTCATTCTTTTGATCTGTCCTCGACTTTTGATATGTGATCACCTTCTTTCTACAGATTCTGGCCTCCTTGGGTATACAGGACACTGAATGTTTTATTGGCTAATCCTCCTATCTCTCTGGTAGGATCTTAAGTGTTCAACCCCCTGAACAGTAGTTCAACTCCATTTGCCACTCCTGTGGGGGTCCGCAAGGCTCATCATGGGTCTTGCGGGACTAAAAAAACTCTCCTGCAGTTGACCCTTCTCTCGAGGAAGCTACAAAAAATCCTTCTGTCCATGTCCTAATCAGTTAGCCCGGCTAGATACTGCAACACAACTCTGTGTGGTTACCAACAACACTGGCACCGCTTCAAATACATTTCTGCTGCCGGCTCATTCATTTCTTAAATTGCCATCTCCTCTCTCTGCAGTAACTCCACTGGTGCTGCCCATCACGCGAAGGATCCAGTTCAAGTGCTTACCCTATCTATAACGCAAATATTCCAACACAGCCCCTCCATATATCTCAGAGCTGATCAGCGATTACCGTCCCAGGCGAAACCTCCGCTTCGCAGCGATCATCTCCTCTCATCCACCCTGGTCACCTCTTCCCATGCCCGCATCGGACTTTACTGGTGCTGCTCCTCTGCTCGGGAACTCTCTTCCTCGTATGTCGTCACTCACCATCCCCTTCTAACCCACCATTCAAAAGTAACCTTAAATCCACCTCTTGCAAGCATAGAACCTGGACTAAACATTACCCCTCTTACTACCCAACTGTCGATCCAACCGCCTTTCACCACTCCACGCTCAATCTATTTACAGATACCGACTCCCAAACCTTATGTCTCACCCCATATCCTCTAGTCTGTAAGCTATTTGGCAGGGTCCCTCTCTCCTTTTGTATCACTTTGCTGTAGAAACTCCACACTCTACTACTTATTTATGTCTTAACTGGTGTATGTAATATGTATAGATTGTAGAACACGTATTACACTGTAGTAATGTAGGAGTATGTACTGTAATTGTAAAGTTGCCACGGAAGAATCGGAAATATATAAATAATTTTTTTTATTTTTGTAGAAAATTCACGAATCCGCAGCAGAAGGGGTTTTACAGTGTCGCCCATCTCTATTCACCGCAAGTCCTATTTTGGCGATAGCGTGAAAATATGGTTTTACTTTAATATCAGATTGAGATGTTATGTTTAAGGTAAGAATTACTGAGTATAAGGATTATGGAGTTTTAATAGATGTGTTTTACCAAGTTCATTACAAAATGCCAAAGAACCAAATGCTATCTACATGAAAGAGCCTATAGGTATACATAAAGGAAGCCATGATTTCTTAAAGGACCCACTTCAGTGGAAATGATCCATATTGTTAATTGTTTATTTGTGTAATGCTTTCTTATTATTTCTACTATTCTCTACCCATTTTGAAAAATCAGTTGATTTCATACCCTTGCTTTCCCTGCCTGTGGACATTAGTGAGCTGACATTTTTCAGGTTCTAACTGTCATTCTTCCCAGATTGCCACACAGCCATGGAATGTTCCTCTAACATGTAATTCTTATGATGGTGTTGGAGGGCAAAGATACTCAGATTCTACTGACAAAAACTGAATCAACCAGCGCTGGGTCAAGGGAAGACCAAATCGGGGGGTCCTGCACACAGCGAAATCAGTAATTTCGGTTTGTATTTATTTATAACAGACAAACTGGTGGAAATTGGCAGTTAAAGGGCAAGTCCAGCCCCAAAATGAAATTTACGTACAGTAAATCACCCCCCAAACCCTAAATGGCTAATAATTTGAAATGGAAATTATATTAATCTAACCTGAAATCCGCACATGTATGTTCCCCTGTTCTTCTTCGGTTCTTCAGTTAGGCAACTGTCAGTTAGGGATTTGACAGTGACATCACAGCCAATGACTGAATGTTAATCCTGTCTGCCTCTTCTGAGCATGCCCGGCTCAGTACAGGCTCGGTACAGGTTTCCAAATTGCTTAGTTTTCCAGAAGCATAGCCGCATCCGGAATGAATTCATAGGACAAACCAGTGATATATTCACACATATTTTAAAGAGGAAATTCGTTCAAAGATGTTCTTATGAGGGTGGGAGTTTGTCCTTTAAGGTCATGGAACTGTCTATGAGGCTGTGTATGGGACTTTCTATGGAGCTGTGTACGGGACTTTCTCTGCGGCTGTGTATGGGAACTTATTATGGGGATGACCCGCACAGAGACTTTCTATGGGGCTGTGAATGGGACTGTCTAGAAGAGAAAGTTCCCTAACCGGACAAAGTCCAATTTTTTTGTCCGATCCCTAACTCTCTCTCTATTGATTGTTTTTGGCTGCTTGTTTGCTTGGCAAACGATGCAAAACTATTTTTCCCAGGGGAGGCAGCCACCCTAGCAACCAGCTGGTGGGAGAGTAGCACAACACATGGTATTGCTCTTGCAGAAGGCCAATCTTCTGGCTATGTAGGACGCAGTAATGTTCAACGAATGTCTGTCGGATCATGACTGTATGGAAGCTCTGAGGATAGTGTGTAGGGACAGCCATTGTGATGCTGCTTAGTAGATGCAGCCCTCTAATGAAATGCGGAAGGGGAATACTGAGATGTATATCCCTGCTGAAACTGAAACCAATAGCGTGTAGTATCCAACTTCTATAGTTTTGGACCAGGTGGTGGCATGTATTATGTTGATAAAAACTGTGAGAACTACCCCTCATATACAGCTGACAAGCGTAGGACTGGTTCATGGTGGGAAAACTATATAATGGGGTCTTGGGTATCACTTGGTAGATCAATCTCTATAGGATTGGGGAAATAGGGGATGTCTTGTCTTCCAACACACAGCATTGATGATGTGTGCCCCTCCTGGTGTGAAGGACATCCAGGTTCATGGATGTGAATTAGTGCAGTTTTGATGCACAGGGGGGCGGTAGGGCAAGAATGGTAAGGGACAATTATGCAGGTGTCTCAGTAGTATGTATATGTCCATGTTGATTGTATCTGGGGGGACTGGAGGTCGGGAAAGGGATGCCCCTTCGGAACATTGTGTATATTGAATGATTGTGGAGACCCGGGATAAATGAAAATCTCAGTGTGATCCATAGGATTTCAAGATGACAATACTTCGTGAAATTTGTATGAAGACACTCCAATGCGCCATTGGGGGGGGGTACTTGAAATTGTGCTTTGTTTATCACGAACCATCTTAAGAATTTGGTACCGCTAGATTGTTTTTGCCCCAGTGATGAGTATATAAGGTATTGCAGTACATTGACACTGTTGGAAGCAGAAAATTTACTTGACTGCGATCCACATTAACTGTGGCAGCTTGAACAATGCGCTGTTATCCCTGGAGGGAGCGAAACACTTCACTATCATTCCTAATGGCAGCTTCTGCCCCACTTTTAGAGGAGGTATGGGGGGAAAGGAAACAAGGCTGTTGATGGCCATATGGCGTAGACTAGGACTTAGTCCCTTTCTTTGTCTGTAACTATATGTGGCGGACATTGGGGTGGTAATAGGGGTAGGGGGAGGAGGAAATGCGTGTATAGGGGAGGTAGGTCTGTCCATGGAAGGAGACGCTCTGCTCTCCCGCATTCTTGGACCCTTGCCTCCAACACAAATGCTGGTTTGTGCTGAAGTTTCTGTAAAAGGTCTGGGGTCTTGTGCCGAATTGCTGGATGGTTTATGAGTGTGATATAGTGGGTTTAAGAATACTACTGTTAGAGTTTAGTGATGTATGGATTAAGGCATCTGGCCAATTCGTTTTCTCTGCACTGGGACGTAAAGGGCCATCAGAATGATATTGAGCGATAGAGTTCTTCGATATGATCTAGGGCTTCCAGGCATCGAAAAAAGGGTCTCGGATCTTGTCCCCCCATTTGTTGATATATGAGGAAGTGGTCCGGTTGTCCATCTTGCATGAGGACTGTCTTGCCGGACAGGGCTCTGTGAGGCAGGTTTGAACTGCGAGACTTCGATGCCCTCATTCTAGTAAGTTGAGTGTAAGGTACGTTCGGTTGGGACCACAGTCCTCCCCCTAGTGCCTTGATGGCTGAAGGCCCCCCAACCGTGGAGGGGGGAAGCTATCTGTGTAATATAAGGGCTTGGTCTTCTAGTTCTGAATGGGCGAGGGGTGCATCTTGGGAATATGTGTGTCGTGCTGAGCCTTTCCTTACACTGGGTGAGAGGGCTATAGGGTGAGGCAGTTAAGCCTTCCTGGAGACATTCTGAGGGTTACATCTGAGTGGACCGCACAACATGTTAAGCCTTATAGTGAGCCGGAGCGCGCGCACTATCTCCCCATAATCTTGATACATGTGCAGGTGGCAGTGAGTTGTGAGGGAAAAATCATTTCTGATGATGGATTGTATGATTTCCCATTTGTGATCTGGGACTTTGAATAGTGAATTGATTGGTATCTATGTGGAACCCCAAGACCTCTAGAGGATCTTGTGGGGGTCAGAATTGATTTCTGTTTGTTTAAGCTGCTTGAGGGTAGCCAGTATTGTATCCTTTGCTGGAGGATCACAGACAACTGGGTCTGGGCCAAACACAGGAGACGTCAAATACAATCAGAGAATGATTGCCTCTTTGTCTGAAGTGCTGGATGACAGGTTTCAGCACTCTTGACTGTGTATGGTGCGTTGGATCGGCGACAACACCATCACATTCCAGCGGACTCTGCCCTCTCATTGGGATTGAGGCGGACGTCTGTGTGAGATGCTGTGAAAGGATCCTTTCAGTTACCTTGAGCATGTAGAAGTCCTGTTGAGAGGAAGTGTAAGTCTGCAGGTTTTCCAACTGATCGTTGGTCGTATAAAGCGAGCTTTATAAACTTTGAGTACCCAGCGATCTGAACATTTCGTCTCCATGCTGGGGTAAAAAGGACCAAATAAATAGTGGGAGGATTGCTAAAAAAATGGGTACCTACATGGCGAGGTCGGTGACCTGGATGCGGGAATCTGGTGAAGGAGGCCTGTGGTGGTCTGAAGACTTGGCCTATGGGTACGGAACATTTTTGAAGCACGTGGGTTGTAAACTCACAGGGCGTCGCTTGGGCTCTAAAGAAACCCCTCCTGTCGAAAGGGCCTACTAGCGGATGGGAGGCATGGGGCTGTGGTTTTTTGAGATCCGTTTAGTAAAGGATTTCCTAGCGCGATATCGCCCTCCTTTAACTTCCTGGGTTTGCGAAATTTGGAAATTTGTGCGACTAGTTGCCAGGGTTGGCCATGCCTACCGAGCGAGCCATGTGCACGTCTTAATTGAAATATTAATTAATGTCTATTCCTATAAGAGCATGGCTCTGATAGTAGCTTTGAATAAGGCGGTCTTGTGAGAGAGCAGGGAGCAAATGGATGGATCTGTGGAGATGTCACCCTCTTGCTCAGCTTTGGATAACATTGAGATTAACAGCGGGCCAGCTGCTCAGAGATTTGAAATGAATATTTTTAATGTCTGGTCCACGAGTAGGGGAGTTCGCGGAATCACCACCGATGGAGCGTAGGCCGGGTCTAGGTTACGGAGCTAATGTTAAAGCTGCATATTAGGAATGCCGCGAAAATTCCTCAACACTATCATTTTTCTCACCAGCGTGGCTTTCAATGCCAATTGGGCAAAAGAGTTGTGTAGACCTAAGACGAGTTATCTTATGTCCCCGCGCTTTTTTGAAAAGAGTTTGGATGGGGGTTCCTTGCCTGGCCAGGACCCACTCTTGAATTTGTCTCGTTCAGAGGAGGAGGGACCTGAAACATTTTCAGAGTCCCAGTCCAGATGTGTGGGTGTGTGAAGCATAGAACGATGCAGTTTTATGGAGGCAACGACTCTGTCCCCTTGCGGTGTCTGCCTCCAACGAGGCTTTAGGGGACTGGTAGAGAGGGAAGATTGGAGGTGTAGTTTGGGAACATTCACCTTTTTTAACTCGATATTCTATGTGGCTGTGTATGGGACGTTCTATGGGGATGTGTATGGGACTTTCTATGGGGCTGTGTATTGGATTTCTAGGGGGCGGTTTTGGGACTTATATGGGGCTGGTTTGGGACTGTCTATGGGTCGGGCTGTGTATTGGACTTTATGGGGCGTTTGTATTGGACTTCTATGGGGCTGTGTATTGGACTTCTATGAGGCGTGTTGTTAATGGGACTGTCTAGGGGGCTGTGTATTGGACCTTTCTATGGGCTTGGTATTGGATTTCCTATGAGGCTGTGTAATGGGACTTCTAGGGCGTGTATGAGATTCTATGGGGCTGTGTATGGGCCTTTTTTAATGGGGCTGATGTGTATTGGACTTTCTATGCGGACTAGTTTATTGGGACTTTATATGGGGCTGTAATATGGGACTTTCGATGGGGTGATGGGACGTTCTAGGGGGCTGTGTATGGGATTTCTATGGGCTGTGTATGGGATTTCTAGGGGCTGTGTATGGGCCTTTTTCATGGGGTGGGGTATTGGACTTTCTATGAGACTGTATATTGGACTTTTATGGGCGGTCATATGGGGACTTTATATGGGTGGTAGGGACAACTTCTATGGGGCTGGTATGGCTTTCTGGGCGTTATGGGACTTTTATGGGGTTGTGTATGGGACTGTTCATATGGGGCTGTGTATGGATTTCTATGGGGCTGTTGTTATGGGCCTTTTTCTGGGGACTGTGTATTGGCTTATATGAGGACTGACTATTGACTTTCTATGGGGCTGTTGTATATGGGAACTTTCTATGGGGTTGTGTCTGGGAATTTCTCTGGGGCTGTGTATGGGACTTTCTATGGGGCTGTTGTATGGGATTTCTATGGGGTTTGTCGGTGTATGGGACTTTTATGGGATTGTGTATGGGACTTTTTTGGGCTCTGTTGTTTGCGACCTTCTAGGGGCTGTCTGGGGAAACTATCTATGGGCTGTCTATGGGAGAAGAAAATTCACACTATAATTTTATAATGAGTTAAGCGTTTCCTGATTATCAGTTAAAAATAAGTGCCTCGTTTAGTCTTGGGGTCGGTTTATATACTCAAGTAATTTACGATATTACACCAATTCAGAAAAAGACACCAAAACGCAATGGTCATCTTCACCGCCTTATATATCTTTATGATTTTCCATTATGTTGTGCCCATAAAGTGAAGTGAAATTGAAGTGCTGGGAAAGAAAACAGTGTAATAGAAAAGTTTCATCAACTTCACCTGTGTGTAAGTGTTAAAAAAAAGTTCTGTGGTTAATGACATCCCCTTGTGAATATTTACCTTTGTGTGCAGTTTCTTGCCCATAAAAGTGTACCCAGGCTCTTCATTTTCAGAAACTATTGGCAACTTCATAGGAAACTGCCACGGAGTCCGAAGAGAAAATGTCAGATGTTGGAGCACACCATTTTAGTAAAGGGCAGCAGAACTAGACGCAGAGCATGTAATTATCTGCCTTTCCAAAACAAGAGTATAATTAGCAACTACTCACACCATCTATAGTATGCCAATTGGCCATTTAGTGCTCTTTAGGGAATGTGCCTGTGAAAAGTGATTAGGTGTTTTGCTAACGCCTTCTCGCTTTCTTCTTGGCTCCCGTGTTTGTCATTGGAAAATGGTATACGGAGGAGAGGCCATTGCTAACGAATTTGCGTTCCATCCGTGAACCACCTCAATTCTGCCCCCCACTGCACTTTTCTCCTCCGCCCCCCAGTTTGGGCCAATTTCTTTTTTCTCGCAACCTCGAGTCTCAATAAACCTTCTTGTCGCTTTTCTTCTTTTCGTTCGGCTGTTCTTCAGCCACAGTTGCCAGGCCCATCCACTGGCAACTCCACCAGGCAAAACTCAGTCGCCAGGTCACCGACTCATCGGATCCAGGGCCGGTGTAGACCACATCAGAGACTGAGGATCCACTGGACTACTGGGTGGCGAGGCTTGATATCTGGCCCGAGTTGGCACAGTATGCCATCGAGGTCCTTTCATGCCCGTCATCCAGTGTTCTTTCGGAGAGGACCTTCAGCGCAGCAGGGGGTGTGTTGTAACGGAGAGGAGGACCCGTCTCTCCACTGAGAATGTGGACCGCCTTACATTCATCAAGATGAATGAGCGTGGGTCACATCTCAGTACAGCACCCCTATTGCGATGGCCGTGACTGAAGGCCTCCTGCCCTGGCCAACCATACGCTCTTCCGCCTCATTTTCCACCTAGAGGCCTTGCTGATGCCAGCTTAGTGGCAAATGGCAAATTTTTCTTATTGGCAGGGCATATATGGTCCTACCTGCTCTACTGCATTAGGTTATGAAATAACAATGCTCTGCAACAACTGCTACTCTGTGGCTAATTTTTCTAAGATTGGGTCGATCCTACTTGGCCCGAGAGCTAGTACTCCTATTTGATCTTCGTTCTCTCTCCATGAGGCACTTGTGGTGTCACCTACTCTGACCATTCTATACAGCCGCAACAGCTATCTCTGTGGCTAATGTTTTCAGCTCTGGGTAATCCTGCCTGGCCCGAGAGCAGTACTCCATGTCCAGTGGGCAAGCCTGCCTGGCTCTTCAACAATGGTGGCAAACTGCAGTGTGCCTGCTGTAACTCAATGGTGCTGTTCCTACGAAGCATTACCCTTTCACCTGCTTTCCCTTGCACGATGCATACTCTGAGGAGAGTAGCCAATGGGGTGAGGGTATGTCCAGTGGGGCTAAGTCGCCTGGCCCCACAACAATGGTGGCAAACCACAGTGGACATTATGTAAACCAGTACCCCCATCGCCTTCTTTGCCTTGTTGTGTGGCAACTACTATATAGGGGAATGTGGCCAATGTGGTGTGTGTAATGGCATTAATGGTAAGTTATAACAATATAAGTACCAGACATATAGCTAGCTAAATAGATATGGTATTGTAATTTTTCAAATAAAAATTGATTTGAATCTATCGAATAATTTGATATACGAAAAATAAAGCCCAAAACATTTTTTTTTTCAGAACTGTTTTTATATATATATATAATGAAATTTAAAAAAAAAACTATTTACAAAAAAAAACAAACAAAAAAAAAAGGGGGTTACGGGGTGGGCCCTCCTCTCCAGTCTGGTCAGGCGGCGGTCCAGGCGGCGGTCGGCGGCGCACCATGTGGCGCATCTCCCGCCGCATGCTCTGTAGTCTGTGGAGGAAGATATTGAGAGAATTGTGTTGAAGATGTTCGAGCAATTTCCTAAAGCACCATGCGGTAGATGCAATTTTGCACCTGATAACTACTACAACATACATGGTACGCAATGCTATAATGTTGCGGTATGTCATAAAAAGGAAAGCTCAGTATAAGATTATCATTTTCTTAAAATTCTTAGTTATATTATGCATACCCGTTATGGTAACAGTGATTTTCTGATTGTGGCTGTTGGATGGGTTCACACATGCTCAGTCTCTACTGACCAACTGAATCAACCCAGGACGGGTCAAGGGCAAGACCATAACGGTCTCTATTAGGGTCTGCAAACAGGAAGTCATTATTTCCGTTGCATTATTTAACACAGACACAATTTGATGTGTGAATGGGCAGATTAAGGTAATTGGGATGGATAAATACTGCTCTTTTTTCCTTTAAAAGTATATATTATCACTGAACTTCCACTTAAAGCGATATTATTGCATCATGGGGGATCACTGATAAACAGCAGGAGGTAATGCTGGCTTAAAACATTACGTTTATTGCTAAATTGTATCAGAACATTCTTGGTTTTGATCACTAGGACTGTGCTACATACAAATTTTTTGGAAGTGGTGCAGCCCCCATAAAAGCATTGTCAAACCCACAGTACCAATGTTGCATCATGTAGCGTGGATTTTACACTGGGAAAATACAGATATTATAGTTTGTAATAACATTTCATTAACGTTGCATATGATTTACTTACGATTCTCAAGCATGGCCGCCAGAGTGACTGGAGAGGCAGGAGGTGCTGGAGGGGGCTGGAGAGGGTGGAGGGCCTGGAGGGGCTGGAGAGGGGGTGGAGGGGGTGGAGAGGGTGGAGGGCCTGTAGAGGCTGGTGCCTGCTTCTAGAAAAAAAATGTTTTATTTCAACAATCACGTCCATCCATTAGTAATATATTATAGAAACATTTCCTAAAAGGCTATGTAGTGAACATTTCTTGGATAATTTTGGACGTTTGCGCGAATTTCGGACCTAAGCTTAAAAACTGAGGGACAAGATACAGCCCAAACAATGGGGAGTTGGGGACAATAAATGGAATGGAGAAATGAGAAGCTCTGTCTCTCAAGCCAAATAAAGAGTTTGTTCCTTTATTCGAAAAACAGTGAAATAAAAATTAAAACAAGAAATTCACAATATTTGCTGACAATCAAGGTCAATAAAAATGAAAAAATTGCTTAGGATGCACTTACGTGTCCTGGCTGGTCCGGTTCCTCCTCTCTTGGGGCGGTGGACTGCCCGGTGGGGGCGATGGTGAGCCCGGAGGGGGCAAGGGACTGCCCGGAGGGGCAATGGCTGCCCGTAGCCTGAGGGCTAGTTGGTGGTGTGCTAAAAAAAAAGGAGGAAATTTATTTTAACTCTCACTGTCATTAAATGTTCAAATACATTTACTAAAACAATTCTCGGAGAAGTTGTCAAAAATTATGCAAACATTTGGATAAAGGGCTTGGACATATCAACGTGTTAAAAAGCACACAATAGTGTGGCACAATTAATGTGATCCTCAATTTTTGCACAATTATGTATCGTACTGCACTCACATGGCAATACACATGAGCGCACCGGAAACGCGCTTGTTTCTGGAGGGCTCGTGTGCGCTGTAAGTGGCCTTGGACAAATGAAAGATTTAGAAAAATGTTTTTTTTTCAAGGCTGCACTTACCTTCTTCCTCTGGCGGGGACGGTGGTGGGGGTGGGGTATCCGAGGAAGATTCCCCTGCAAATTAAAATAAAAAAATACATAATGAATGATATATCTAAAGGAAATATTTAATTATATACTTTGAATTCTGCTTGAAATACAGATTATAAGGCAATATTTAGTTTCTTAAAAGTCAATCTATTTCTATGGCAATGATTTCATACCTTATTCTGGCTAAGTACTTTATTTTTTTTGTGTGTATTGTAGCCACGGAAAGGAAAAGTTGGTTGGTTGTAGGGGAGCATCAGTAGCTGTGTGTACTTGTATCTGTATAGATTTTGTGGTAACACAACATTTTAATTTTGGAGTGTAAAAATACATTTTAATAATTGATCAAATTTTATTTTGACTTTACTTTCCCTTCAAATAGGGTGCCATGTAACTAAAAGGGGGTGGTCAGTAAAGTGTGTTTAACTGTGTCTATGTGTGGGGGACAGTGTGCATTTATAAGATAAAAAGAAATCAATTTTTAATGATCGATTTCATTTTTAACTTTACTTAGCCTTAAATAAGGCTGCCATGGAAATGGAAGGGTGGGCCACCAAGTGTGTCTATGTGTGGGTATCATTTTAATTTATAGGTGTATGTTAAATAAAGTCACTTTTCAGTGATTTATTTTTTGACTTTACTTACCCTTTAAATAGGGCTGACTGATATGAATAATACAAGAATATAATAATGTAATAATAACCAGTGAATGAGAAATACAAAGAACTTGGATCTCTCTCTCAAGCCAATTTAAGGATTATTGATGTTTTAAAACATATATATATATAAATATGTTTTGTCAGAAGTGAATTAAAATATTTTACTACGTATAATACAGTAAATATAAAAAGTATACTTGCCTTCTATCATTTGCCGAACGGCAGCCACATATTGAGGCCTCTGCCTCTTGAGGTCTGACCACTGTCTCTGGAGGGTAGAGACAGTGGTCGGTATCCGAAGCGTCGCAGGATGCGGCGCTGTAGCCCCTCCATTATTCTGCGCTCCGGCGCCGCACATGATGGGTGCAGGGGGAAATCATCATACCCCTGAGCAGGTAGGTAGTTCAGGGCATATAGTTGCCTTGCAGCACTGGCCATTTTGATAGGCAGGAAGTTCCGGTTCCTCGTTTTTACGGAAATCCTCGTTTTTACGGAAATCCTCGTTTTTACGGAAATCCTCGTTTTTACGGAGATTCGCGGACTTACGGAAATCCTCGGTTTTACGGAGATCCTCGTTTTACGGAAATCCTCTTAGTTTTTTCGAAAAAATACTGTTCTCGCTAGAGGACTGTAATTTAGGTATTGTAGGCATGATGACGTGTTTCAAGGACATTACCCAGGCTCCCTGATGATAAGTTAACATTACCAAGGCTATTAAGACCACTTAATGCGGATTTCGCCGAACTCATTTAATACGTTTAACGGGTCCGCTCGCGGATTCGAATTACGGATTTCGTTTTTTCGAAATCGCGGATCCTCGCGGACCGGAGGATGAACGGAAATCTCTAATTAATACCATACTAATAATAGGATCCCTGTACCAACCATAAACAGATATGTAGTAATACCAGTAATCTCAATAACAAGATCCCGCGACAACCAAAACACAGGAGTAGTAGTCAACCAGACCAATAAAGACCGTCCAACCAGAATCAGATAAAAACCAGTAATTCCAAAAAAGATCCCTGTAACAATAGAACTACAGTATATGTATAAACCAGTAATTCTCAATATTATATAGGATCCCTGTAACAACTAGAAACTACAGATATGTTAAATACCAGTAATTCTCAATATTATATAGGATCCCGTACCAACCAGAACTACAGTATTGTATTAATACCAGTATTCTCAATGTTATATAGTATCCCCGTACCAACCAGAACTACAGTATATGTATTAATACCAGTAATTCTCAATATTATATAGTACCCGTACCAACAAGAACTACAGTATATGTATTAATACCAGTAATTCTCATATTAATAGTATCCCCGTACCAACCAGAACTACAGTATATGTATTAATACCGGTAATTCTCAATATATATAGTATCCCCGTACCAACCAGAACTACAGTATATGTATTAATACAGTAATTCTCAATATTATATAGTATCCCCGTACCACCAGACAACTACAGTATATGTATTAATACCAGTAATTCTCAATATTATATAGTATCCCCGTACCAACCAGAACTAAAGTAATATGTATTAATACCAGTATTCTCAATATTATATAGTATCCCTGTACCAACCAGAAGTATAGCATATGTATTAATACCAGTAATTCTCAATATTATATAGTATCCCTGTAACAAATAGAACTACAGTATATGTATTAAACCAGTAATTCTCAAATATATATAGGATCCCTGTAACAAACTAGAACTACAGTATGATAAATACCAAACCACAAAAGACCCCGTACCAACAGAAACACAGAAAAGTACCAGTAATCAAAAATATAGATCCCGTGACCAACCAAACACAGATGTAAAAACCAAACTCAATATTATATAGTATCCCGTACCAACCAAATACAGTATATGTATTAGTACCAGTAATTCTCAATATTATATAGTATCCCTGTAACAACTAGAACTACAGTATATGTATTAATACCAGTAATTCTTAATATTATATAGGATCCCTGTACCAACCATAACTACAGTATATGTATTAATACCAGTAATTCTCAATATTATATAGTATCCCCGTACCAACCAGAACACAGTTATGTATTAATACCAGTAATTCTCAATATATATAGTATCCCTGTACCAACCAGAACTACAGTATATGTATTAATACCAGTAATTCTCAATATTATATAGTATCCCTGTAACAAATAGAACTACAGTATATGTATTAATACCAGTAATTCTCAATATTATATAGATCCCTGTAACAACTAGAACTACAGTATATGTATTAATACCAGTAATTCTCAATATTATATAGAATCCCCGTACCAACCAGAACTACAGTATATGTATTAATACCAGTAATCTCAATGTTTATAGTATCCCCCGTACCAACCAGAACTACAGTATATGTATTAATACCAGTAATTCTCAATATATTATAGTATCCCCGTACCAACAAGAACTACAGTTAGTATATGTATAATAACAGTAATTCTCAATATTATATAGATCCCGTACCAACCAGAACTACAGTAATGTATTATACCAGTAATTCTCAATATTATATAGTATCCCGTACCAACCGAACTAGTAATGATTATACCGGTAATCTCAATATTATATAGTACCCTGTACAACCAGAACTAAGTTATGTATAATACTAGTAATTCTCAATATTATATAGTATCCCCGTACCAACCAGACCTACAGTATATGTATTAATACCAGTAATTCTCATATTATATAGTATCCCCGTACCAACCAGAACTAAAGTATATGTATTAATACCAGTATTCTCAATATTATATAGTATCCCTGTACCAACCAGAACTATAGCATATGTATTAATACCAGTAATTCTCAATATTATATAGATATCCCCGTACCAACCAGAACTACAGTATATGTATTAATACCAGCTATTCTCAATATTATATAGTATCCCCATACCAACCAGAACTACAGTTAGTATTAATACCAGTAATTCTCAATATTATATAGTATCCCTGTACCAACCAGAACTATAGCATATGTATTAATACCAGTAATTCTCAATATTATATAGTATCCCTGTACCGACCAGAACTACAGTATATGTATTAATACCAGTAATTCTCAATATTATATAGTATCCCTGTACCAACCAAACTACAGTATATGTATTAATACCAGTAATTCTCAATATATATAAGTATCCCTGTACCAACCAGAACTACAGTATGTATTAATACCAGTAATTCTCAATATTAATAGTATCCCTGTAACAACTAGAACTACAGTAGATGTATTAATACCAGTATATTCTCAATATTATATTATCCCTGTAACAACTAAAACTACAGTTATTATTAATACCAGTAATTCTCAATATTATAGGATCCCGTACCAACCAGAACTACAGTATATGTATTAATACCAGTAATTCTCAATGTTATAGATCCCCGTACCAACCAGACTACAGTATATGTATTAATACCAGTAATTCTCAATATTATATAGTATCCCCGTACCAACCAGAACTACAGTATATGTATTAATACCAGTAATTCTCAATATTATATAGTATCCCTGTAACAACTAAAACTACAGTATATGTATTAATACCAGTAATTCTCAATATTATATAGGATCCCCGTACCAACCAGAACTACAGTATATTGTATTAATACCAGTAATTCTCAATGTTATATAGTATCCCCGTACACAGAACTACAGTATATGTATTAATACCAGTAATTCTCAATATTATATAGTACCCCGTACCAACCAGAACTACAGTATATGTATTAATACCAGTAATTCTCAATATTATATAGTATCCCCGTACCAACCAGAACTACAGTATATGTATTATACCAGAATCTCATATTTATATAGTATCCCCGTACCAACCAGAACTACAGTTTTGTATTAATACCAGAATTCTCAATATTATATAGTATCCCTGTACCAACCAGAAATACATTATATGTATTAATACCAGTAATTCTCAATATTATTAGTATCCCCTACCAACCAGAACTACAGTATTTGTATTAATACCAGTAATTCTCAAATTATATAGTATCCCTGTACCGACCAGAACTACATTATATGTATTAATACCAGTAATTCTCAATTTATATAGTATCCCTGTACCAACCAGAACTATAGTATATGTATTAATACCAGTAATTCTCAATATATATATGTATCCCTGTACCGACCAGAACTACAGTATATGTATTAATACCAGTAATCCTCAATATTATATAGTATCCCGTACCACCAGAACTACAGTATATGTATTAATACCAGTAATTCTCAATATTATATAGTATCCCTGTAACAACTAGAACTACAGTATATGTATTAATACCAGTAATTCTCAATATTATATAGGATCCCCGTACCAACCAGAACTACAGTATATGTATTAATACCGTAATTCTCAATGTTAGATAGTATCCCGTACCAACCAGAACTACAGTATATGTATTAATACAGTAATCTCAATATTATATAGTATCCCTGTAACTCAAAATACACAATATATGTATTAATACCAGTAATTCTCAATATTATATAGGATCCCCGCTACAACCAGAACTACAGTATATGTATTAATACCAGTAAATCAATGTTATATAGTATCCCGTACCAACCAGAACTACAGTATATGTATTAATACCAGTAATTCTCAATATTATATAGTATCCCCGTACAACCAGAACTACAGTATATGTATTAATACCAGTAATTCTCAATATTATTATAGTATCCCCTAACCAACCAGAACACAGTATATGTATTAATACCAGTAATTCTCAATATTATATAGTATCCCCGTACCAACCAGAATTACAGTATTTGTATTAATACCAGTAATTCTCCAATATTATATAGTATCCCTGTACCAACCAGAACTACATTATATGTATTAATACCAGTAATTCTCAATATTATATAGTATCCCTGTACCAACCAGAACTACATTTATGTATTAATACCAGTAATTCTCAATATTATATAGTATCCCGTACCAACCAGAACTACAGTATTTGTATTAATCCAGTAATTCTCAATATATATAGTACCCTGTACCGACCAGAACTACATTATATGTATTAATAACAGTAATTCTCAATATTATATAGTATCCCTGTACAACCAGAACTAAGTATATGTCCTTAATACAGTAATTCTCAATATTATATAGTATCCCTGTACCGCAGAACTACAGTATATGTATTAATACCAGTAATCCTCAATATTATATAGTATCCATACCAACCAGAACTACAGTATATTGATTAATACCAGTAATTCTCAATATTATATAGTATCCCCGTACCAACCAGAACTACAGTATTTGTATTAAACCAGTAATTCTCAATATATAAGTATCCTGTACCACACCGAACTACATTAATGTACTAATACCAGTAATCTCAATAATATAGAACCCGTACCAACCAGAACTACATATATGTATTAATACCAGTAACTCAATAATAAGATCCCCGTACCAACCAGAAACAGTAGTAAAACCAGAATTCTCAAATATATAGTATCCCCAGAAACCAGAACACATTATAGTATTAATACCAGTAATTCTCAATATTATAAGTATCCCTGTACCAACCAGAACTACAGTATATGTATTAATACCAGAATTCTAATTCTATAGTATCCCCGTACCAACCAGAACTACAGTATATGAAATACAAATCCAAATAAGTATCCGACCAACCAGACTAAAATAGTACCAAATCCAATATATACCTTCTAATAGAACCTATCCGTACCAACCAGAATACAGTATTTGTATTAATACCAGTAATTCTCAATATTATATAGTATCCCTGTACCAACCAGAACTACATTATATGTATTAATACCAGTAATTCTCAAATTATATAGTAACCCCGTACCAACCAGAACTACAGTATTGTATTAATACCAGTAATTCTCAATATTATATAGTATCCCATACCAACCAGAACTACAGTATATGTATAATCCAGTAATTCTCAATATTATATGTATCCCCGTCAAACCAGAATACAGTATTTGTATTAATACCAGTAATTCTAATATTTATAGTATCCCGTACCAACAGAACTACATTATATGTATAATACCAGTAATTCTCAATATTATATAGGTATCCCCGTACCAACCAGAACTACAGTATATGTATTAATACAGTAATTCTCAATATTATATAGTATCCCCGTACCAACCAGAACTACAGTATTTGTATTAATACCAGTAATTTCAATATTATTATATAGTATCCCGTACCAACCAGAACTACATTATATGTATTAATACCAGTAATTCTCAATATATATAGTATCCCTGTACCAACCAGAACTACAGTATATGTATTAATACCAGTAATTCTAATATTATATAGTATCCCCGTACCAACCAGAACTACAGTATATTATTAATACCAGTAATCTCAATATATATAGTATCCCTGTACCAACCAGAACTACAGTATATGTATTAATACCAGAATTCTCAATATTATATAGTATCCCCGTACCAACCAGAATACAGTATATGTATTAATACCAGTAATTCTCATATTATATGTATCCCCGTACCAACCAGAACTACAGTTATATGATTAAACCAGTAATCTCAATATTATATAGTATCCCTGTACCAACCAGAACTACAGTATATGTATTAATACCAGGTATGTATTAATACCAGTAATCTCATATAATAGATCAGTACCAACCAGAACACAGTATATGTATTAATATAGTAATCTTCAATATTATATAGTATCCTGTACCAACCAGAACTACGTATATGTATTAATACCAGTATTTCAATATATATAGTATCCCCATACCAACCAGAACACAGATATGTATTAATACCAGTAATTCAATATTATATAGTATCCCTTACCAAACCAGAACTACAGTATGTATTAATACCAGTAATTCTCAATATTATATAGGATCCTGTACCAACCAGATCTACAGTATATGTATTAATACCAGTAATTATTACTATTTTATAGTATTAGAAACATATCTACCCCACGTTGCTAGGCAGTTGTTGCTATGGCTAAGTCGTATTACCAGAACCCCCAAATCTTTTTCCATTACAGATGCACTTAACACAGAGTTATTTATGGTGTAGGTAGAGCAGGATTATCCACAAGGCAACCCTAGGCTCCTGCCTAGGGCCCAGGAAACTTATGGGGCCCCAGCAACAGAAGCAGTAACAATATTTTAGTCTACACAATATATGTAAAAAAGGGCCCTAAATTATGTCCCTTTCTAGGGCCCCATATGATCTTAATCCATCTCTGAGATCTAGGTGGCACAGGGATTATTGAATCCAAATCCTCATTTTAAAGGTAGGAAAATGACCTTTCAGGTAAACTCAACTGTTTGGAGACCAACGTTCCCTTTAATTTCTTTTTCTAAGACCAGGAAAGGCTCTGAGGGTCCTTTAACTGCTAGGGCGATTAAACTGAAACATCCCAAATTCTAAATGTCACCTGGACAGACCGATGTAAAGAGCCAGCTCTACATTCCAGCACGTCAGACTATGCTCCAGAAAGGGTGGGTTTGAGTTGTTTTATGTGAAAATACAAGAAGTTAGGATATCCACGAGCACTATTTAACAGATCTATCCCTGAACATACTTGGGGACACCATCAATCTGAATTGGATTGGGCGCTATTGGTACTTTCAGTACAGGGTCCATTTGAAAACTGCCCAATGTCTGGTAATATTTTTTCCCAGACAGGGACGACTTTACAATACTTTGTTAGAAACAAAGGACAATATGGGTCTTAGAATTCTTTAACTTTCATTAAACACTAATTGCCCCTATCCGCACAAACTGCCCTTTCGTATTCATCCCTGACAGATTCCACTTGGCGCCCCCTACTTATTAGACGATCCCTTACAGCTTCATCATAAAAAAAACCAGTGGAGAATATCTTCCCACATGGCAAAGCTGCTACAAGTGTGAACCCACTGTAAGATGTGTTAATAGGTTAAGAGTTCCAAAACATTAGAAGTAGTGTTAAAGGTACGGAGTATAAAATGAAAAGATACGACAATTGTAAATCCCCGTAAGAGTATATTTGGCGACATGTACATGTCAGAAACAATACGTGGGTAAAACAATACGGCTGGCGTACAAAAGGATAGCCGAACATGTTAATGCCAGTTCAAATGGTCGTTTACCAAATCTGCATCCACACATGTCATTGAATGAATGAGGATCGAGATAAATGTCCCTTGAGAAAGAAGCTTATTGGATACATAGACTGGGTACCACATTACCGAATGGGTTAAACAGGGAGCTGTCGTGTGGTTAGTTTCTTCCTTCCTTAGACTGTGCCAGGATATGATACATACTATGTATATAAATGAATGAATATTATTTCTTATTTATTAGAGTATATACAGTTCTCAATCATAAATGTTACATCTAAAACATTGTAGCTTTTGGAGATTTTAGCATGTTTTTAATATTAATATGAGGTGCTCAATGGGTTAATAAGGTAATTAAGGTAAATTAACTAGGGCCCCTGAGGAAGTGGCGTGTACAGCCACGAAACGTGGGGAGGAGTTCTGCGCTGCTGCCCGTCAGTCATGGGGATTGATGTCAAATGTCATGGTTTACTTACCCTATTGGACTACAGTTCCTTGCTGGAACTTCCTGTATTGTATGCATTCAAACTCCGTTTGGGAGATAAAAAAACTTTCCAGGCGTGTGTGCACCGGATCGTAGATTGGCTCGCGTGGCTCCCAGAGTAGTTACCGGCGCTAATATTTGAGTTGTTTATGGGCATGGTCAGGTAGACCAGGATAGTGGTTGGGTGTACAGGGTACAAACCTGGATGGGACTGGATTACGTCCCCCCATGTCCAGGATTAATTGAGGTAAATCAGACAATCACAATAAAGGGAACTTTTGGTCAAAATGATGAAAAAGAAAAACACAAAAGTGGTGGAATTTCCAATTATTTGCATTTTTTAATTGTCTTGCAGTAAAACGCGTGGTTGATTTAGAGCTTCTGGACACTGCACAGTTTTCCCTGGGTCCCTTGTAGGTAATAGGAACTTTGAACGTCAAATTTCAAACCTACAAACACTGTGAACAGAGGGTCAGTTAGTATAGTATATTACAGTACAGCACACGTACAGTATAGTATAGTAAAGTACAGTATAATATAGTATAGTACATTACAGTACGGTACAGTATAGTATAGTACAGTACAGTATAATATAGTATAGTACATTACAGTACGGTACAGTATAGTTTAGTACAGTATAGTATAGTACAGCACGGTACAGTATAGTATAGTACATTACAGTACGGTACAGTACAGTATAGTATAGTATAGTACAGTAGAGTATAGTACAGTAGAGTACAGTATAGTACAGTACAGTATAGTATAGTACAGTAGAGTATAGTACAGTAGAGTACAGTATAGTACAGTACAGTATAGTATAGTACAGTAGAGTATAGTACAGTATAGTACAGTATAGTATAGTACAGTATAGTACAGTACAGTATAGTATAGTACAGTAGAGTATAGTACAGTATAGTATAGTACAGTATAGTATATTAGTATAGTATAGTACAGTACAGTATAGTACAGTATAGTATAGTATAGTACAGTATAGTATAGTACAGTACAGTATAGTATAGTATAGTATAGTACAGTATAGTATAGTATAGTATAGTACAGTATAGTACAGTACAGTATAGTATAGTACAGTATAGTATAGTATAGTACAGTATAGTATAGTATAGTACAGTACAGTAGTACAGTATAGTATAGTACAGTATAGTATAGTACAGTACAGTATAGTATAGTACATTACAGTATAATATAGTACAGTATAGTATGGTACAGTATGTACAGTATAGTATACTATATACAGTATAGTATAGTACAGTATAGTACATATAGTATAGTACAGTATAGTACAGTTATAGTATAGTACGTACAGTACAGTACAGTACACTACAGTATAGTGGCTCCCAGAGTAGTTACCGGCGCTATTATTTGAGTTGTTATGGGCATGGTCAGGTAGACCAGGACAGTGTGGGTTGGGTACAGGGTACAAACCGGATGTGACTTGGATTACGTCCCCCCATGTCAGGTTATATGAGGTATAAATCAGACAATCACAATAAAGGGAACTTTTGGTCAAAAGATGAAAAAGAAAAACACTAAAAGTGGTGGAATTTCCCAATTTATTGCATTTTTTAATTGTCTTGCAGTAAAACGCGTGGTTGATTTAGAGCTCCTTGGACACTGCACAGTTTTCCTGGGTCCCTTGTAGGTAAATAGGAACTTTGAACGTCAAATTTCAAACCTACAAACACTGTGAACAGAGGGTCAGTTAGTATAGTATATTACAGTACAGCACGGTACAGTATAGTATAGTAAAGTACAGTATAATATAGTATAGTACATTACAGTACGGTACAGTATAGTATAGTACAGTACAGTATAATATAGTATAGTACATTACAGTACGGTACAGTATAGTTAGTTCAACAGTATAGTCTAGTACAGCACGGTAACGTATAGTATAGTAACATTACAGTACGGTACAGTACAGTATAGATAGTATAGTCAGTAGAGTATAGTACAGTAGAGTACGTTATTAGTACAGTACAGTTAGTGTATAGTATAGATACAGTAGAGTATATACAGTACAGTATAGTACAGTATAGTATAGTATAGTACAGTATAGTACAGTATAGTACAGTATAGTATAGTACAGTACAGTATAGTATAGTATAGTACAGTATAGTATAGTACAGTACAGTATAGTATAGTATAGTATAATATAGTACAGTATAGTATAGTATAGTACAGTATAGTACAGTACAGTATAGTATAGTATAGTACAGTATAGTATAGTATAGTACAGTATAGTACAGTATAGTATAGTACAGTATAGTATAGTATAGTACAGTATAGTATAGTACAGTACAGTATAGTACAGTATAGTATAGTACAGTATAGTATAGTACAGTACAGTATAGTATAGTACATTACAGTATAATATAGTACAGTATAGTATGGTACAGTATAGTACAGTATAGTATACTATAGTACAGTATAGTATAGTACAGTATAGTACAATATAGTATAGTACAGTATAGTACAGTATAGTACAGTATAGTATAGTACAGTACAGTACAGTACAGTACACTACAGTATAGTATAGTACAGTACAGTATAGTAAAGTATAGTACAGTATAGTATAGTACAGCATAGTATAGTATAGTATAGTACAGTATAGTACAGTATAGTATAGTACAGTATAACACAGTACAGTACAGTATAGTATAGTACAGTATAGTACATTATAGTATAGTATAGTACAGTATAATACAGTATAGTATAGTACAGTATAGTACATTATAGTATAGTATAGTACAGTATAATACAGTATAGTACAGTATAGTATAGTATAGTATAGTATAGTATAGTATAGTATAGTATAGTACAGTATAGTATAGTACAGTATAATACAGTATAGTATAGTACAGTATAGTATAGTATAGTACAGTATAGTATAGTACAGTATAGTATAGTATAGTATAGTACAGTATAGTACAGTACAGTATAGTACAGTATAATACAGTACAGTATAGTATAGTACAGTATAGTATAGTACAGTATAGTATAGTACAGTATATTACAGTACAGTACAGTACAGTATAGTACAGTACAGTATAGTACAGTACAGTACAGTATAGTATAGTACAGTATAGTACAATACAATACAGTATAGTACAGTGCAGTATAGTATAGTACAGTATAGTATAGTATAGTACAGTACAGTAAAGTATAGTGCAGTACATTATAGTACAGTATAGTACCATACAGTATAGTATAGTACAGTACAGTACAGTATAGGACAGTACATACAGTATAGTATAGTATAGTTCAGTATAGTATAGTATAGACCACTAATAGACCATTAGTAGTCCACTAATAGACTACTGGTAGACCACTAATAGATCACTGGCAGATCACTAATAGACCACTGGTAGACAACTGGAAGGCCTATAATAGACCACTACTAGATCACTAATCTAGGGCCGTGCAATCTTACAATACATTAAATTCATACTAGGAGGGAAAGGTTATTATTATTACTGTAAATATGAATATAAGGAAAGTGGTCATTGCCATCTAATATAAGTTTAATATAAATTGTATTTTTACAAAGGATATAAACCATAAAGCCAATTAAAGATGTTAGACTGTTGGCAAATGAAGTAACAACACAAACTGTTTGAAAGCAGCACAAGTTCCAAACACATCATTGTATCTGAGTAAAGTTTATTATCCGCAGGACGCCCATGGGACACACAGGGGGAGGGACTGACAGCCTTTAACTCTTTAACATCCAATGGGATCTGCCCCTGTAGTAAGAACAAAGGCAACACCATGAACAGGATTAACAACAGTGTACAAACAGAGAAGCCACACGCCAAGCCATCCTCCATGTGTTCTAACAGCGAGTACTAAACACGGACACAGCATTAACCCTCGCAGACAGTGTTATCCGGATTTCTACACGGTACATACCTGTCATCGCTATATGATGATCGGGATTTACGGTTCATTATTTAAGGATCTGTATTTAAAGGGCACCCGGAAAACTGCCCCTTTCCCCAGTTATTTCATGTAGTGGTAACCAGATGTTTAATGATACGGTCTGTTTCTTTCTGGGAAAGTTATCCGCCTCCTCCTCTGCTCCAAGAGCTTTTTATAAGCTCGAGCATGTGCAGATGAGGCAGTAATTATCCTTAAAGGGCATGTCCAACCTGGAAAACCAAAAACTGAGGGTCGCACTCCAAATAGTAATTCAATTTATTGCTTGCCTGTTGGACTAACATTATATAATGCAACACAATCCTTACCTTGCATCTCTGCTCCAAATGGTTCCTCTAAGTTTAGGAAGAGTAGGAGCCTGCCTTCCTAGGTAAATGTTTCGGCCTATTCTCTGGCCTCCAGGAGGTATAGCAGTTATACACAGGGGAGCCGATCCCCCCTCCATCTGGATCCACCGCGGTTATCTTACGTTCTAGCATTAAACCCTTTAAGTGTATTGTAGTTTCCTGTAGACCTTAAGATAGTGGAGCCCAATAAGCAACCCAATTGCAATTATGAGTGGCCCTGGGCTCTTTACTGTATGCTGCCCCTTTAAGGCAGCTAGGGGCAATTGATGGCAGCATTCAATTGCCCCCCTAGCCCCCTCAATCCCCCATCAGTTTGGTCCAAATCCAATAGGGGGATAGGGGGTTAGCAGTCTTAGAAGCCGTGACCATATAATGGAAGCTGGTCCCACAAAGAGAAGAGGATCAGGGCTCTAAGGGAGACCCCAGTGATGTCACCGAATTTTCTCCTTCACTGGGGTCTTCCCTTAGTGTTCCCCCTCTCTTGCCCCTGGTGGTGTAGTTGAGGTACTGCACTGCAATCTCCATTCAGATCGCAGTGCATGATATAGCAATCAGTTAGTATGCGATTGTTTGCTATACTATTGTATATACTTGAGGATAAGTTGAGGTGTTTAGGCTTTAAAAAAGAAGCCTAAGAATTGAACCTCGACTTATACTCGAGTCACTCGCCTGTAGATCCAGAAATCCAGCTGCCGCTCGCTCCCATATCCATTCCTTCTGGCGGCTGACGTCACTTCCCGGCACCATGTAGTAATGTCAGGCGCCAGTAGGAGAGTAGGAGTGGATGTGGAACTGGATTGCTGGATTACTGATCACATAGGCAAGTCCTCTCCACTGAACTGGGGGGAAGGGGGGGTGCAGTGCAGATGTTGGAAATTACTACTCCCAGCAACTAAAGCATACTGGGAGTTGTAGTTTCCAAACATCTGGAGTGGCAAGGAATTGGGGGTAACCATGTTGAATAACTCCATTTAAAGGGCAACTAATATCTAAAAACTATACAGAATCAGGAGGATGGTATCTATTGTTAAAACTATTGCCTTCTGATTCTGTATTGTTTTGAGACTTTAGTTGCCCTTTAAATGGACAGCAGAATTCCCATACAGTAATCCCATACAGTAATCCCATACAGTAATCCCATACAGTAATCCCATACACAGTAATCCCAAATCATAAGACTTCAGACTAAAATCACCCCATACAGTAATCCCATACAGTAATCCCATACAGTAATCCCATACAGTAATCCCATACAGTAATCCCTCATACAGTATATCCCATACAGTAATCCCATACAGTAATCCCATACAGTAATCCCATACAGTAATCCCATACAGTAATAACCATACAGTAATCCCCATACAGTAATCCCATACAGTAATCCCATACAGTTAATAACCATAAATGTAATCCCATAACAGTAATCCATACAGTAATCCCATACAGTAAACCATACAGTAATCCATACAGTTTAATCCATACAGTAATAACCATACAGTAATCCCATACAGTAATCACCATACCGTAAACCATTACAGTAATCCCATACAGTAATCCCATAACAGTAATCCCATTACAGTACATAATCCATACAGTAATCCCATACAGTAATAACATACTAGTAATCCATACATAATCCCATACAGTAATCCCCATAAGTAATCCCATACAGTAATCCCATACAGTAAAACCCATACAGTAATCCATACAGTAATCCCATACAGTAATCCACATACAGTAAAACACTCATACAGTAATCCCATACGCTACGTAATCCCACAACAGTAATCCATACAGTAATACATACAGTAATCCCATACAGTAAAACCATACAGTAATCCATACAGTAATCCCATACAGTAATCCCATACAGTAATCCAATACAAACGACACCGTAATCCCCTACAGTAATCCCATACGTAATCCCATACAGTAATCCAATACAGAATCCATACAGTAATCACACATACAGTAATAACCATTACAGGAATCCAAAAGTAATCCCATACAGTAAACCCATACAGTAATCCATACAGTAATCCCATACAGATCAACATAACATCAATCCCATACAGTAATCCCATACAGTAATCCCATACAGTAATAACCCATACAGTAATCCCATACAGTAATCCCATACAGTTAATCCCTATACAGTAATCCCAGTACAGTAAATCCCATACAGTAATCCCATACAGTAATAACCATACCGTAATCCCAGTACATACATAACCCATACAGTAATCCCATACAGTAATCCCACATACAGTAATCCCATACAGTAATCATACAGTAATCCATACAGTAAAACCATACAGGAATCCCAACATACAGTATCCCATACAGTAATCCCATACAGTAATAACCATACAGTAATCCCATACAGTAATCCCATACAGTAATCCCATACAGTAATCCCATACAGTAAACCATACAGTAATCCCATACCAGTCATCCCATACAGTAATCCCATACAGTAATAACCAGTACAGTACAATCCCATACAGTAATCCAATACAGTAATCCCATACAGTAATCCCCTACAATACCGTAATCCCATACAGTAATCCCATACAGTAATCCATCTACGTAATCCCATCGTCTAACCTACAATCAAGTACCCTATACCACGTATCCCTAAGATCCCATACATATCCTACATATCCCATACATTATCCATCAACCATACAGTAATCCCATACAGTAAATACATACCATACAGTAATACCATACAGTAAGCCCATACAGTAACATACAGACCCTACAGTTAACTCCCATAACAGTACTAACCATAATACCCGATTTGGTTTTATGTACTGTGTATGGGAATTCTGTATTTATGAATAAGACTCAGCGTCGCATTCAACAGATAGGATTTTTACTACTGAGAATGATCAATCTTAATCAGTTTCTGATCACCTAATTATTGATTCTTTGCCATGAATAAAAACAATCACTTCCTGGAAAATGCATTTATGTCCGATTCCACGTTCGTATCATTCCGTAAGATGACTTATGATTATTGGGAACGATAAAAACATGAAATGCGCACAAAAAAAATCTAAAAGTGATACACATCTTTGTGTGGCCCTCAAAGTTAGTCAGGGGCCACACATGGGGTCCTTGAGGTTAAATGGGTTGGGCACTGCCTTAAGATCTTTATGATGCCTTGGACTATAGGTAAGAAGTTTCCTTCCATAACATGGGGTCACATCTCTAGATAGACCAGAGGAATAACAGGAGTTAACTAGCAGGGGACACAGTGTGTACAGTATTAGATTCACTTGTTCAGGGAATTAATAGGGAAACATTGCTACTGACAGGACATTGATACTGACAGGACATTGCTACTGACAGGACATTGCTACTGACAGGACATTGCTACTGACAGGACATTTGCTACTGATCAGAGACATTGATACTGACAGAAGACAGATTGCTACTGACGGAGGAACATGGCATGACAGTAGACAGGACATTGCTACTACATGACATTGATACTGACAGGACATTGCTACTGACAGACATTCTCTGACAGGACTTGATAGCTGACAGACATTGATTACTGACGAGAATTTCTACTGACTGACAGTTGATTACGACAGACATTGCTCTGACAGACATTGCTTACTGACATGACATTGATACTGACAGGAACGTTGCTACTGGACAGGACATGATACTGACCAGGACATTGATACGGACAGGAACATGCTACGTGACATGGAACTTGCTACTGATCAGGGACATTGATACTGACAGGACATTGGCCTACTGACAGACATTCTACTGACAGACTGACAGACATTGCTACTTACAGGAAATTGATTATCTGACAGGGACATTGCTACATGACAGGACATGATACTGACAGGACATTGATACTGACATGACATTGATACTGACATGACATGTACTGTACACGTAGACTTGCTACTGCTGACATTGATACTGGACAGGACATTGATACGCAGACTTGATACTGACAGGACATTGATAACTGACAGGACTTGATACTGACAGGAACATTGATCCTAGACAGGACATTGCTGACTGAGGACATTGCAACTGGACTACATTGATAACTGACAGACATTGCTACTGACAGGACATTGCTACTGACAGGACATTGACTACTCGACAGGCATTGAATCTGACAGGACATTATACTGACAGGACTTGATACGACAGGACATTGCATACGGACAGGACATTGAATAAACAATAGACTGACAGGACATGTCTACGGACAGACATTGTATCTGACAGAATTGCTCCTGACAGGACATTTATACTGACAGAACATTGATACGGCAGGGACATTGCATAACTTGACAGGACATTGATACTGCAGGAACATTCTACGACAGGACATTGCTACGGCAGACATTGCTACTTGACAGACATTCTACTGACAGGACATTGACTACACAGGACATTGATACTGCAGCATTGCTAACTGACTAGGACTTGCATACTGCCAGGACATGATACTGACAGGACATTTACGACTGACAGTACATGTACTGACATGACATTATACTGACAGGACATTAAGACACGACATGTACTGACAGGAACATTGCTATGACAGACTTACAGAGACATTGAATACTGACAGACATTGACGGACGGACATTGATACTGACAGGACATTGATACTTGACGAGGACATTGCTCTACTTACAGGACATTGATATCTGACAGGACATTGCTACGACAGGACCATTGATACTGACAGGACATTGCATACAGGAATGACTGACAGGACATTGCTACTGACGGACATTGATACTGACAGACCTTGCTACTGACAGGACATTGTGACACTGGTACCACAGGACATTGCTACTGAACAGGACATTGCTCACTGACAGGACATTGCTACTGACAGGACATTGTAACTGACAGGGAACATTGATACGTACAGGACATTGCTACTGACAGACACTGCTACTGACAGACATTGCACGACAGACATTGCTACTGACGGACATTGCTACTGCAGGGACATTGATACTGACAGGACATTGATACTTGACAGGACAATTGATTACTGACAGGACATTGCTGACAGGATTGCTATGACGACATTTACTGACAGGACATTGATACTGACAGGACATTGATACTGACAGGACATTGATACTGACAGGACATTGCTACTGACAGACATTGCTACTGACCAGGACATTGATACTGACAGGACATTGACTACTGACAGGACTTGCTGCTACTGACAGGACATTGCTATCGACAGACATTGATACTGACAGACATTGCTACTACAGGACTCTACTGCGACATTGATACTGACAGGACATTGATACTGACAGGACATTGATACTCACAGGAATTGCTACTGACAGGACATTGCTTACTGACAGGACATTGCATTACAGGACATTGCTTACTGACAGGACATTGATACTGACAGGACTTGTAATACTGACATGACATTGATACTGACAGGACATTGCTACTGACAGGACATTGATACTGAGGAATTGACTGACGGACATTGTACGACAGACATTGATATACTGACAGGAATTGATACTCGACAGGAACATGTACTGATACAGGACATTGCGGACATATCTCTGACAGGACATTGATACTGACAGGACTGATTACGGATTATACTGACAGGACATTGCTACTGACAGGACTTGATACTGAACAGACATTGATACGGACAGGACATGTGATACTGACAGGACAGTCTACTGACAGGACATTGATACTTACAGGAACATTGATACTGACAGGACATTGCACTGACAGGACTGATACTGAAAGGACATTGCTACTGACAGGACATGCTACTGCAGAACTGAACGACATGCTTACTGAGGACATTGCTACTGACAGGACATTGATACGACAGGAAGACTGAAGGAATTGATACGCAGTGACAATTGCTTACTGAAGGAATGATCTGACAGGCCATGAACTGAAGCATGATAACCTTTTTGAGGAAACCCCAAGGGGGGGAAACTTGCTATACAGACATTGCTCCGACAGATTAGAAGACATTATACTTGACAGCCGACACATTGATACTGCAGGACATTGATACTGACATGACATTGATACTGACAGGACTTGCTACTGACAGGACAATGACATTACAGAGCGACATTGATACGACAGGACATTGATACTGACATGGGCATTGATACTGACAGACCATTGATACTGACGGACATTGATACCGAAACATGACATTGATACTGACAAGGACATTGATATCTGACAGGGGCATCCCACAAAATTATCCAGGGGAGGAGGCAGAAGAACATTAGGTACAATTCCTGGGGAAATGGGTGACAATAGTCAGAAGCCTACTGGGATGTGAGGACCTCTATGTCCTCCAAATTTGGGAACAATTGAAATCCATAGGTTCTTTGCTTTTCTAAGACCAGGAAAGCTCCTGAGGGCCTTAACTGTCTAGGCGATTAAACGAAACATCCCATTCTAAATGCCCTGGACCAAGACGGATTAAAGAGTCCAGCTCTACATTCCCACCGTGTTTAGCCCACTGATGGACCAGTGACTGGGGTTCCAGGATACAAACCTTCCCATGTACACAAAGCCACGTACAATTCCTAGCAAATGATTTCCTCTGACACTAGGCTTCCTCACAATTGCTAACACCAAGCGTTGCCATTTAAACAACGACAGCATTAACGCAGGCAGTAACCCCCACTAAATCGTAGACGGAATTGACGTTATAGTCTGTGAGCTGCCTTGGTTGATTTTGGTTTATGTCTCCTTTAAGAACCATCCCGCCTGGGGTCTCTACAGGGTTTTGCTACATTCCAGGGGATGTGAATTTGTCTCTTAGACATAGTTCACATTCTAAATCCAGAGATTTCCTGTCTCTAACCAATCAGTTAAATCGTCGTAATTAGGCTGTTCCACCTAAAAAAAACAACCCTGTCTTCCACGCTACCAACACGTCCAATTAACCACGGAATATACATATAGTAGAAGGGTACATACACTGCAATTTCCAATGTGTCATTTTATTAGTGCGGACATTTTTCCAACTACCTGTGGTCTTTTCTCCAATCAGCGCACACATGTGAAATAGGAAGAAGTCAATTAATACCCAACCCATCCCACAAAGTCCATCCCGATTGGGAATTTGAAAGCAGATAATCCAATCTGAGCCATCGTGGATTCGTTCTAAAAGGCAAGACATATTCCATGATAAGTTCCATAAAGTGCTAATATCATTATAAAATACCAGTAAATGCACGTGTTGACTCACTTTAAAATCTATTATTTTGACATATTGGTACTTTTAATTAGATTTGGTAAGTTATTTGTATGAGTGAATGGTGCCAGTGTTATCCATTTAGGCTGGCCAAAGGACAGGGGTGTCATAGTCAGTGAGAGTTCAAGATAAAATAAAAATCATAAAAAACAAAGGAAACGGGGAGCTTGAATATGAAGATTGACTGGAAAAGTTTACAATTATTACGCTGGTGAAAAGCGCTTGCTGGGGATATGATACTGTGTAAATACATTAACGGGCCATACAATAAACTACTGGGCATTGTCACACATAGAACATGTCAGAACACGTGGACTCCCTAAGAATTGAAAAAAAGGTTAGCTTCAAGTTGGGAAAGGGTTTTGTCACTGTGAGAACGGTAAGCTAATGGAACTGTCTTCCAGTGGACGTTTGTTATGGCAGGTTCATTGGTCAGTTTAATAAAAAGCTGGAGGAGTTTCTACAACAAGGAATGTTACAAGTTACTGGTATTGAACATACAAGTAGAGTTGGGAAAGGGTTTTGTCACGGTGAGAACGGTAAAGCTATAGAACTGTCTTCCAGTGGACGTTGTTATGGCAGGTTCATTGGTCAGTTTAAATAAAAAGCTGGATGAGTTTTCTACAACAAGGAGTTACAAGTTACTGGTATTGATACATAAAGTAGATTGGGAAAGGGTTTTGTCACTGTGAGAACGGTAAAGCTATGCAACTGTCTTCCAGTGAACGTTGTTATGGGCAGGTTCTTGGTCAGTTTGAATAAAAAGCTTGGATAGTTTCTACAAACAAGGAATGTTCACAATTACTGGTATTGATACATAAAGTGAGTTGGGAAAGGGTTTTGTCACTGTAGATCGGTAAAGCTATGGACTGTCTTCAGTGGACGTTGTTATGGCATGTTCATTGGTCAGTTTAATAAAAAGCTGGATGAGTTTCTACAAAACAAGGAATGTTACAAGTTACTGGTATTGATACATACAGTAGAGTTGGGAAAGGGTTTTGTCACTGTGAGAACGGTAAAGCTATGGAACTGTCTTCCGTGGACTTGTTATGGCAGGTTCATTGGTCAGTTTATAAAGCTGGATGGTTTCTAACAAACAAGGAATGTTACAAGTTACTGGTATTGATACATATAAGAGTTGGAAAGGGTTTGGTCCCTGTGAGAAACGGTAAAGCTATGGAACTGTCTTCCCAGTGGACGTTTGTTATGGGCGGTTCATTGTCCAGTTTAATAAAAGCTTGATGAGTTTCTACAACAACGGATGTTACAAGTACTGGGTATTGATATATAATAGAGTTTGGGAAAGGGTTTGTCACTGTGAGAACGGTAAGCTATGGAACTGTCTTCCAGTGGACTTGTTAATGGCAGGTTCAATTGGTCAGTTTAATAAAAAGCTGATGATTTTCTACAAAACAAGGAATGTTACAAGTTACTGGTATTGATACTAAAGTAGAGTTGGGAAAGGTTTGTCACTGTGAGAACGGTAAGCTATGGAACTGTCTTTCCAGTTGACGTTGTTATGGCAGGTTCATTGGTCTTTATAAAAAGCTGGATGAGTTTCTACAAAACAAGGAATGTTACAATTTACTGGTATTTGATACATAAGTAGATTGGGAAAGGGTGTGTGTCACTGTGAGAACGGTTAAAGCTATGGAACTGTCTTCCAGTACGTTTTGTATGGCAGGTTCATTGGTCAGTTTAATAAAAAGCTGGATGGGTTTCTACAACAAGAATGTTACAAGTTACTGGGATTGATACATAAAGTAGAGTTTGGGAAAGGGTTTGTCACTGTGAGAACGGTAAAGCTATGGAACTGTCTTCCAGTGGACGTTGTTATGCGGTTCATTGGTCAGTTTAATAAAAGCTGGATGAGTTTCCTACAAACCAGGAATGTACAAGTTGACTGGTATTGATACATAAAGAGTTGGGAAAGGGTTTGTCACTGTGAGAACGGTAAAGCTATGGAACTGTCTTATAGTGGACGTTGTTTATGGCGGTTCATTGGTCATTTAATAAAAAGCTGGATGTTTTCTTACAACAAGGAATGTTACAAGTTGACTGGGATTGATACATAAAGTAGAGTGGGAAGGGTTGTCACTGGAGAACGTAAAGCTATGAACTGTCTTCCAAGTGGACGTTTGTTATGGGCAGTTCATTGGTCAGTTTAATAAAAAGCTGGATGAGTTTCTCTACAAACAGAATGTTACAAGTTACTGGTATTGAACTAAGTAGAGTTGGAAAGGGTTTGTCACTGTGAGAACGGTAAAGCTATGGAACTGTCTTCCAGTGACGTTTGTTATGGCAGGTTTCATTGGTCAGTTTAATAAAAGCTGATGAGTTCTACAACAAGGAATGTTTACAAGTTACTGGGATTGATACATAAAGTAGAGTTGGGAAGGGTTTGTCACTGTGAGAACGTAAAGCTATGGAACTGTCTCCAGTGGACGTTGTTGATGCAGGTTTCATTGGTCATTTTAATAAAAAGCTGATGACTTTTCTACCAACAGGAATGTTACAAGTTACTGGTATTGATACATAAAGTGAGTTGGGAAAGGGTTTTACTGTGAGAACGTAAGCTATGGAACTGTCTTCCATTGGACGTTGTTATGGCAGGTTCATTGGTCCAGTTTAATAAAAAGCTGGATGGGTTTTCTACAAACAAGGAATGTTACAAGTTACTGGATTGATACATAAAGTAGAGTTGGAAAGGGTTTGTCACTGTGAGAACGGTAAAGCTATGGAACTGTCTCCAGTGGATGTGGTTGTGGCAGGTTCATTGGTCCAGTTTAATACAAAGCTGATGAGTTTCTACAAACAGAGATGTTACAGTTACTGGTATTTGATACATAAAGTAGAGTTGGGGAAAGGGTTTGTCACTGTGAGAACGTAAAGCTATGGAACTGTCTTCCAGTGTGACGTTGTTTATGGCGGTTTCATTGGTCAGTTTTAATAAAAAGCTGATGGGTTTCTCTACAAACAAGGAATGTTACAAAGTACTGGTATTGAGACATAAAGTAGAGTTGGGAAGGGTTTGTCCACTGTGATAACGGTAAAGCTATGGAACTGTCTTCCAGTGGTTGTTGTTATTGCAGTTCATTGGGTCAGTTTAATAAAGCTGGATGAGTTTCTACTAAACAAGAATGTTACAATTACTGGGATGATACATAAAGTAGAGAGGGAAAGGGTTTGTTACTGTGAGAACGTAAAAGCTATGGAACTGTCTTCCAGTGGATCTTGTTTATGGCATTGTTCATTGTCCAGTTTAATAAAAAGCTGGATGAGTTTCTAACAACAGGAAATGTTACAAGTTACTGGTATGGATACATAAAGTAGAGTTGGGAAAGGGTTGTCACTGTGAAACGGTAAAGCTATGGAACTGTCTTCCAGTGGCTGTTGTTATGGCAGGTTCAATTGGTCAGTTTAATAAAGCTGGATGAGTTTCTACAAACAAGGAATGTTACAAGTTACTGGATTGATACATAAAGTAAGAGATGGGAAGGGTTTGTTACTGGAGAACGGAAAGCTATGAACTGTCTTCCAGGGGATGTTGTTATGGCAGGTTCATTGGTCATTTAATAAAAAGCTGGATGAGTTTCTACAAACAAGGATGTTACAAGTTACTGGTATGAACATTTAAAGTAGAGTTGGGAAAGGGTTTGTCACTGTGAAACGGTAAAGCTATGGAACTGTCTTCCATGGCTGTTGTTTATGGCAGGTTCATTGGTCAGTTTAATAAAAGCTGGATGGGTTTCTACAAACAAGGATGTTACAAGTTACTGGTATTGATAACATAAGTAGAGTTGGGAAAGGGTTTGTCACTGTGGAAACGGTAAAGCTATGGAACTGTCCTTCCAGTGGACGTTGTATATGGCAGGTTCATTGGTCCGTTTAATAAAAAGCTGGATGATTTTCTACCACAAGGAATGTTTCAAGTACTGGTATGATATCATAAAGTAGAGTTGGGAAAGGTTTGTCACTTAGAAAACGGTAAAGCTATGGGAACTGTTCTTCCAGTGACTTGTGGGTTTATCTGGAGGTTCATTGTTCGATTAAAATAAAACAGCTGGATGAGTTTTTGCTACACACAAGGATGTGTACCAAGTTACTGGATTGATACATAAGTTAGAGTTGTGGGGGAAAGGGTTTGTCCACTGTTAGAACGTAAAGCGTATGGAAGACCTGTCTTCCGTGGATGTTGTATGGTAGGGTAATTGGTCAGTTTAATAAAAAGCTGGATGAGTTTTTCGCAAACAAGGAATGTACCATGTTACAATACTGGGATTGCACACTAAGTAGAGTTGGGGAAAGGGGTTTGTCACTGTGAGAACGGTAAAAGCTATGTGACTTCTCCAGTGGACATTGTTATGGCAGGTTCTTGTCAGTTTAATAACAGCTGGATGAGTTTCTACAACAAGGGATGTTACAGTTACTTGGTATTGAATACAATAAGTAGAGTTTGGGTAAGAGGTTTTGTCACAATCATGTGAGAAATGGTAAAGCTATGACACTGTCCTTCCATGGAACGTTTTTATGGCATGTTCCTTGGTCGATTTAATAAAAAGCTGGATGAGTTTCTACAAACAAGGTTTTTACAAGTTTACTGGTCTTGAACATAATGTGAGTTGGGAAAGGGTTTCACTGTAGAACGGTAAGCATGGAACTGGCTTCCAGTTGACGTTGTTTGGCAGGTTCATTGGTCAGTTTAATAAAATCTGGATGATTTCTACAACAACAGGAAGTTACAAATTACTGGATTGATTACATAAGTAGAGTTGGTAAAGTGGTTGCACTGTTGAGAACGGTAAACCTATGGAACTGTCTTCCATGGACGTTGTTATGGCAGGTTCAGTTGTCGTTTAATAAAAGCTGGATGATTGCTACAAACAAGGAATGTTACAAGTACTGGTATTGATACTAAAGTAGAGTTTGGGTAAATGGTTTGTTCACTGTGAAATGGGTAAAGCTATGGAACTTCTTCCAGTTGACGTTGTTTAATTGCAGGTTCATTGGTCAGTTTTAATACAAAAGCTGATGAGTTTCTGCAAACAAGGATGTTAGAGGTTACTGGATATGTTGGATGGATTGACGGTATGTCTTTATTCAACCTCAATACTATACATACTAACTATACTAAAAAATACTGTACTATACATGTAACTAACAATTGTACTAAGCTATACTATACTGTACCATACTGTACTGTAACTATCTGTACTATCTGTAACATACTGTACCATTCTTTACTGTAACATACTGCACATCTATACTATTCTGTACGTCACTGTACTAACATACTGTACTAAATTGTTCTGAACTATACGTACTATACTAACTGGTACTTGTACTTTATTCTATATAACGGTACTATCTATACTGTACTATACCGTACTGTCACTATACTGTAGCTGTAGCTTAATACTATACTATTTCTGTACTGTACACCCTTTTGTGGTGGGTGGGGGTTTTTTAAAAACAACACAAAAACAAAACAAAAACCAAAAAAACACAACATTGTACTGTAACTAATACTATAACTGTACTAAATTGTTCTGAACTATACTGACTTATACTATACTGTACTATACTATATTTATTAAACTTACTATACTATATCCTGTACTATAACTGTACTAGACTATACTGTACTATAACCTGTACGTTACTTACTATACTTTACTATACTATATTGTACTGATACTGTACTATACTACCTATACTGTACTGTACTGTACTATACTAACTATTCGATCCTGCTATACTGTGACTGTAACAAAATTGTCTGTACTATACTATAATAGACTTAACTAATTGGTCTGACATACTGTACTATACTGGTTCTGAACTCTACTGTAACTATACTGCACTGTACTGTACTCTGTATACTGTACTATACTATATTAATATTAATACTGTAACTCTACTATACTATACTGTACCGTACTATACTACACTGTACTATACGTTACTATCCTATATTATATTAACTGTACCGTACTATAACTACACTGTACTGTACTGTATTAAATACTATCCTGTCCTGTAATAAAACTATACTTATACTATACTGTTAACTATACTATATTGCACAAACTGTACTATACTGTCTGTTATTATGCTTAGTGTACTATACTATACTGTAACTGTACTATACTATACTGTCGGTACTATACGTCACGTACTGTACTCTACATTACTAGTGGTCTGTTAATGATCTTCCGTGGTCTATTTAGTGGTCTACCAGTGGTCTATTAGTTGTCTACCAGTGGTTTTATTAGTGATCTACCAGTGGTCCTTTTAGTGGACTAAGCAGTGGTTCCTAATTGATCTGCCCAGTTGGTCTATTATTGATCTACTACCAGTGGTCTTTTAAGTGGACTAGCCTTGGTTCCATAGTGATATGCCAGTGTCATTATTGATCTACCAGTGGTCTGATTACTGATCTAACAGTGATATTAAGTGGTCTAAAACCATGGTCGAATTAGTGGTCTAACAGTGGTCTATTAGTGGTTTACTTTACCGGTGGTCTTAACCAGTGATCTACTAGTATTTCCTAATAGAGTCTTTTTTTTTCCAGTCATCTACCAGTTGGTTATTAGTGGCTAACCAGTGGTCTCTTTTAATCTACCAGTGGGTCTTTTTAGTGGACTATCAGTGTCCATAGTATTATGCCAGTGATCTATTATTGATCTACTGCAGTGGTCTATTACTGACTAAACCATTGGAGACTATTATTGGTATAATACCAGTTGGTCTATTAGTGGGTCCTACCCGGTGGTCTAAAACCAGTGAGCTCTAGCAATCTATTAGAGTTCTTTCCAGTCAATCTACCATGGTTTATGAGTGGTCTACCGTGGTTCTATTATGAATCCTTCTTGTGGGTTATTAGAGGCCTTAAAGTTCTACCAGTGGGTCTATTAGTGGTCTATTAGGGATCTACAGGGTCTATTAGTTGATCTGCAAGTGGTCTTAAGTCGATCAACTAGTGGTCTAATTAGAGACCTTTCCATTGTCTACCAGTGGTCTATTAGTGGTCTATTAATGGTCTACCAGTGGTCTAGTTAGTGACTACAAGGGTCCCTATTAGTGATCTACCAGTGGTCTATTGAAGATTCCAGTTTGTCTACCATTGGTCTATAGCAATCTACCAGTGGGGTCAATTTTCACCTGCCAAATGGTCTAGTTAGTTTTTTCTGTCAGGAGTATCACTTCATGGAACACATAGAAAAAATCTACAACATGTTATATGGCTGTGTTGGTGTTTCTATGATACGGTTTGTCAGATGAGTCACATTTATCAAAACAAAAATCCCTAATCTTATCACATGATCCATCCTTATAATTTTATTAAGGCAAACTGGACTCCACACATCTTCAGATCCTCTGAGAAACCCAGGTGATAACTGTCAATATGGCCTGATCCTCTACTTCTACTGCTCACTTTCTGTTTAGCTTTATCATTACGAAGTCTAATTGCTTGTAAGTGACACCAAATTATCTATCTATCTATCCTCTATCTCTCTATCATCTCTCTATCTATCATCTATCTAGCATCTACTATCTATCGCTCATCTACCCCAATCTATCTATCATCTATCATCTATCTTCTATCTATCCTATCATCTATCATCTATCTCTCTCTCATCTACATCTATCTATCTATCACTATCTATCTATCTATCTATCTATCTAATCTCTCATCTACCAATCATCTATCTATCTCTATCTATTCTGCTCTATCTCTCATCTACAATCTATCTATCTATCAATCTTTCTATCATCTATCTAATCTATCTATCTATCTTTTATCTATCTCTCTATCTATCTCTCTATCTTCTATCTATCTATCTATCTATCTATCTATCTATTCTTCTATCATCTATCTATCTCTATCTATCTATCTTCTATCTATCTATCTATTCTCTATCTATTATATCTCTATCTATCTATCTTAATCATCTCTCTACTGATCGATCTAATCTATCATCTAGCTATCTTCTATCTCTCATCTACCAATCTATTATCTATCTATCTATCTATTCGATCCTATCTCATCTATCTATGCTATCGTATCTATCTATCTATCCTATGACTATCTCTAATTAATCTATATCTATTCGATCATGTAATATCTATCTATTATCAATCTATCTATTAGCATCTATTAATCTAATTATTTATTATCATTTATCTATCTATCCTATCTATCTATCTATCTATCTATCTATCTATCCTCTATCTATCTTCTACCTATCTCTATCTATCTATCTATCTATCATCTATCTATCTATCTATTATCTATCATCATCTATCTATTATCTATCTATCATCATATATCCTTTTATCTTCTATTAGCCATTATCTATTATCTAATATGTAATTATCAGGTAATCTATCATTTATCTATCTATATTTCTATATCTACTATCTATCTATCTATCTATCTATCTCGTTAGTTATCTATTATTTATTAGCTCCTCTAGTGTCATCTAATCTATTTATCTAATATTTATTTATTATCTACTATCTATCTAATCTCTCTAAATCTATCTATCATCTATCTATCTCTCTATCTAGCTATTTATCTATCTATCTATCTGTCTGTCTGTCTATCTCTCTATTGATCTCTGTCTATCTGTCGATATCTATTATCCTATCTATTAAGCACTATCTATCTATATCTTATCATCTATTATCCATCTATTATCATCTATCTATATCCAATATTTTATTTATCATCTATCTCCTACTATCTGTCCCTATCTACTCTCTATCTATCTCTCTATCGATCTTATCAATCTATCCTACTATCGTCTGTCCTGTCTGTCCCGTGTCTGTCTGTCCTGTCTGTCTATTGATCCTGTCTATCCTGTCTATTATCTTTCTCTATCTATTACATCTATCTATTTATCTATTATTTATTTATCATTTATCTCTCAATCTACTATTTTCTATCTATCCTATCGATCTATCTATCTATCTATCATCTATCATCTATTATCTGGCATCTATTATCTATCTATTAGTCATCCTATCTAGTTACTAATATTCATTTATCATCTTATTTATCTATCTATCTATAATCTGGTCGATCTAGCTATTGTCATCCATATTTCTAGCTATCTATCTACTATCATCGATCGCTGTCTACTGTCTATTTTCTATTATCTACTATTGCAAATCTATCTTATTTATCTAATATTGATTTATCATCTATCTATCTATCTAACTATCTATCATCTATCTTCTATCTATCATCTATTATCTATTTATTCTCTAGTATCATCTATCTATTATCTATCACTATCTACTATCTATCTATCATCTATCTATCTAATCTATCTATCTATCTATTATCTTATCATCTATTATCTATCTATTATCATCTATCTATTGCTAATATTTATTTAATCATCTACTATCTATCTATCTATCTCTCTATCTATTTAATCTCTATCTATCATCCTAACTAATCCTAGCTATCTATCTCATCTGTCTATATTCTTTATTATCTAGCTTATCGCCATCGATCTCTGTCTATCTGTCTATTTATCTATTATCTATCGAAATCTAATTAGCCCATCTTTCTATTTATCTATTTTTTTATTTTTCCTCTATCTATCTATCTATCTATCAATCTCATCTATCTATCTATCTAATCTATCTATCTATCATCCTATCGGCTCATCTATCTTCTATCTATCGCTTCTATCATCTATCTATCCTCTATCTATCTATCTATCTATCATCTATCTATCTATCATCTATCTATCTATCTATCTATCTATCTTCATGATCATCCTTCTATCTATCCTATCATCTATCTATCTATCTATCTATCATCTATCTTCTATCTAATCTATCTATCTATCTATCTCTCTATCTCTCTATCATTCTATCTATCTATGTATCTGTCTATCTTCCTATCTATTATCTATCATCTATCTAATCTATCTATCTATCTCTCTATCTATCGATCTTTCTATCTTCTGTCTGTCTGTCTGTCCTGTCTAATCCTCATCTACTCTATCTATCTATCTATCTATCTATCCTATCATCTATCTACTATCTTCTAATCTATCTATCTATCTATCTATCTATCTATCTATCTATCTCTCGTCTGTATCTATCTCTCCCTCTGTAATCTATCTAGCTATCTCTCTAGCTTCTACTCTCTATCTATTCTCTGTATCTTCTAACTCTGTTACTATCTACTATCTATCTTCTATCTATCTATCGAATCTATCTATCTATCATCTGTCTGTTCTGTGTTCTGTCTCCTCTATCTATCGATCTATCTATCTTTCGTATCATCTGTGCTGTCTGTCTATCTATCTATCATCTTTCCTTTCGGTCTGTCTGTCTATCCTACTATCTCTCATCTGTCTGTCTGTCCTTTCTGTCTGTTCTGTCTGTCCTGGTCTATCTTCTATCTAATCTACTATCTATATATCTAATCTATCTATCATCTGTCTGTCTGTTCTGTCCCTTATCTATCTAGGCTATCTATCTATCTATCTAGCTATCTATCATCTGTCTGTACCTGTCTGTCTTTATCTCTCTATCTATCCTATCTAGTCATCTGTCTGTCTGACTCGGTCTTGATCTATCTATCTAATCTATTCTATCTATCTATCTACGATCCGTCTGTCTGCTGTCCCTGTTCTTACTGTCTTGTCTGTCTATCTATCTATCTATCTATCTATCATCTGTCCTGTCTGTCCTGTCTGTCTGTCATCTATCTTTCTATCTATCTATCTATCTACTAACTCTATCTATCTATCATCCTGTCTGTCTGTCTGTCGGTCCTTTCTGTCCTGTCTATCTATCTATCTATCTATCTATCTATCTATCTATCTATTATCATCTATCCTATTATTATCATCTAATTAAGTTTTTTAGTTTTTTTGCAAGATCTTTCCTCTAAATCCTGCTGGTTACTACTTAGCATGTCAGTCCTTGGAACATCCTTAATAGGCTGCTTCTGTTTGTAGCTAAAGGACCAGTAACACCATTAACATAAAATAAATAAGCGGATTCAATCATAATGTTTGTTTTAAACATTGACTCCCACCATTCCAGACAACTGTAGGAATGGAAGAAAGGATATCGAGGTCATAAATGCCCATCTATCCATACTAAGAGATGGACCGGTTATGTGATTTTAACTTACTGTCCCGACATTATTGCCCAGGGTTATGCGCCAATCAGAGCCCCAAGGACCTACCATGTGATATAATGGTTTGTATGTTTATTTTTTTTCTCCAAACTACACCTTCGGTTTATGGGTAGGACATTTTGGTTCTCATTAAAATAAACATGGAACCCAGGACAGTGTGTGGTTATATAAATCCCAGTGTGGTGTTTCATTGCCTGGTTTAAAGGGCATCTATACTGTATAAATAGGTTATTTTTAAATTGACCATAACTGGGAACTATAATTCTTCCCACCACCACTGTATCATTTGATTGTTGATCTGCCCCCTTTTTCGTTATATGAATCCAGCCAAAACTTCTATATTTTAAGAGCTGTCATCAAGGTCCCCTTGCTTCTCAAAACTATTCTGATTCTTCTGTGAATAGTTCTTACTGGAGCTGGAATTGTGACAGAGTTTACAGGTTGGAATACTTTTGCTGTGTGCAGGGTTTTTGACAGTTTGGTTGTGGGGGCAAAAAGTCAGTCCAGATGGAAGTGGGAGTGGTTAAAAGAAGGGATGGAGATACTGGTGGTTTTTTCCTAAACAAATTGTGCTGATTGAAGGCTTCAGCAACACACGCAACTCAGAGTAAGTCTACTTACATTTATTCAAGTATAGATTAAGATGAGGGCAAAGTTTTTTTTTTTAGTATAGTGGGTCCCTTTATTTTGTTTCCCCATCGCACTTTATTATATAAGGTTTTTCTTTCTTTCTTATAGAGTTGGGACAGTTTGTTTGCAATGTAACAGAAAAGGAGGAACTGCAAATTTGAAATGTCCACCATCCCCACAATAATTCAGTTCAGATGCCATGTTGGATATTGTTTGCAAGGAACCTTGTTACTGATTGGATAACATTCAAATAAAAGGGCCAACCATCTTTCACCTAACATTTGTGTGTGATTTGTTTCATTTGAATTACCCCTAAATCCCCCCCCCCCCACTTGGTAATGTTCACTTGGGGTTATTCCAAATGATTGATTTTTTGTTTCTTGTGAAATGAATTTAACACATCCCTGATCTCTTCTACTAAAGTAATTAAATCAGTTACACAGTCTATGTCACTACGGTTTTTCATATATCTACATTTTTTGGATAAGTTGATATAGGTGCAACATGTCTGACCATTAGGAATGAGATGATTGGAGGCAGCAGTGTTAGTGTGGGGTTCTGGTGGGAGGATTTCCTTGCGAGGAGCAAAGGGCAACGGCCCTGGACATAAGGGACCAAGAGAAGAAGATAATTAGGGAAGGAGTGCAGTAGACGAAGGGCACGGCTGGGCAATAAGGGACCAAAGGAGAGAAGATATTAGGTAGGTGCGTGAGTGAAGGGCAACGGCCTGGGACATAAGGACAAGAGAGAAGATAAGTGATGGGAGGTGCAGTCAGATTGAAGGGCAAACGGCCTGGGAACATAAGGACCAAGAGAGAATATAAGGTAGGAGTGCCAGTAGAGCAAGGGCACAGCCTGAACATCAGGGACCAAAGAGAAGATAAGTGGGAGGTGCAGTAGAGTGACAGGGCATGGCTGGGACATAAGGGCCAGAAGATCATATAATAGGGAAGAATGCATAGAGTGAAAGGTCACGGCCTGTGACATACGGACCAAGAGAGAATATAAGTAGGGAGGTCAAAGTAGATCAAAAGGGCCCGCCCCCTTGAACATAAGGGACCAAAGAGAAGATAAGTAGGGGTTGTGCAGTAAGAGTGAAGGGCACCGGCTGACATAGTGACAAAAGAATATAAGTAGGAGTTGGCAGTAGAGAGAAGGGCACGCTGTAACAAAGGGACCAAGAGAGAAATTAATAGGAGGTGCTAGTAGAGTGAAGGGCAACGGCCCTGGGACACATCAGGGACCAAGAGAGAAGATAAGTAGGGGTGCCTGTTAAGTGAAGGGCACGGCCTGGGAACTAACGGTGAACCAAGAGAGAAGATAAGTAGGGAGGGCAGGAGGTGGAAGGGCAACGGCCCCTGGGACATAAAGGGACCAAGATAGAAGAATAGTAGGGAGGTGCAGTACGTGAAGGCACGGCCTGGACATAAGGGACCAGATAGAGATAAGTAGGGAGGGTGTATTAGAGTGAAGGGATTTAAAGGTTAAAAGCAGGGGTATTGAATAGATTCTTTGTATGGAAAGCCACCCTCATGGACTGGAGTATCGGAGTGCTATTGTATCAGGTAGAGTAGTATCAGGGTTGTTGTTGGTATCAGTATAGTAAGTATCAGATTTGTTGTTGATCAGTAGAGTAGTAACATGGTTTTTGTTGGATCAGTAGAAGTAGTATCAGGGTTGTTATTTGTTATCAGTATAGTAGTATCAGGGGTGTTATTTTATCAGTAATATAGTATCAGGGTTGTTTATTTTATCAGTAGTAATATCAGGGTTGTTATTTTAATCAGTATAGTAGTTATCAGGGTTTTGTTGGATCAGTATAGGAAGTATCAGGGTTGTTGTTGTATCAGTATAGTAGTATCAAGGTTTGTTTATTTTATCAGTATATTAGTATCAGGGTTGTTATTTTATCTTTACCGTATAGTTAGTAATCAGGGTTGTTGTTGGATCAGTATAGTGTATCATTGTTTGTTGTTGGTGATCAGTAATCGTAGTATCAGAGTTGTTGTGGAATCCGGTATCGTAGTTCTCCGGGTGTTGTTTTATCAGTAATAGTAGTTCAGATTGTTGTTTGGATCAGTATAGTTAGTATCATCAGGCATGGGTGTTGTTATATCAGTAATAGTAGATCAGATTGTTGTTGGATTAGTATAGTAGTATCAGGGTTGTTGTTGTATCAGTATAGTAGTATCGGGTTGTTTGTTGGATCAGTATAGTAAGTAATCATAGTTGTTGTTTGGATCAGTATAGTAGAATATCAGGTTGTTGTTGTAATCAGTATAGTAGTATCATAGTTTTTGTTGGATCAGTATAGTAGTATCAGGGTTGGTGTTGTAGTCAAGTATAGTAGTATCAGGGTTTGTTATTTTATCATATAGTAGTATCAGGGTTTGTTTATTGTAATCAGCATAGTAGTATCATTGTTGTTTGTTGAATCAGTATAGTAGTATCAGGTTGTTTGGTTGGGATCAGTAATAGTGTAAGTAGGATTTTATTGTATCAGTATAGTAGATCAGGGTTTTATTGTATCAGTAATAGTCGTATCAGGGTTGTTATTTTTTTCAGTATAGTTAGTATCAGGGTTGTTCTTTTTTTCAGTATAGTAGTGTCAGGGTTGTTATTGTTCAGTAGACGTAGTTCAGGATTGTTATTGTAGTCAGTATAGTCTTATCAGGTTTTATTGTAATCATTATAGTAGTATCAGGGTGTGTTGTTGGATCAGTTGTACAGCATCAGGGTTGTTATTTTTTCAGTACAGTAGTCTCAGGATTGTTATTGGTATCAGTATAAGGAGGACAGGGGTGTATTGGTATCATTATAGTAGTATCAAGGTTGTTATTTTATCAGTATATGTTCAGGTTGTTTATTGTATCACCGCATAGTAGTATCAGGGTTGTTGTTGAATCAGTAATAGTAGTATCAGGGCTGTTTGTTTTGGATCAGTATAGTAAGTATTAGGATTGTTATTGTATCAGTATAGTAGTATCAGGGTTGTTATTGTTGATCAGTATATAGTATCAGGGTGTTATTTGTTTTCAGTATAGTATTATCAGGGTGTTATTGTATCAGTATAGTAGTATCAGGTTGTTTTATTTTTTAGTAAAGTAGTATCAGGTTGTTTATTGTATCAGCATAGTAGTATTCAGGGTTGTTTGTTGAATCAGTATAGTAGTATCAGTTTGTTGTTGGATCGAGTATAGTAGTATTAGGATGTTTATTGTACAGTATAGTCGTATCAGGGTTGTTATTGTGTATCAGCATAGTAGTATCCAAGGTTGTTGATTTTTTCAGTATATTCGTATCAAGGGTTGTTTATTTTTTTCAGTATAGTATTGTCAGGGTGTTATTGTATCATTAGAGTAAGTATCAGAATTGTTCTTGTATCAGTAATAGTATAATCAGGGTTGTTTTTATTGTATCAGTAATAGTAAAGTACTAGGTTGTGTTGTTGGATCATAAGTAGCATCAGGGTTTTGTTATTTTTTCAGTACAAGTAGTATCAAGGATTGTTTGGTATCAGTATCGTAGTATCAGGGTTGTAAATTGTAATCAGTATGTAGTATCAGGTTGTTATTTATTCAGTAAAATAGTAAAAGTATCAGGGTTTGTTTATTGTATCAGCATATATTAGTATCGAGGGTTGTTTGTTGAATAGTATAGTGTTCAGGTTGTTTGTTTGGATCATATAGTTGTTATTAGGATTGTTATTTGTTCAATATATTAAGTATCAGGGTTGTTTATTGTATCAGTATATTCGTATCAGGTTTTTATTTTTTCAGTATAGTAAGTATCAGGGTTGTGATTTTTTCATATAGTAGTGTCAATCAGGTTGTTTACAGTGTATCAGTATAGTGTATCAGGATTGTTATTGTATCAGTATAGTAGTATCGGGTTGTTATTGTTCATCCATTTAGTAAGTATCACAGTTGTTGTTGGATCAGTATAAGTGCATCAGGGTTGTTATTTTTCAGTATATTATATCAGGATTTGTTATTGTCTCAGAATAGTAAGTCTCAGGGGTTGTCATTTGTATCAATTTAGTAGTATCAGGTTGTTTTTGTACAGTATAGTAGTATCAGGTTGTTTTTGTCTCATTATAGTAAGTATCAGGGTTGTTTTGGGGGGGTAGCAGTATAGTCGTATCAGGGTTTTTACTTGTATCAGTATAGGTCAGTATAGGGTTTTTATTATCATTATGTAGTATCATAGGGACAATGTTTTCATTTAATGGAATGGCCCAGATTTAAAAGATCACTAAGTTACAGATTGGGTTCTCTAAGACCTAAAGCAGACCCCACCCACCCTTTTTAAAAGAAAAATCAAGCCGATAAGCCCTTGTCCACCTAACATTCCTTAGAGGTATGTTGAGAATATGGTTTTAGATGTAACATAAATTAAACTTGGTTAAAATTTAAGAATATGACGTTATCTAAAACGGAACCCCTAGCATTAAGAGAACTAAAAGGGAATAAGGAATATTGTGATAGTAAAAAGCAGAGGTGGGATCTTATTGTGATCATGAATAAAACCCAATATGTGACGAGGCTAATAGACAATTGGGAAACATGTTTGCCAATTATAAGTTTATAACAGGATATCCGACTCAAATATTAAGAAAGAGATTGATTTTTTATTGCATGATGGGCGGGGGGAGATGGGGTTTTTCTTTTTCTTTCTTTTTCTTCCTTTCGTTTCCCCAGACTTTGGTGGTCTAGGTTACCATTGATAAAATGTCAAAGGGTTTTACTTAACTTGGGACATCCGACAATCCTGTCTAGTATATTTGCCCAAGATACATAAGAATTTGCAGAACCCAACCTGGACAACCGATAGTCCTCAGGAATTGAATCACTATTACAGACATTGGGCAAGTACATTGACCTATTACCTCTACAACCCATCGTTTAAAGGTAATAAACATGTCTAAACAGACACTTTTTACTATTCCTGAGACATATAGGGCTTACTGTGTGGGTTTAACCAAGAATCTTACTCTGTTCTATGAACATGAGTCCCTGTACACATCGATTTCCCATGACTATGTATAAGTCCCCTTACACATGATTCCCCCATGCCTAGGTATAGAGTCCCGTACACATTGATTCCCCATGACCTTGGTTATGAAAGAGCACCTGAATTGTCTCGTTAGACTGGGGCTAAAGAGTCGCCGTGGTTTTTAGTTTATTATTGGATTTTACTGAATATTGTTTAACAAAACAGTTCCTTCGGTTTCTCAAGTAACTTTGTTACGTTACGCACAAGGCACAATTTATGGGGGCTCACTTCGCACCCACCCCTAGCGGCCATATATGGTTGCGGAGTTTCCAAGAGAAATACATATTGAACAATATAGATATAACAGAAAATCAGGGGCTATAACCAAGATCAACTACCTCGATGTATGGTTGAGAGGAAGGTGACAAATTGGGTCCAGATCTGTAACATTACAGATACAGATTGTAATACGTATTAAAGCAGAACGTTTCATCCAGAAAATACACTAACAGTATAACGCTTTAGTCAGATGCTAAGAGTAAGGAGAATAGCAAGTAACAGAGAACTTATGAAATGTGTAAAAATTTAATCCAGAGGTTACGATCAGAAACACTAAATCCATATGGACAGAGTCCATGGAATAATATACAAACCCCGCCCAATTACAGAAAGTAGAACCCACACAGGATCAACAAAAGACGATTCCATTCGTTAACCGACCCCAACCCCCCCCCCGCCTACACACAGTCCAGGAAATCAGCAGAAATCAAGAATAACATTGGAAATACTGAAATCAGCCCAGAATAACGGCAAACTGTTTTCCAGAACCTCCACTATTGTCCTATAAAACCCGGCCAGTATGTGAGAGGTGCGCTGGTTAGACAGACATGGCACCAACACAAAGATAATTAAACAACATTTCTAGGTGCCCCCCAAGTAGGTACCATGTGGAGTTGCAATGTAATATATAACGGGGACTGTGTATATCAACCATGCGAGGGAAATCAATTCAATTCACTAGATTTTGCCACATGCAACGAAGGTGTTATATATTTTCTGACATGTCCCTGTGGTAAATGATACGTATGAAATAAAAAGTGAGGTGAGTACCATGATAAATCCACACAAAAGAGGGATATCCAAAGTATAATGGAGTTCACATCAAACACACAGCTCCCCTAAGTAAAACATTGTTTCGAACATAAAACATCAGGGCAAACCAATAAATGGCAAAGTCTTGAAGTAGTCAAGTCAGGGGAAAGCCGTATGGGATGAGAGACTTGATAGGCTTTCTCTGACTACCGGTACTCTCTTATGAAATCTATTTAGGTTTTGATAACCAATAGAACATAATGTTATAGGATTTTACTTTTACTAATACTACTATGTGTTTACTGCAACACATTAGATACATTCGTCTACATGGGACGACTTGCCACCATGTGGAGAATTTGTAACATGTTTTAAGATATTGATAATGTTGTTTTTAGATTTCTGTACAGCACTGTGATAACTCGATCCATGGGTGTCTTCACTATGAGGGAAATTCCCCCCCCCCCCACCCTTTGGATAGAAGAACCGGTTGATGGGATTTGGCAGTTATTATCCATAAAAAAATGACTGTATTTTTAGGGACAATGTTAAACAAATTATGTGTATTGGAAGCACTAGCCACTCCCCCTGGGAGAGAGTAATGGAATCACATGGGTCTATTTAATTAAACCTCATGAAAGGTAACAAAGTGGTTCTCGACTGGTTTTATTGTTGTGATGCAGAAATAAAAGGAATCACCAGAATTATAGTGGTTCACCCCAAGTTGGTAGTGGGTTGTTGTTGTAAATCAGTATAGTAGTGATCAGGGTTTGTTGTGGTAATCATTTAGTAGTATCAGGGTTGTTATTGTTATCAGGCATAGTAAGTATCATGGTTGGTTGTTTGATCAGTATGTAGCATCAGGTTGTGGGGGTTGTAGTATCTATAAGTACATCAGGGTTTGTTTTGTTGTATCAGTATAGTAGCATCGGGGTTTTTTGTTGTATCAGTATAGTAGCATCAGGGTTGTTGTTGTATCAGTAATAGTAGCCTCAGGGTGTTATTGTATCAGTATAGTAGCATCAGGGTTTGTTATTGTATCAGTAAAGTCGTATCGAGTTGTTTTGGCTCAGATAGTAGTAAATCAGGGTTGTTGTTTTGTATCCGTATTAGTAGTATTAAGGTTGTTATTTTATCAGTATAGTAGCATCAGGTTGTTATTGTATCCGTATAGTCGCTCAGGGTTGTTATTGTATAGTATAAAGTATCAGGTTGGGGTTGGATCAGTATAGTAGCAATCAGGGTTTGTTGTTGGATCAAGTATAGTAGCTCAGGTTGTTGTTGGATCAGTAGACGTAGCATCAGTTGTTGGTAGTAATCAGTATATAGTATCAGGGTTGTTATTGTATCAGCATAGTAGTATCACAGGGTTTGTTTATTGGTATCAGTATAGTAGTATTAGGGTTGTTATGGTATCAGTATAGTAGTAATCGGGTTGTTATTGTATCCAGCATAGTGTAATCAGTGTTGTTGTTTTTGATCATTATAGTCGCATCAGGGTTGTTGTTGTATCAGTATAGTAAGCATCAGGGTTGTTTGTTGGTATCAGTATCAGTCGCATCAGGGTTGTTTATGTATCAGTATAGTAGCATCAGTGTTTTATGTATCAGTATAGAGTATCCGGTTGTTGTTGATCAGTAGAGTAAGCATCCCGGGTTGTTGTTGGATCAGTATAGTAGCATCAGTGTTGTTTGTGGATCAGTATATTAAGCATCAGGGGTTGTTGTTGGAGCAGTATATAAAGCATCAGGTTGTTGTGTATATCAGTATCGAAGGCATCAGGGTTGTTGTTTGTATCATATAGTAGTATCAATGGTTTTTGTTGGAGCAGTATAGTAAGTATCAGGGGTGTTGTAGAATCAGTATAGTAGTATCACAGGGGTTTTGTGTATCATTATCTAGTATCAAGGGTGTTGTTGGATCGTATAGTAAGTATCAGGGTTTTGTTATGTATCAGTATAGTAGTAATCATGGTTGTTTATTGTGTCAGTATGACGCATCAGGGTTTTGTTGTTGTATCAATAATATTAGTACGTCACAGGTGTGTTGTGTATCAGTATAGTATTATCAAACCCCCCCCAGGGTTGTGGGGGGTTATATCAGGTATAGTAAGTATCGGTTGTTTGTTATAATCAGTATAGGGTATCAGGGTTCTTGTTTTGATCAGTAAGTAAGTATCATGGTTGTTGTTTGATCATTATGTAGCATCAGGGTTGTTTTGTAGTAATCAATAAATTACGTAGGGTTTGTTATTGTATCAGTGCAGTAGTATCAGGTTGTTGTTTGGTATCAGTTTTAGTAGTCATCAGGTTGTGTTGTAATCCTTAATAGTAGCATCAAGGGTTGTTGTTGTATCATTAGAGTACTCATCCGGTTTGGTTGTTGTATCAGTATAGAGCATCAGGCTTTTTTGTTTGTATCAGTATAGTAGTATCAGGGTTTTTGTTGTAGCAGTTAGGAGTTATCAGGGTTGTTTGTTGTATCATTATAGTAGTATCAGGTTTGGTTTGTTGTTTCAGTATAGTAGTAATCAGGGTTTGTTGTTGTAAATCAGCTTTATAGTATCATGGTTGTTGTTGTTGTATCAGTATAGTCGATCAGGGTTGTTTTGTTGTATCCGTCATAGTAGTATCAGGGTTGTTGTTATATCAGTATAGTGAGTATCAGGTTTGTTGTTTATCAGTATAGTAGTATCAGGGGGTTGTTGTTTGATCAGTATAGGTAGTAATCAGGGTTTTGTTGTTTGATCAGTTAAGGTAGCATCAGGGTTTTTGTTGTAGTATCCAATTAGTGTATGTTGTGTATTGTTCAGTACGGAGTATCAGGGTTTGTTGTTGTATCAGTTTTTACTAGTATTCAGTGTTGTTGTTGTATCAGTATATTAGGTAATCAGGGTGTTGTTGTATCAGTATAGTAGTGCAAGGGTTGTTTGGTTGTATCAGTATCGTAGTATCAGGGTGTTGTTATATCAGTTATAGTAGGATCAGGTTGTTGTTTGATCAGTATAGTAGTATCAGGGTTGTTGTTGGATCAGTAAAGTAGCCTCAGGGTTGTTGTAGTATCCATATCGTAGTAGGGTTGTTATTGTATCAGTAACAGTAGTATCAGGGTTGTTGTTGTATTAGTCATAGTAGTATCAAGGTTGTTGTAGTATCAGTATTAGTAATATCAGGGTTGTTGTAGTATCAGTATAATAATATCATGGTTGTTGTATCAGTATAGTAGTATCAGGGTTGTTGTAGATCAATTATAGTAGTATTCAGGGTTGTTTGTGTATCCGTAGTAGTATCGGGTTGTTGTTTGGGATCAGTATAAGTAGTTCACAGGTTTGTTGTTTGCTTCACTATAGGTAGTCTCGGGGGTTGTTGTTTTGATCAGTATAAGAGTATCAGGGTTGGTTGTTTGATCATATAGTAGTATCAAGGTTGTTGTAGTATCAGGATAGTAATATCAGGGGTTGTTTTAGTATCAGTATAAAATCTCAGGGTTTGTTGTATCAGTATAGTATAGCCCAAGTACACGACAACGTTCGTAGTTTGGATGACAATTTGTTTATGTTCGGTGTGTAGTCAGGGGTCAGTGTGCTATCACATGTAGAGATGGACAAACTTGCTAGAGTTCGGTTATTATCAAATTTTCGAACTTCAGTAAAAGTTCAATAGTTCAAAAACGGACCCATTAAAGTCAATGGGGATAAATAGTTTGAAAAGTTCTGATAAAATATGGTTAAAAATAACAATGGTAACTTAATGTAAATGGCTGTGGGACCTGTGAAATGGTCTGGGAACACGTCCACACCGAAAACTTGTTTAAATACACTTTCCCACGAGCTTTTCTATTCGAGATTCGCATCGCAATTTTCAAGGGATACCAAAATCAAACATTCCAAGGTGTATTGCTGAATTTGAGGGTAAGCGAACAACCACATCAGAGTTATGCCGAATTCAGGGTTAGCGAAAAACCACATTCAAGAGTTATTGCCGAATTCGAGGGTAAGCGAACACCACATTCAAGAGTTATTGCCGAATTCAAGGGTAGCGAAACACACATTCAAGAGTTATTGCCGAATTCAAGGGTTAGCGAACACCACATTCAAGAGTTATTGCGAATTCGAGGGTAAGCGAACACCACATTCAAGAGTTATTGCCGAATTCAAGGGTTAGCGAACACCACATTCAAGAGTTATTGTCGAATTCGAGGGTAAGCGAACACCACATTCAAGAGTTATTGCCGAATTCGAGGGTAAGCGAACACCACATTCAAGAGTTATTGCCAAATTCAAGGGTAAGCGAACACCACTTCAAGAGTTACCGGTATTTGCCGAATTCAAGGGTAAGCGAAACACCACATTCAAGAGTTATTGCCAAATTCGAGGGTAAGGAACACCACATTCAAGAGTTATGGCCGAATTCAAAGGTTAGCGAACACCACCTCAAGAGTTATTGCCAAATTCGAGGGTAAGCGAAACACACATCAAGAGTTAATCCGAATTCAAGGGTTAGCGAACACCACATTCAAGAGTTATTGCCGAATTCGAGGGTAAGCGAACACCACATTCAAGAGTTATTGCCGAATTCAAGGGTTAGCGAACACCACATTCAAGAGTTATTTCAAATTTGAGGGTAAGCGAACAACACATTCAAGAGTTACTGGTATGCCAAATCAAGGGTAAGAAACACCACATTCAAAGGTTATTGCGAATGCCGATGGGTAAGCGAAACACCACATTCAAGAGTTATTGCCGAATTCGAGGTAAGCGAACACCACATCAAGGTTATGGTGAATTCGGGGTAAGCGAAACCACATTCAAGGGTAAGGGCTGAAATTCAAGGGTTGACAGATACCACATTTGAGGGTTATGGCCGTTCGAGGGTTATGAATGCCATATTCAAGGGTTAGGGCTGAATTGAGGGTTAGCATACGCCACATTTGAATGTTATCGACAAATTGGAGGGGTTATGATGAATTTAAGTTCTAAACACAGCTAAAATTTTTGGTATTTGTTTGTTTTGTATTTTGAAATTTAAGAATGTTCACACACAAAAATGAACTATTCCTTTAAGCGTGAGGATAAAGGCCGGGAGGTACCCGGTCCTCTTGACCTATCCCAACTGAAACATACAAGCATGTGATAGCACACGTGACGCCCAAGTACACGACAAACGTTCGTTTTGGATGACAATTTGTTTATGTTCGGTGTGTAGTCAGGTGTCACGTGTGCTATCACATGTTGTTTATGTTCGGTGTGTAGTCAGGTGTCACGTGTGCTATCACATGTAGAGATGGACAAACTTGCTAGAGTTCGGTTTATTATCAAATTTTCGAACTTCAGTAAAAGTTCAATAGTTCAAAAACGGACCCATTAAAGTCAATGGGGATAAATAGTTTGAAAAGTTCTGATAAAATATGGTTAAAATAACAATGGTAACTTAATGTAAATGGCTGTGGGACCTGTGAAATGGTCTGGGGAACACGTCACTATCACGAAAACTTGTTTAAATACTAACTTTTCCCACGAAGCTTTTCTATTCGAGATTCGCATCGAATTTTCAAGGGATACCAAAATCAAACATTCCAAGGTTATTGCTGAATTTGAGGGTAAGCGAACACCACATTCAAGAGTTATTGCCGAATTCTAGGGTTAGCGAACACCACATTCAAGAGTTATTGCCGAATTCGAGGGTAAGCGAACACCACATTCAAGAGTTATTGCCGAATTCAAGGGTTAGCGAACACCACATTCAAGAGTTATTGTCGAATTCGAGGGTAAGCGAACACCACATTCAAGAGTTATTGCCGAATTCGAGGGTAAGCGAACACCACATTCAAGAGTTTTGCCAAATTCAAGGGTAAGCGAACACCACATTCAAGAGTTACCGGTATTGGCCGAATTCAAGGGTAGGAAACACCACATTCAAGAGTTATTGCCAATTCGAGGGTAAGCGAACACCACATTCAAGAGTTAATGCCGAATTCAAGGGTTAGCGAACACCACATTCAAGGTTATTGCCAATCGAGGGTAGCGAACACCATTTCAAGAGTTATTCCGAATTCAAGGGTTAGCGAACACCACATTCAAGAGTTATTGCCGAATTCGAGGGTAAGCGAACACCACATTCAAGAGTTATTGCCGAATTCAAGGGTTAGCGAACACCACATTCAAGAGTTATTTCCAAATTTGAGGGTAAGCGAACACCACATTCAAGAGTTACCGGTATTGCCAAATTCAAGGGTAAGCAAACACCACATTCAAAAGTTATTGCCGAATTCGAGGGTAAGCGAACACCACATTCAAGAGTTATTGCCGAATTCGAGGGTAAGCGAAAGAGAAGCTGAAGAGAAGAAGGAAGAAGCGAAAAAGAAGAAAGAAGAAGAAGAGAAGGAAAAGAAGTGGCAGCTAGGGAAGGGGCAATGAAGAAGGAAGAGAAGACGCTCAGAAGAAGAGAACACAGGGAAAGAAGCTAGAAGGAAGAAGAGCAGAAGAAGAGCTCAGATGAGAAGAAGAAGAAGAAGACGCAAGAAGAGAGAAAGACGGGAAGAAGAGAGAAGAAGAAGGGAAAGAAGGAAGAAGGAGAAGAAGAGAAGAAGAAGAGAAGCGAAGATTGATCTTGCCGAACGTACTGGTAATGGGGAGCAGGGAAGGAGTGCGTCCTCTGGCTGTCAGTGAGACCGGTAAGAAGCTGCTCTTGCCGAAACGTACTGGAAATGGGGAGCAGGGAACGAGTGCGTCCTCTGGCTATCAGTGGGACCGGTAAGAAGCTGCTCTTGCCGAACGTACTGGTAATGGGGAGCAGGGAAGGAGTGCGTACTCTGGCTGTCAGTGGGACTGGTAAGAAGCTGCTCTTGCCGAATGTACTGGTAATGGGGAGCAGGGAAGGAGTGCGTCCTCTGGCTGTCAGTGGGACCGGTAAGAAGCTGATCTTACCCAACGAACTGGTAATGGGGAGCAGGGAAGGAGTGCGTCCTCTGGCTATCAGTCGGACCAGTAAGAAGCTGCTCTTGCAGAATGTACTGGTAATGGGGAGCAGGGAAGGAGTGCGTCCTCTGGCTATCAGTGAGACCGGTAAGAAGCTGCTCTTGCCGAACGTACTGGTAATGGGGAGCAGGGAAGGGTGCGTCCTGGCTGTCAGTGAGATGGTAAGAAGCTGCTCTTACCAAACGTATGGTAATGGGGAGCAGGGAAGGAGGCGTCTCTGGCTATCAGTGGGACCGGTAAGAAGCTGCTCTTGCCGAACGTATGGTAATGGGGCAGGGAAGGAGTGCACCTCTGGCTGTCAGTGGGACCAGTAAAAAGCTGCTCTTACCCAACGTACTGGTAATGGGAGCAGGGAAGAGAGTGCGTCCTCGGCTGTCAGTGAGACCGGTAAGAAGCTGCTCTTACCCAACGTACTGGTAATGGGGAGCAGGGAAGGAGTGCGTCCTCTGGCTGTCAGTGAGACCGGTAAGAAAGTGCTCTTACCCAACGTACTGGTAATGGGGAGCAGGGAAGGAGTGCGTCCTCTGGCTATCAGTGGGACCAGTAGAAGCTGCTCTTGCCGAACGTACTGGTAATGGGGAGCAGGGAAGGGGTGTGTCCTCTGGCTATCAGTGAGACCGGTAAGAAGCTGCTCTTGCCGAACGTACTGGTAATGGGGAGCAGGGAAGGAGTGCTTCCTCTGGCTGTCAGTGGGACCGGTAAGAAGCTGCTCTTACCCAAGGTACTGGTAATGGGGAGCAGGGAAGGAGTGCCTCCTGGCTGTCAGTGAGACGGTAAGAAGTGCTCTTACACAACGTACTGGTAATGGGGAGCAGGAAGGAGTGCGTCCTCTGGCTGTCAGTGGGACCGGTAGAGAAGCTGCTCTACCAACGTACTGGTAATGGGAGAGGGACAGGAGGCGTCCTCTGGCTGTCAGTGAGGAACGGTAAGAAGCTGCTTACCAAAGTACTGGTAATGGGGAGCAGGGAAGGAGTGCCTCCTCTGGCTGTCAGTGAGACCGGTAAGAAGCTGCTCTTACCCAACGTACTGGTAATGGGGAGCAGGGAAGGAGTGCGTCCTCTGGCTATCAGTGGACCAGTAAGAAGTCTGCCGCCGAACGTACTGGTAATGGGGAGCAGGGAAGGAGTGCGTCCTCGGCTATCAGTGGACGGGTAAGAAGCTGCTCTTGCCGAACGTACTGGTAATGGGGAGCAGGGAAGGAGTGCATCCTCTGGCTGTCAGTGGGACCGGTAAGAAGCTGATCTTACCCAACGTACTGGTAATGGGGAGCAGGGAAGGAGTGCCTCCTCTGGCTGTCAGTTAGACCGGTAAGAAGCTGCTCTTATCCAACGTACTGGTAATGGGGAGCAGGGAAGGAGTGCCTCCTCTGGCTGTCAGTGGGACCGGTAAGAAGCTGCTCTTACCCAACATACTGGTAATGTGGAGCAGGGAAGGAGTGCCTCCTCTGGCTGTCAGTGAGACCGGTAAGAAGCTGATCTTACCCAACATACTGGTAATGGGGAGCAGGGAAGGAGTGCGTCCTCTGGTTATCAGTGGGACCAGTAAGAAGCTGCTCTTGCCGAACGAACTGGTAATGGGGAGCAGGGAAGGAGTGCGTCCTCTGGCTGTCAGTGAGACCGGAAAGAAGCTGCTCTTGCCGAACGAACTGGTAATGGGGAGCAGGGAAAAGAGTGCGTCCTCTGGCTGTCAGTGAGACCGGAAAGAAGTGCTCTTGCGAACCTACGGTAATGGGGAGCAGGGAAGTAGTCGTCTCTGGCGTCAGTGAGACGGAAAGAAGCTGCCTTGCGAAGTACTGGTAATGGGGAGCAGGGAAGGAGTGCGTCCTCTGGCTGTCAGTGGGACTGGTAAGAAGCTGCTTGCCGAACAGTACTGGTAATGGGGAGCAGGGAAGGAGTGCGTCTCTGGCTGTAGTGGGACCGGTAAGAAGCTGTCTTGCCGAACGTACTGGTAATGGGGAGCAGGGAAGGAGTGCGTCTTGGCTGTCAGTGAGACCGGTAAGAAGCGCTCTACCCAAAGTACTGGTAATGGGGGCAGGGAAGGAGTGCTCTTGGCTATCAGTGAGACTGGTAAGAAGCTGCTCTTGCGAACGTACTGGTAATGGGGAGCAGGGAAGGAGTGCGTCCTCTGGCTGTCAGTGAGACCGGAAAGAAGATGTCCTTCTCTACTTTGGGGGTCTATGATGTTGCCAGTCTTCTTCTTTCTGGGTCCATGGTATTTTACAGAGACTTGGGCATGAGCATGTTTTTTGTTGAACTACAGATGTTTAGAAACTACAATTAAAGCGTGCTGGGTGTTGTAGTTTCCAAACATCTTTAGTGCGTCAAAACAATGCAATGATGCTGGGTTACAGAGTTAGGCAAGGGCATTTTAGTTGAACTTGCCACTTGTTGAACTTGCCACTACAGATGTTTAGAAACTACAACTTTCAGCAACTAAAGCATGGAAGTGGGGGTATTGGGGGTGGCATGAAGTGGCATGTAATTAGGGGTAACTGTGTTCGATAACTCCATTTAAAGGGTAACTAATGTCTAAAAACTATAGAGAATCAGGAGGATGGTATATTTTGTGAAAGATGCCTTCTGATCTGTATGTTTTGAGACTTTAGTTGCCCTTTAAATGGACAGCAGAATTCCATACAGTAGTCCTATACAGTAATAACCATACTGGATTTGGCTTTTACTGTATGGGACTACTGTATGGGAATTCGCTGTCCATTTAAAGGGCAACTAAAGTCTCAAAAACAATACAGAATCAGAAAAGCAGGTAGTGGTCATAATTTTCGACTTATACTCGAGTCAATCAATATTCTCTTTTTCAGGTGAAAATGGGTACCTCGACTGTAAACTCGTGTCAACTTATATTCGAGTAGATACAGTAGACATTTTACTCGCTATTTGCATGACTCGAACATTCGATAATTATCGAAAATCCAGAAAAAACTTGAGTTCGAGTTCGAGTGTCATCTCTAATCATAACTACAGTGATGGTTCAGTATTCTAATTGTATGTTGTGTTCAGCATTCTAAGTAATGAGTTTATATTACAAACTACCGTAATGTGTTTATTATCATAAATACAGTAATGTGTTTATTATCATAGCTACAGTAATGTATTATTATCATAGCTACAGTAAGTATTTATTATCATAACTACAGTAATGTGTTTATTATCATAACTACAGTAATGTTTTATTATCATAACTACAGTAATGTGTTTATTATCATAACTCAGTAATGTTTTTTATACCATAACTACAGTAATGTGTTTGTGTTTATTATCATTATACAGTAATGTGTTTATTATCACAACTATAGTAATGTGTTTATTATCATAATACAGTAATGTGTTTTTTATCCTAATACAGTAATGTGTTTATTATCATAACTACAGTAATGTGTTTATTACTAACTACGTCAGTGTTTTTATCATAAATACAGTAATGTGTTTATTATATAACTTACAGTAATATGTATTATTATCATACTACACTAATTTTTGATTATTATCGAACGCTTGAGGCTATTTCATGCATGCATGTCACCAATAATCAAGTAAAAGAATAAAACCTTCTAGAGCGCGTTCTTCAAACAAACACATGGTAGTGGTTAGCAGTATAGAAGAACAGCACCTATAAGACGACTAAAGGAGTGCGAGGAAACTACCAAGATTTTAAATCCTCTAAAATACCCTAGAACCTTCGATAATCCTTGAAAATACGATCAGAGACTACTTTCGAGTTTCCGGTGTATTTTAGAAGATTATCGAATGTTCGGGGGTTATTTTTCGAAATCCTCGAATGTTCGATAATATAGAAAGTAGGTTCCCGAAGTCCCCTGGTTTGAAATCGAATGATCGATCCGGGTTCGGAGGGATCATTGGATTTCAGAACGAGGGGTTCCGTGTCGGATCCGGGTCCAAGTCGATCTGAATCCATCTCTAAACTACATAATGGTATTATATAACCGTAAGGTGTTTTATCATATACAGTCATGTGTTATTATATTACAGTAAGTCTTGATATCATAACTACAGTATGGTTATTATCATAATACAGTAATGTGTTATTATCAATACGAGTTTTTTATTATATCTACAGTAATGTGTTTATTATCATAACTACAGTAATGGGTTATTATCCTAATACAGAGTATGTGTTTATTATCAAATCGTAAGTGTTATTATATATCTACAGTAATGTCTTTATTATCTATAACTACAGTAATTGTGTATTATCATAATAAAGTAATGTGTTTATTATCATAACTACAGTAATGTGTTTATTAATCTTACAGTAATGTGTTTATTATCATAAACTACAGGAATGTGATTATCATAACACAGTAATGTGTTATTATCATAATACAGTATGTGTTTATTATATATCTACAGTAAGTGTCTTATTAACATAACTACAGTAATGTGTTTATTATCATAACTACAGTAAGGTTTATTATAAACTACAGTAATATGTTGATAACTAAGTAATGTGTTTATTATCATAACTACGTAATGTGTTATTATAACTAAAGTAAGTGTTTTATTATCAACTACAGTAAGTGTTTATTATCATAACTACAGTAATGTGTTTATTATTATAACTACAGTAATGTGTTTATATAACTAATAAGGTTATTATCTAACTACGAATGTGTTTATATCATAACTACAGTAATGTGTTATTATTATCAATACAGTAATGTGTTTATTATCATAACTACGAATGTGTTATTATCATAACTACAGTAATGTGTTTATATCATAACTACAAAAATTGTTATTATCATAACTACAGTAATGTGTTATTATATAACTACGTAATGTGTTTATTATCATAACACAGTATGTTTATTATAAACTACAGTAATGTGTTTATTGATAACTACAGTAATGTGTTTATATTATCACTACAGTAATGTGTTTATATCAAACTACAGTAATGGTTTATTATCATACACGAGGTAATGTGTTATTATCATAACTACAGTAAGTGGTTTATATCATAAATACTACAGTAACGTGTTTATTATATCTACAGTAATGTGTTTATTATCATCACACATACAGTAATGGGTTTATTATCATCACTACAGTAATGTGTTTATTTATCATATAACTACAGTAATGTGTTTATATATCATAATACCAGTAATGTGTTTATTATCATAAAACTACACGTAATGTGTATGGATTATTTAAGCCTTACTTTAAATTCAGCCTTTGGATATTTAAGCAAATCTGATCAAATTTATCAGATCCCTCAAAATATCTATCCCGTGTATGTTGGGCTTTATTGAAATATAAGACCAGAAGCTTCATTATACTAGGATTGTGAGGACTCCTAGTTTCAGGCTGTAAAAACTCCTGGTTCCAATTTATTTAGAACAAAATAAAATTCAGAGCATTCTAAGATCAGCATGGAACAGATGTCCCAACTGATTAAATGGACTTTTAATATGTGTATAATGATACAAACTGTTCTAACACACTGTGTTTGACCTTTGAGCTGATATGGCAAGTTATTCGAATGCCTTGACTTAACCCAGGGTGCTCGCATGACATAAATTTCAATAATATTTCCATCCTATGTATCAGTATTATTTTCATGGAAGTAAAGGTTAGGCCACACTAGTGAGCTTTTAAGCGTGACCGATGGCAATCCGAAAAGCGCACTCTAGAGTAAGGCAATGGGGGCTGGCAACATTAGTGATTAGTGTGATCGTCATTTTTTGCACAATCACATGCGTCAGCAACATTGGGAATCGCAGTGCAAACGTGCACGCAATTGTGCTCATTAACGCATGCAAAAGTGTGTGCATTCCAGTGCATTGTGGTGCACCCGAATGCACACTTAACTTCCATATATATATAATTATATACAATACAAGGATTGTGGAAGCACTCCAAATAGGCTAATTTACAAATACATTTAGTGCTCTGCTACTGTGTGCTCACAGGAGAATGATATTCTTGCTTGTACAAGACTTATCCATGTTGAGTGGCCTAAGCATCAAACAGGAAAATTCCCCTAAAAATAACCTGCTCACATAACTATCTACAGTATTAAATCCCCTTGTGATGATTGGTTGCTAATGATTACTGTAAAGTCCTGGTATACACGGGAAAAATATCCGACCATTCTGATGGCCAGTGCCATATTTCATTTGATTGGGGTTGAAATATAAACCAAAAAAAAGACTTCAAAATTTGCCACAACCGAATATTTTCAGCCAATTGTAAAAATGAAAGTCCTTAAGATGATCAATCCAAGTTACTTGTACATAGTAGGGCACCCCATAACCCGGAACCATAAAACCTGGTGAGAAGTGCTTCTAGGGCTTATTTTGCCTAATGCCTGCCGTCCCTGACATCAGTCACGGCCATCTACCTGGAGATTCTTGTCTGATCAGACCCGTCAGTCATGGCAGTTACAGGAGATTTCTCCACTGAGCACGTGTTGAAAACTCTCTGAGATGCACTCAGTGGAGCTGGGAGATCTGCGCAGGGGCAGCAAAATAACTCAGTGTAGCTGCATTCACAGCAGTGTGATCATAACAGTTTCAGGGTTGGGGAAGGGTGTTCTGCATGTACCACGAATATTAATTTTCAAGCAACAAGGGTAATCCTGCACACTCCTATAGAAATATACGTGTAGTGCAATGGTAGACCATAGTTGGAGGTCAGATATCAATATGGGGTGGGCATGTCCTTAATGTAATGCTTTACTCATATGTGAGCCTTTACTTTTTACTACTGGAACAACAATCATTAAACAACTTCATATTTTATTATTAAAGTGTTTCAGTCCTAAGTTCTTAACATTACGGATTCCCCTTTTGTATATAAGGCTTGCAGCCTTTTGTGATCATTGTAAATCAGACTCTTTATTTTCTTATGTGGTCAAGCTACGTATTTTCCTGGCTAAAAGCCTCCAGATCCTGGAAATTCTTTGCTTGAGTAGGATCATCTACCTATTTTAGCTGTCCCCAGGGTGGTTTTAGGAGGGAGCAAAATATATAATTAACCAGGGCTTCCAAATAATAGGGTTCTAATAATTAATCTAAGGTCCTTCACAGAACTTAACCCGCTTGGTTTTTCCCACTGATTGTAAGGTTCTCACTAAAGTGACTTAAGGGGAACCAAAATAACCCTCCTCCCTTTTGATGTACCAAGATGAGGTCCTAATTGCTAGGTCCTTACTGCGGGTTAACCTTAGATCACCTGGACACATAACTAAGGTTCTCCTTGTACCCTCCTGTCTGGCCTGACCCTAGTGCAAACCTTCAATTTGTTGACTGCAGCCAAAGCAGAATACAAAAACTACAGAATTCAGACATCCCACCCTGTGAATCTGGCTCAGGGCAGGGTGGGAGAAGGGAGGGAAGGGGGCGTTTGGGTTGACGTCAATGATGTCACAACACGGGCAGGGCAGGCGCAGAGTTAGGGGTGGGACGTGCCATGTGACGTTAATTATTTCACATATGAGGTGACGGGGGCATAACCGGCAAGAATAGGCATTCCGGAGGCGCATCTTCAGTAAGTTCGAGGAGGGAGTTTGGGGTGGGAACCTGAGAATTGTTATAGTTAAATTGCATTTGCTTGTAGATACTTGTCAGTTTTCTTGTTTCACTATGAAAACAAACCAGCCAATCAGTGCAGACCTGAATCAATAAGTTTTGCAGGTCGTTGATGGCTAACGTTGCTCAGAGATGACCATAACATTTTATTATTTTGAACTAAACAGTTTCCTTTAACTTGTTATCAACCTTTAAAGGGCAAGTCAGCCCTAAAATGAAAACTTACATACAGGTAAATCACCCCCCAAAACCCTAAACGGTTAAGTTTGAAATGTGAAAATATAGTCTAACCTGAAATCCTGCACAATGTCCTGTTTCCCCTGTTTCTGCTTCTGGTTCTTCCAGTTAGCAACTGTCAGTTATGGTTTGACAGTTGACATCACAGCCAATGACTGAATGTTAATCCCCTATCTGCCTTTCTGAGCATGCCCAGGCTCAGTACAGGCTCAGTACAGGTTTCTAAATGTGTCAGTTTCCATGACACATCCAGAAGCATAGCAGGCATACAGTAATGAATTATAGGACAAACTATGATATATCAACATATTTTAAAGAGGGCATTCTTCTAAAAGATGTTATATGAGGGAGGAGTTGTCCTTTAAAATTGTATTCAAATAATAACCATGCACAATTAAATAAATAGATTGTAGAAATGATCACAAAAACATTCTATGCCTTTTATAAAATTCCATATCCATACAAACATTCTGACTGCTTGTTCATCAGTCTTTACTGAGGATGCACCAATGACCTTAATTCATCTAATTGGTGATTTTGCACACATATGACCTATCCCAACTGAAACATACAAGCATGTGATAGCACACGTGACGCCCAAGTACACGACAAACGTTCGTTTTGGATGACAATTTGTTTATGTTCGGTGTGTAGTCAGGTGTCACGTGTGCTATCACATGTAGAGATGGACAAACTTGCTAGAGTTCGGTTTATTATCAAATTTTCGAACTTCAGTAAAAGTTCAATAGTTCAAAAACGGACCCATTAAAGTCAATGGGGATAATAGTTTGAAAAGTTCTGATAAATATGGTTAAAAATAACAATGGTAACTTAATGTAAAGGCTGTGGGACCTGTGAAATGGTCTGGGAACACGTCACTATCACGAAAACTTGTTTAAATACTAACTTTTCCCACGAAGCTTTCTATTCGAGATTCGCATCGAATTTTCAAGGGATACCAAAATCAAACATTCCAAGGTTATTGTGAATTTGAGGGTAGCGAACACCCATTCAGTTATGCCGAATTCTAGGGTTAGCGAACACCAATCAAGAGTTATTGCGAATCGAGGGTAAGCGAACCCACATTCAAGAGTTATGCCGAATTCAAGGGTTAGCGAACACCACATTCAAGAGTTATTGCCGAATTCAAGGGTTAGCGAACACCACATTCAAGAGTTATTGCCGAATTCGAGGGTAAGCGAACACCACATTCAAGAGTTATTGCCGAATTCAAGGGTTAGCGAACCCAAATCAAGAGTTATTGTCGAATTCGAGGGTAAGCGAACACCACATTCAAGAGTTATTGCCGAATTCGAGGGTAAGCGAACACCACATTCAAGAGTTATTGCCAAATTCAAGGGTAAGCGAACACCACATTCAAGAGTTACCGGTATTGCCGAATTCAAGGGTAAGCGAACACCACATTCAAGAGTTATTGCCAAATTCGAGGGTAAGCGAACACCACATTCAAGAGTTATGGCCGAATTCAAGGGTTAGCGAACACCACATTCAAGAGTTATTGCCAAATTCGAGGGTAAGCGAACACCACATTCAAGAGTTAATCCGAATTCAAGGGTTAGCGAACACCACATTCAAGAGTTATTGCCGAATTCGAGGGTAAGCGAACACCACATTCAAGAGTTATTGCCGAATTCAAGGGTTAGCGAACACCACATTCAAGAGGTATTCCAAATTTGAGGGTAAGCGAACACACATTCAAGAGTTACGGGTTTGCCGAATTCAAGGGTAAGCAAACACACACATTCAAAAGTTATTGCCGAATTCGAGGGTAAGCGAACACCACATTCAAGAGTTATTGCCGAATTCGAGGGTAAGCGAACACCACATTCAAGGTTATGGCTGAATTCGAGGGTAAGCGAACACCACATTCAAGGTTATGGCTGAATTCAAGGGTTGACAGATACCACATTTGAGGGTTATGGCCGAATTCGAGGGTTAATGAATGCCATATTCAAGGGTTAGGGCTGAATTTGAGGGTTAGCATACGCCACATTTGAATGTTATCGACAAATTGGAGGGTTATTGATGAATTTAAGTTCTAAACACAGCTAAAATTTTTGGTCATTTTGTTTGTTTTTGTATTTTGAAATATTAAAGAAATTGTTCACACACAAAAATGAACTATTCCTTTAAAGCAGTGATTAAAGGCCGGGAGGTAAAGGTCCTATTCCTTACCTTTCCTTCTTCATTCACAATATTTACCTTGCGCACGATCTACCACCAGCTCCATTGAAAATTGCAGACCACTTCCTGGTTTAGTTTACTATAGCACGCATTATCGAGCATTATTGCGCATGCGCACTATAGTGAAACTAAACCAGGAAGCGGTCGGGACTTGAGCCGCGGTGGATCGTGCGCGAGGTAAATATACTCACCTTCCATCCTGGATCCTGGTCGAGTGATTGAAGAACGAAATAGGTCCTTTACCTCCCAGTCTTTAATCACTACTTTAAAGTAATAGTTCACTTTTTGTATGAACTATTCCTTTAAAATGGGTTGAATGTTTCCACAGCAGCCATAAGTCTGTCTCATTGAATTGAATTCCACTGGGATTTAAAAAATGAATGCAGACAGACTTATTGCACTGGGTTAAATATTTTGCCATAGATTATTACAGTATAGTGTTACACAAAACTTCCCTTTAATGTATCATTAAACACCAGCGCTCATTGAGAATAATGCTTAATGTGTTTTCCGGACGGTTTTTATTTTTGTTTTTATAAAACTTTTTAAAGGTGAAGTTATTTTTAAACTGCTTTGTTTATGTCTGATTTGGTTTCTTAAATAGAACTAATGGCACGGCCACACGGAATGGCACGCGATTCCGATGCGATTCCTGTGCGTTTGCGCGTGTGATTTCGCCTTTTGAAATACGAAATTGTGTGCAATTGCGCATAAAACTGGTAATCGTGTGCGGTTGCGTATTGCAAACGGATGCGCAATCGCATCGTACCCGGAAACGCGCGTTTTTGGTGCGTTGCCGCGATTCCTCTGTTAGAAATAATCACATGCGCAAACGCACAAAAATCGTGCAAGTGTGGCCTAGCCCTAACAGTCCATTTTACAAGTGTTGTCATTTCTAGATGTGGTTATAGGAATAGACAGAATTATACGCTGTTATCGGTCCTGGCTCCTTTCAACCAAACAATGGTTTGAATTCCATAAAATGACGCAGGTTGTAAATGAGTTAGTGGGTCCCTCAGATGCATTTTTTCCTAAAGGAAAATCACTGTGATTTTAAAATACCCTGTGCCACCAGTCGTGGTCTGCTATTAAGGGAAGGGGACACGAACAGGAGAGTATAAGGGGAGATTTACGCAAAGCCGCAATTGATCTGGGTAGATCTCCGATTCCCCAGCCATTGTTCTGTTTAGGGTGAATGATGCCTGATATATAGCTATCAGCTGGCATTAAATACTTGTGTCCCAAGAGCCGCACAGTTGCTGTGGTTCTGGGTGAATATGCCCAACTGCCTTATTCTAGCACAAAACTGACTTTTGTTGTCCTCGGCAGCTCTATATGTATCACTGACAACACCTGCCACTACACCATAACCCTACCCAGATCAATCTTAATGTGGAACCTTAACCATACACCATAACCCTACCCAGATCAATCTTAATGTAGCCATAGATGTAACAACATTATCCTACAATCTCAATAAGGATCATATCATGTATCATGTGTGTGCTGCACACAAGCAGACTTCAACCCAATATTCCTCCTCAGTGACTTGCCAATTAGTAAATTAGTACAGCTGATATTTCAGCCTACCGATTGGTTTGCATCCAGAAATAAGTACGATCACGTGTTATTTAATAACAAATCGGATCACCCAGATGACCAGCTTTATTATTCCTTATTTGCTTTCATGAAATCACCTGCCTGTGAAACAAAAAGCTACACAAAATGAATTGAATGTGCACAAATGGAAATACAGGTGAGTTAAAATGTGGGGTATTAGTCTGTGTACACACCACGCAATTTTTCAGCCCAGTCGATCAATAGTCCAGTGTATGGGTCAATCAGGCCGATCAGACGCGCTAGGAAAACCATTGCTGACCATGCAGTCCTCAACGGCACGCATGCTCGGTTGCGGCAAACTGTCGAGACACGGCTACTTTTGCTGAGACCAACATTACTTGGTCCAGGCTGTTCGGTCGGAAGTGCCCAGTTTCATTGTTCAGATAAGGAGGATAAAAAAGGATAAAGTATTATGGAATGTTTCTTTGGACAGTACCGGCTTATCTATGGTAATATATAACCTCTGTAATGTATATAGACCGTACACTAATATTAATGACTTCAGACGCTGGATGTTTTATTACCTTTATTCTACAGACATTCGCTTTAAACCAATAAACATGAAAGCCTAATGTACGGACATATTACACATGTTTTATTAGAAAAATGGAAATTACAATCCATTATAAACTGGCATCAAATGTTTACAAATTGGCTTTTCTTTGTACGTATATTATAATGGAAACCAGTAAAATCTCATTTTATGGCGGATCAATCCCGTGTGACATGACTGCAATCTAAATATTCCAATGGACCTCAAATGGATATTGACAAACTACTGACTGGGAATTTATAAATAATGTTTCTGCAGCCGTTTTCTTACTGATTACCTTCTCCTTCAATGTTTATCATGCTAAACGATATAATTATGGTGTTGTGCACTGACACAGAATCAAACTAGTAGATAGAAAATACGATCTAGCCAACAAGTAACGGAGCATTGACCAGGGATCCAACCATTTCCCCCTTTGTCCCTATTTAAATGTTATTTTTGTCTGTCACAATGGATTTTTGTCTGTCACAATGGATTTTTGTCTGTCAAGCATTAAACCTCAGAATTCTCACTGCTAAATTGCTTTTAAGATTGCACAGAAAATACAATGTTTTAAGGTAAAATATGAGAAATTTCTTGATAAAAATTTCTTTTCTTCCAACCTTTAAAAGGTTGGAAGAAAAGAAGTTTCATCTTCAGGTAAGGAAAGGTTTCTTTACAGTGAGAACGGTGAAACTGTGGAACTGTCTTCCAGCAGATGTGGTAATGGCAAGTTCATTGAATAGCTTTAAAAAAGGCCTTGATACGTTTCTAAAACAAATAAATATTGAGAATTACTGGTATTAATGAATATACATCTGGTTGATCCTGGGATACTTTCCGATTGGAGTCAGGAAGGAATTTTTTCCCCTTTTTAGCTGGGTTTTTTTGCCTTCCTCTGGATCAACTGTTAAAAAGGGTTAATAAAAAAAAAAAAAGAGGGTGAAAAGGTTGGACTTGATGGACGTATGTCTTTATTCAACCTTAATTACTATGTTACTATGTAAAATAGGAACTAAAAGTAAAAAATGAATTGATACCAGAACTACACACAGGAATGGATTTCTGATTATTTACCAATGATTTTGTTTACATGCATCCTTGCTAATTTCGTGGAATAGGAAGGTATTGTTTTAAACTGTATAAAAGCCCAACATATGCGATCAACAGAAATGTTTCCATTGGATCAAAATATGGGTGTAAAATTTTGCTGTGATTGACATTGGGTTGGTAATTTTTGGATGTTTGTGGGGTCTTCAATAGGCATAATGACCAGCCTCTTCAACATATTAGAAGTACCACTTTATTTCTCATCTGGCAGTACCAATCAGTTTATTGATCAATGGTCTGTCAGAAGTAAATATCGTCCACCTTCCATGTTTTTAAAATGAAGCCATGACATCATCTCTCACGGCCATGATGATTAGTCTAGCTGGGAGATCTAGTAAAGGGGCAGCAAACATCGGGCTAAATAAAGCCTTGTAGAAGCACCTGTGAGCAGGGCGAATATTGCGGCTTCAGTTTGGGAGTTGCTGTACATGTAGAGGAAATTTCATTTGGGGGCTTGACATGCCTTTTAAGATTAAATGGTGTCTTTTTCTAGGCAGCCCGTGTTATAGATATTTTTCTTTCTGCAAACACTGAAAATTTAGCAGATAAAACAAATAATGAGGGAAAACCAACAAGGGAAAACTAGAAAGGGAAAGTTTAAGTATAAAGGCCACATTTTGGAAGGGAATGTTTGTGCATTAGATTTTAAAACTCAATAATGCCAATGATGAGGACATTGTTGTTTTTTTGCTAACCCTTTAAATATGTCTGTCACATGAATTAAAGGTAGGTCAGTTGGTGTGTGTACTCATGTCAGATTGGGGGATAACAGACTAACAGGGAGATTCAATACAAGTTCTTATCATTTAAAATGGTGCTAATTTTGCCCCAACCAATCAAATCTTATTTAACATTTGAAAGCTAACATCTGATTGGTTGGGGCAAAATTGGCACCATTTTAAACGATAAGAACTTTTATTGAATATCCCTGTAACTTTTTTTGATGATTGGCCAAAATGTGTCTGTTTTTTTGTTTTTTTTTACTATAATTTTGATGTGATTGCCACATGAATGAATGGGTACCTCTGTGCTGCGTATACCTTTGTCAGGTTGGAAGTTAAAAAAGTTAATTTTTTTTACTTTAGTTACCCTTTAAGTATGGCTGCCACAGTAATGGATAAGTAGATCAGTAGGTGTGTGTACATAGGTCTGGTTGAGGGGATATGTCTTTTTTTGTGTTTACAATCATAAAACTATCTTTTATTGAGGATAAATCTAAATAGTTTTTTTGACTAATACCCTTTAAGTATGGCATCCATGGGAATGGAAAGGTAGGTCAGTAGGTGGGTGTACCTGCATGTGGGGGGTTGGGGGTATCAGTTTTTGTTTTTATGACCATGAAACAAACTGTTTTGAAATATCCACATTTGAGGATTGTTACCATTATAGTCTATGGGGGAAAAAAAGTCCCGAAATTCACCGATAATGCCGTAACGCTTTGGCGGATTCCTTAGCTAGAAGATAGCACACTTCTCCAATATGCCCCGCACGTCTGTACCCATGTCTCTAGCCCAAAAACTGTGGGAGGAGATACGGTCCAAAAAAGCAGAAGAATAAAACGGAAGAAGAAATAGAAAGAACAGGAATTTGGCTTTTCCAAGCTAAATTAATAACTTTTAAAAAGATAATTGAAATCTTTCTGGATATAACAGCTAATGTACAATTTAACATGCGTTTTCAAGTTGCCATAGGAGACACATGCCTGTTGAAATTCTGTACGTGTTTAGTGGTTAATTAGTAGCCATTGTTCAGAGACAGAGACCAGCAATGATATGAAAGACCAACTCAAGGACGCACTTAGGAACTGCATGGACTACCTTGTTTCATTATACAAACACTGAAAAGTTAAATAATTCTTAATCATTTAAACGTGTGAAAGAAATGAAACCCCCTTATTAAGTCCAGAATACGGGATGTTCTCTTCAGGACCATGATATTGGTGAGTGGATAAAACCTCTAGTCAAATTAATGGAAAGGCAGCAATAGGGACAAAGCTTCATTTCCAACTATAGCCCAGACAGCCCATCATAGGTCTAGCAGAAAACTCTTGGCATATCCCAGGAAGGTTCATCTAATGGTAATGTGGTCAGCTTGCAAATCCCTTCTCTAAGGTAATTAGTCTTAGGGTTGATCCAGGTTGTGGTCAGTCATATGGTCTTTATAGTCACACTGATAATCCGCCATCTTGTGTCTTACTGAATCACCAGAACATTGCAGAACTGTGACTCTCCCATGGATCAGATCACAGGTGGCTCCAATGCTGGGGAATAGCAAGTTAACTGGCCGTTCAACGCTCCTAACTGTGCCAGCTCCTGCTGGGGTTATCTAGTGCGGTTTTTAACCACAAGTTCACCAGAATACTTAATGGACGTATTGGTTTATTTTTGTTCTGTTTTAAAGTAAACAAGGCTTAACTCGTTTTTTTATAAGTACAATGCAGGGCACACATACAAAGAAAATAAATCCATATTAAAATGAAAGGGAACATAAGGAGGTGCATGTTCTCCAAAGTGCATACAGTTACATTGGAAGGAGTTAGAATACAGAAATAGCAATACAAGAAAGTACAGAAAAGGCCACACAGTAGATCGGATATTTCAGAAGCAGCTCTGTATTTGGGGATGAGAATGGAATGTGGAATTCTTAATATGGTGATAAGAATGGAATCTGAAATTCTTAATATGCGGATGAGAATGGAATCTGAAATTCTTTATATGGGGATAAGAATGGAATCTGAAATTCTTAATATGCGGATGAGAATGGAATCTGAAATTCTTTATATGGGGATAAGAATGGAATGTGGAATTCTTAATATGGTGATAAGAATGGAATCTGAAATTCTTTATATGGGGATAAGAATGGAATCTGAAATTCTTTATATGGGGATGAGAATGGAATCTGAAATTCTTTATATGGGGATGAGAATGGAATCTGAAATTCTTTATATGGTGATAAGAATGGAATCTGAAATTCTTTATATGGGGATAAGAATGGAATGTAGAATTCTAAGAGGTGATAAGAATGGAATCTGAATTCTTTATATGGGGATAAGAATGGAATCGGAAATTCTTTATTGGGGATGAGAATGGAATCTGAATTCCTTTATATATGGGGATGAATGGCAATCTGAAATTCTTAATATGCGGATGAGAATGGAATCTGAAATTCTTTATATGGGGATGAGAATGGAATCTGAAATTCTTTATATGGGATAGAATGGAATCTGAAATTCTTATATGGATGAGAATGGAATCTGAAATTCTTTATATGGGTGATGAATGGAATCTGAAATTCTTTATAGTGATAAGAATGTATCTGAAATTCTTTATATGGGAATAAGATGGAATCTGAAATTCTTTATATGGGGATAAGAAGGAATCTGAAATTCTTTATATGGGGATGAGAATGGAATCGAAATTCTATATATGAGGATGAGAATGGAATCTAAATTTCTTTATATGGGGATGAATGGAATCTGAAATTCTTTATATGGGAATAGAATGGAATCTGAAATTCTTTATTGGGGATAAAATGGAATCTGAAATTCTTTATATGTGGGATGAGAATGGAATCTGAAATTTTTATATGGGATGAGAATGGAATCTGAAATTTTTTATATGGGGATCAGAATGGAATCTGAAATTCTTTATATGGTAATAAGAATGGAATCTTAAATTCTTTATATGGGGATAGATGGACTGTAGAATTCTTTATATGGGAAGAATGGAATCTGAAATTCTTATATGGGGATAGAATGGAATCTGAAATTCTTTATATGGGAATGAATGGAATCTGAAATTCTTTATAGGGGGATCAGAATGGAATCTGAAATTCTATATATGGGGATCAGAATGGAATCTGAAATTCTTTATATGGGGATAAAAATGGAATGTAGAATTCTTTATATGGGGATGAGAATGGAATCTGAAATTCTTTATATGGGGATGAGAATGGAATCTGAAATTCTTTATATGGGGGTGAGAATGGAATCTGAAATTCTTTATATGGGGATGAGAATGGAATCTGAAATTCTTTATATGGGGATGAGAATGGAATCTGAAATTCTTTATATGGGATGAGAATGTGAATTCTGAAATTCTTTATATGGGGAAGAATGGAATCTGAAATTCTTTATATGGGATAATAATGAATCTGAATTCTTATATAGGGATGAATGGAATCTGAAATTTTTATATGGGGAATGAGAATGGCAATCTGAAATTTTTATATAGGGATCAGAATGGAATCTGAAATTCTTTATAGGGGGATAAGAATGGATCTGAAATTCTTTATATGGGGATAAAATGGAATGTATGAATTCTTTATATGGGGATAGAATGGAATCTGAAATTCTTATATGGGGATAAATGGAATCTGAATTCTTTATATGGGGATAAATGGAATCTGAAATCTTAATATGGGGATAGAATGGAATCTGAATTATTTTAATGGGGATAGAGATGGAATCTGGAATTCTTTATATGGGTAGAATGGAATTGAAAATCTTTATAGGGGCATCAGAATGGAATCTGAATTCTTTATATGGAGATAAGATGAAAGAATCTGAAATTCTAATATGGGGATAGAATGAATCTAAATTCTTTATATGGAAATAAGAATTCAAATGAAATCGAAATTCTTATTGGGGATAGAATGGAATCTGAATCTTTATAGGGGATAAGAATGGAATCTGAATTCTTATATTGGGTATCAGAATGGAATCTGAAATTCTTTATATGGGGATTGAATGTCTTAATGTGAAATTCTGAATATAGGGGATAAGAATGGAATCTGAGTTTCTATATATGGGGATCAGATGGAATCTGGAATTCTTTATATGAAATAGAATGATCTAAAATTCTTATATGGGGATTAGAAATGAAACTTGAAATTCTTTATATGGGGATCAGAATGGAATCTAAATTCTTTATATAGGATCAGAATTGATCTGAATTCTTTATAGGGGATCAAATGGAATCTGAATTCTATATATGGGGATCAGAATGGAATCTGAAATTCTTTATATGGGGATAAAAATGGAAATCTGAAATTCTTTATATGGGGATGGAAATGGAATCTGAATTCTTTATATGTGGATGAGAATGGAATCTGAAATTCTTTATATGGGGAATGAGAATGGAATCTGAAATTCTTTATATGGGGATAAGAATGGAATCTGAATTCTTAATATGGGGATTAGAATGGAATCTGAAATTCTTATATGGGGATTGAGATTGGAATGTAGAATTCTTTTATTGGGGGATGAGAATGATCTGAATTCTTTATATGGGATCAAGAATGGAATCTATCTATTAGGATCGAAATGGCTGTTATATTGGATCAGATGGATCAAAATATCATTAATGGGGATAAGGAATCTGAAATCTTATATGGGGATAAATAATGGAATCTAGAATTCTTTTATATGGGGATGATATGAATCTGAAATTCTTATATGGGGATAGAATGGAATCTGAATTTCTTATATGGGGATCAATTGAATGTAAATTCTTATATGGGGATAAAGACATGGGATCTGAAATTTTTATATGGGGATAGAATGGAATGTTGAATTCTTTTATATGGGGAATGAGAATGGAATCTGAAATTCTTTATATGAGGATCAGAATGAATCTGAAATTCTTTAATATGGGATCGAATGGAAATCTGAAATTCTATCTATGGGGATCAGAATGGGAAACTGAAATTCTTTATATGGGGATAAAAATGGAATGTAGAATTCGTTAATGGGGATGAGAATGGAATCTGAAATTCCTTTAATATGGGGATGAGATGAATCTGAAATTCTTTATATTGGAGATGAGAATGGAATCTGAATTCTTTATATGGGGATGAGAATGGAATCTGAAATTCTTTATATTAGGGGGTAAGAATGAACGTGAATTCTTTATATGGGATGAGAATAGAATCTGAAATTCTTTATATGGGGATAAGAATGGAATCTGAATTCTTTATATGCAGATCAGAAAATCTGAAATTCTATTTATGGGGATTATAATGAAATCTGAATTCTTTAGATGGGGATAAGAAGGAATCTGAATTCTTTATATAGGGATCAGAATGGAATCTGAATCTTTTATATGGGGACAATGAATCTGGAATTTTATATGGAGATTAGCATGGAACTTGAAATGCTTTATGGGGCTCAGAATGGAATCTGTGATTATTATATGGAGATAAGAATGAAATCTGAAATTCTATATATGGGGATCAAATAGAATCTAAAATTCTTTATATGGAAATCAGAATGAAATCTGAAATTCTTTATATGGGATAAGAATGGAACTCGAAATTCTTTATATGGGGAGTAAGAATGGAATCTGGAAATTCTTTATTTGGGGATAAGATGGAATCTGAAATTCTTTATATGGGATTAGAATGAAATCTGAAATTCTTGATATGGGATAAGAATGAATCTGAAGTTATATAATGGGGATCAGAATGAATCTGAATTCTTTATATGGAAATCAGAATGGATAAAATTCTTTATATGGGATTAGAATGAATCTGAAATTCTTGATATGGGGATGAGAATGGAATCTGAAATTCTTTATATTGGGATAAGAATGCGATGGAATTCTTTATATGGTAGAGAATAGAATCTGAAATTCTTATATGTGGATAAGAGGAATCTGAAATTCTTTTATATGTCAGATCAGCAATGGAATCTGAAATTCTATTTATGGGGATTAGAATGAAATCTGAAATTCTTTATATGGGTGATAGAAGGGATCTGGAATTCTTATATGGGGATCAGAATGGAATCTGGAAATTCTTATATGGGGATCAGAATGATCTGGAATTCTTTATATGGGGATTAGCATGGAACTTGAATTGCTTTATATGGGGCTCAGAATGGATCTGTGTTATTTTAATGGAGATAAGAATGAATTGAAATTCTATATATGGGGATCAGAATGAAATCTAAATTCTTTATGGAAATCCTCATGAAATCGGAAATTCCTTTATATGGGGATAAGAATGGAATCTGATTTCTTTATTGGGGTAAGAATGGAATCTGAAATTCTTTATATGGGGATCAGAATGGAATCTGAAATTCTTTATATGGGGATAAAAATGGAATGTAGAATTCTTATTTGGGGATGAGAATGGAATCTGAAAATTCTTTATATGGGGATGAGAATGGATCTGAAATTCTTTATAATGGGGATGAGAATGGAATCTGAAATTCTTTATATGGGGTAAAATGGAACGGTGAATTCTTTATATGGGTAAGAGAATAGAATTGAAATTCTTTATATGGGAATAAGAATGGAATCTGAATCTTTATATGCAGATCAGAATGGAATCTGAAATTCTATTATGGGGATTAGAATAAATCCTGAAATTCTTTATATGGGATAAGGAAGGGAATCTTGGATTCTTTATATTGGGATCAGAATGGAATCTGAAATTCTTTAATATGGGGATCAGAATGGAATCTGGAATTTCTTATATGGAGATTAGCATGGAACTTGAAAGCTTTATATGGGCTCAGAATGGAATCTGTGATTATTTATATGAGATAGACTGAAATCTGAAATTCTATATATGGGGATCAGAATGAAATCTAAAATTCTTTATATGGAAATCAGAATGAAATCTGAATTCTTTATATGGGGATAAGAATGGAATCTGAAATTCTTTATATGGGGATAAAATGGAATCTGAAATTCTTTATAGGGGATAAGAATGGAATCTGAATTCTTTATATGGGGATTAGAATGAAATCTGAATTCTTGATATGGGATAAGAATGGAATCTGAAGTTCCTATATGGGATCAGAATGGAATCTGGAATTCTTTATATGGAAATCAGAATGGAATCTAAATTCTTATATGGGGATAGAATGAAATCTGAATTTCTTGATTGGGATGAGAATGGAATCTGAAATTCTTTATAATGGGGATAGAATGGACGTGGAATTCTTTATATAGGTATGAGAATAGAATCTGAATTCTTTATGTGGATAAGAATGGAATCTGAATTCTTTATATGCCAGGATCGATAATGGAATCTGAAATTCTATTTATGGGGATGTAGAAATGAAATCTGAAATTCTTTATATGGGATAAAATGGAATCTGGGAATTCTTTATATGGGGATCAGAATGGAATCTGAAAATTCTTTATATGGGGATCGAATGGACTCTGGAATTCTTTTATATGGAGATTAGCATGACTTGAAATGCTTTATATTGGGGGCTCAGAATGGACACTGTGATTATTTGCTAGGAATAAGAATAAATCTGAATTCTATATATGGGGATCAGTAGATGATCTAAATTCTTTATATGGAAATCAATATGAAAATCATGCAATTCTTTATAATGGGATAAGAATGGAATCTGAAATTCTGTTTATATGGGATAAATGGAATCTGAAATTCTTTATATGGGTGAATAGAATGGAATCTGAAATTCCTTTGTATGGGGATTAGAATGAAAATCTGACATTCTTTATAGGAAATAGAATAGAATCTGTGAAATTCTTGATAGTGGGGATTAAAATGAAATCTGGAATTCTTTATATTGAAATCAGAATGGAATCTCTAAAATCTTTATGGGGATTTACATGAAACAGGAATTCCTTTATAATTAGTGAATGAACTTAAATCTTTTATATGGGGATAAAGTGAATCTGGAATTACTTTATATGGGATCAGAATGGAATCTAAATCTTTATATTGGTATCAGATGGAATTGGATTCGTTATATGGAGATTAGAATGAGAACTTGAAATGCTTTTTAGGGCCAAAATGGAAATCTGTATTCCTTTATATGGAGATAAAATGAATCTGAAATTCTATATATAGGAGGGGAATCAGAATGAAATCTAATCAAAATTCTTAGTAATGGAAATCAGAATGAAATCTGACATTCTTGATATGGGGATATAGAAAATGGAATCTGAAGTTCTATATATGGGATCAGAATAGGATCTTGAATTCCTTTTAGATGGAAATCAGAATGGAATCTAAAATTCTTATAATGGGATTAGAATGAAATTTGAAATTCTTGATATGGGGATGAGAATGGAATCTGAAATTCCTTTATATGGGGATAAGAAATGGGACGTGATTCTTTTATAGTAGGTAGAGAATAGAATCGTGAAATTCTTTATTGTGATAAGAATGAGAATCTGAAAATTCCTTTTATGCAGATCAAATGGAATCTGAAATTCTATTTATTTGTCGGGATTAAATGACAATCTGAAATTCTTTATATGGGGATACGAAGGGAATGCTGAATTCTTAAATATTGGTATCATAAGGAATCTGGAATAGTCTTATATGGAATTAGCATGTAGACTTAAATGCTTATATTGGGGCCAGAATGAATCTGTGATTATTTATATGGAGATAAAGATGAACTGATCTATATATGGGGATCCAGAATGAAATCTAAATTCTTTTATATGGAATCAAATGAAATCTGAATTCTTTCGATATGGGGATAAGAATTGAGAATTGAAGATTCTGTATATGGGGATAAGAATGAATCGTGAAATTCTTTCAATATGGGGATACGAATAGGGATCTGAAATTCTTTACATATGGGGGATTGAATGAAATCTGAATTCTAATTATGTGACCTCAGCAATAGAATCTGAAATTCTTTATATGGTGGATTAGGAATGAAATCGGTGTGAATTCTTTATATGAAATCAGGACATGGAATCTAAAATTCTTTAGTATGGGGATTAAGGAATGATACATCTGGATTCTTTATAGGGGATAGTCGATCGACTTGAATCTTTATATGGGGATAGAAGGGAATCGGAATCTTTATATGGGATCAGTATGGAATCTGAAATTACTTGTATATTGTGGGGCGAATCAGAGTGTGAATGCCGGAATTCTTTTATGGGCAGATTAAATCGGAACCTTGAAATGGCTTTTGTAATTGGGCTCTCAAATGGAGATCTGTGATTCTTTATGAGGAGATAAGAATGAAATCGCATGTCTAGTATATGGGATAAAGAAATCTAAAATTCTTTATATGTAAATCAGAATGAAATCTGAATTCTTTATATGGGGATAAGATCTGTAATCGAAATTCTTATATGGGGGATTAGAATGAAATCTGAAATTTCTTGATATGGGGATATGAATGGATCTGGAAGTTCATATAGGGATCAGAATGGAACTCTTGGATCTTTATATGAAATCATAAATGTAATCTTAAATTCTTTATATGGGGATTAAATTAATCTGAAATTCTTTATATGGGATCAGAATGGAATCTGAAATTCTATATTGGGGATCAAATGAAATCTGGATAGGTTCTTTCATATGGGGATTAGAATCGTGAACTTGACATTCTTTATATGGGGGATCAGAATGGACATCTGTAATTCTTTGATATGGAGATAAGATGAAATCTGAATTCTATAAATTGGAGATCAGAATGAAATCTGAAATTCTTAGCTATGGAATCAGAATGAAATCTGAATTCTTTATATTGAAATCAGAAATGAAATCGAATTCTTGATATGGTGGATAAGAATGGAATCTGAAATTTTAAATCTAGGCGGTGGATTAGAATGATTTTGAATTCTAAATATGAGGATCAGAATAGAATCTGTAATTCTTTATATGGGGATTATATGGAAATCTGAAATTCTTTATATGGAGTTTAGAATGGAATCTGGAATTCTTTATATGGGGATCAGAATGGAATCTGAAATTCTTTATATGGGATCAGATGGATCTGAATTCTTTATAGAGATTATACATGGAACTTGAATGCTCAATGTGGGCTCAAAGGAATCTGTGTTCTTATAATAATGAGAATAATGGAAGAATCTGAAATAGGGTCGATACATATGGGGATCAGGGAAAGAGGTAAATCTAAATTCTTTAATATGGAATCAAAATGATCTGAAATCTTTATATGGGGATAGAGAGGTGAATCTAAATTCTTTATATATGGGGATAAGAATAAATCTGAATATCTGAATAGGGGAATTATGGGGATGAGACGGGTGTGAATTCTGAAGTAGGTCTATGATGAAATGGGGGATCTCAGATGAATCTGGAATTCTTTATATGGAATCAGAATGGAATCTAAATTCTTTATATGGGGATTAGAATGAAATCTGAAATATCTTTTATATGGGGAAATAATGGAATTCTGAAATCTATATATGGGGGATCAGAATGAAAATCTGAATTCTTTATATGGGGATAGAATGGAACTGAATTCTTTATATGGGATAGAAAGGAATCTGGATTCTTTATATGGGGATGCAGAATGGCTGATCTGAAATTCTTTATATTGGATCAGAGTGAATCGTGAATTCTTTATATGAATTAGAAGGACTTCTGAAATTCTTTTTATGGGGCTCAAATGAATCTAGTGATTCTTTATCTTAAAAATAGAAAAAATGAATCTGAAATTCTATGCATATGCGGGGATCAGAAGGAAAGTGCGTAGAAATTCTCTTATATGGGGATAAGAATGAATCTGAAATTCTTTATATGGGGATAAGAGTGGAATCTGAATTCTTTATATGGGGATAGAATGAATCTAATTCTTTATATGGGGAATAGAATGAAATCTGAATTCTTTATAGTGAAAAGAGTTGAGAATAAATCTGAAATTCCTTATATGGTATAGAATGGAAATCGAAATTTTGATGAGGTTAATAAAAAAACAAAAAATATTAAAATTCTTTATATGGGGATTAGAGAGGAAATCTGGAATTCTTATATGGTTGTAGCAAAAAAAGAAAAAAATTAGATGAATGGAAATGAAATTCTTTTATGGGGATAAGAAAGGGAAATCTTGAGATCTTTATAATGGGGATCAGAATGGAATCTGAAATTCTTATATCTTGGATCAGAGTGGAATCTGGAATTCTTTTAATGGAGATGTAACAAAAATGGAACAAAATGGCTTTGAAATCTTTATATGGGTTTCGGCTTCAAAATGGAATCTTGATTCTTTATATGGTAGATAAAGGGAAGAGACTAAATCTGAAATTCTATTGGGGGATCAGAATGAAATTAAATTCCTTTATAGGGAATCAGAATGAATCTGAAATTCTTTATATGGGGATAAGAATGGAATCTGTAATTCTTTATATGGGGATTAGAATGAAATCTGAAATTCTTGATATGGGATATGAATGATCTGAGTTCTATTATTGGGATCAAATTGAATCTGGATTCTTATATGGAAATCGAAATGGAATCTGAAATTCTTTATATGGGGAATTAGAATTTAAATCTGAAATTCTTATATGGGGATCATAGAATGGAATATGAAATTCCATATATGGGGATCAGAATGAAATCGTGGAATTCTTTATATGGGGATGAGAATGGAACTTGAAATTCTTTATATGGGGATCAGAATGGAATCTGTAATTCTTATATGTGTGAGATAAAATGAAAATCTGAAATTCTATAATGGAGAACAGAATGAATCTGAATTCTTATATGGAATCAGAATGAATCTAAATTCTTTATATAAAATCAGATAAAGCGAAATTCTTGATATGGGGATAAGATGGAATCTGAAATTTTATATATCGATTAAGAATGAAGTTTGAATTCTAATATGAGGATCAGAAAAGAATCTGTAATTCTTTATGGGGATTAATATGAAATCTGAATTCTTTATATGGAATAAAGGGATCTGGAATTCTTTATATGGGGATCAGAGAATCTGAAATTCTTTATATGGGGAATCAGAATGGAATCTGAATTCTTTCATATGGAGATTAGAATGGAACTTGAAATGCTTTATATGGTGCTCAGAATGGAATCTGTGATTCTTTATATGGAGATAAGATGGAATCTGAAATTCTTATATGGGGATCGAAATGAATCTAAATTCGTTTATATGGAAATCAAAATGAAATCTGAATTCTTTATATGGGGATAAGAATGGAATCTGAAATTCTTTATATGGGGATAAGAATGTAAATCTGAAATTCTTGATATTGATAAGAATGGAATCTGAAGTTCTATATCTGTGGGATCAGAATGGACCTGAATTCTTATAATGAAATCAGAATAGAATCTAAATTCTTTATATGGGGATTAAATGAAAATCTGAATCTGTGATATGGGGATAAGAATGGAATCTGAAATTCTATATATGGGGATCGAAGAATGCATCTGGAATTCTTTGAATATGGGATTCGAATGGAACTTGAATTCTTTTATTGGGGATAAGAAGGAATCTGGAATTCTTTATATGGGGATCAGAAATGGATCTGAAATTCTTTATATTGGGGATCAGATGTGAATCTGGAATTCTTTATAGTGGAGATTAGGAATGGAACTTGAAATTCTTTTTAATGGGGCTCAAGGGATCTGTGATTCTTTATATGAAAGATAAGAATGGAAATCTGAAATTCATATATAGGGATCAGAATGAAATTAAAATTCTTATATGGAAAACAGATAAATCTGAAATTCTTTATATGGGATAAGAATGGAATCTGAAATTCTTTATTGGGATAGAATGAAATCTGAATTCTTGATATGGGATATGAATGGAATCTGAAAGTTCTATATATGGGATCAGAAGTGGAATCTGGATTCTTTAATATGGAAATCAAATGGAATCTGAAATTCTTTATATGGGGATTAGAATTAAATCTGAATTCTTTATATGGGGATCAAATGGAATCTGAAATTCTATATATGGGGATCAGAATGGAAATCTGGAATTCTTTATATGGGGATTAAATGGACACTGGAATTCTTTATAGGGGGATCAGAATGGGAATCTGTAATTCTTTATATGGAGATAAATAAATCTGAATTCTATAAATGGAGATCAGAATGAAATCTGAAATTCTTTATAGGGAATCAGAATGAATCTGAATTCTTAGTATGGGAAATCAGAATGAAATCTGAAATTCTTGATATGGGAGTGATAAAAGGATCGATTATATAGTGCAGATTAGAAGAATTTTGAAATTCTAAATATGAGGATCAGAATAATGACCTGTAATTCTTTATATGGGGATTATAATATGAAACTCTGAAATTCTTTAATATGGAGATTAGAATGGAATCTGAATATAATATATATGGGAATTAGAATGGAATCTGAAATTCTTTATCTATTGGTTTCAATGGGTGCTGTGATTTGGATACAATATTTTACCTTGTGGTATTTGCTACTGCACAGTATCAGACATAGAATAATGTTATGTGTTATAAGGGCATGTCCGCCACCACCCCAAAAGTAAAATAAGGATCCTGCATGAAATTCCCCATACCAAAACACTCTAGTTTTAAATACTCCAAATCCAATTCATGGTTGAAATACAGTCCAGAAACTCAAGCTTATGAGCCTTTTCTGGTAATATAGTCTTTCCGCCTCTTACTGTTCCTCTGAGAGGTTCTGGCATGCGCAGTGGAGTTTTTACCCCCTCCCCCCCTCCCCTCCTGCTGTTGTTCTGAGCACCGATCTTTATTTGTAAAAACTAGTATCCCGCTTGAGATGCCCCATAACTAGGTTAAATACTGTAAATCTACAACCAGCCCTCATTCTAATCAACCCACCTCTGTGCTGCTTCTGAGTTACCAGCCAATCACTGAGCGGCAGCGTTCCGCCCCCTTCTGCTGCTTCTGACATTGGATGAAGCAGCAGATCGTGGAATCTTATTGTGATCATGCTGCGAAAGAGCATAAAATTATTCACAAGCTTCCATTCAATCATTATACTAAGGGCATAAATAGCATTATTTAATATTTTCTGTCAAGGCAATTTATAAAGGGTCAATACACTTTTTCAGCGCCGGTATTCCCTCGACATTTTCGAAAAATCATGTTTTCCGCGATTTATAATGGTCTCAAAAACGGCCGACGGAGGGATAGGTGACAAATAATTAATTCAACATAGTTCAAATATTCGCGTGCTATCTGTGCAGCGGTATATTTTTGAGGCTCTATTTTGGCCATTATAGTAAATCTTGCCCCCATGTCATGGTTAAATGCGGGGGAATAGTCAGAGCGGGCTTTTTGTGTGTGACTCACACTGCCTAACGGCCCAATAATAGCACGTGGTAAGTTGATGTAAAAACCTAGAATGACTTTATATGTGAACCTAACCTGGCATTGACCACCGATTACTAGTGCACCTGTGCCAGAGCCCCCACTAGAATAGTACAGGGCTGTGTGTAGGGTTATGTCTTGTTGCATAGGGTGCGTACAACATCTGAAAATATCCATCGTACGCCTGTCCCTGGTAATCTTTTAAATAAATCTACTATAAATGTGTAGTCCCGTGCAACAAATATAGTTTTAATTCATAGGCGGGGCAAGTAATGGCAGTTCTTTGCCTCTGAATCCTCCAAGAGACAAGACAGCCTCTCTCAAATCCAAACATCTACACTTTTTCATGCCTTGCTAATCATCCAGAGCTAGTTGTTAGGTAGAATGCCCCCAATAAACAATTAGGCTGTCTAGTGTACTGGTTGCTCTCAGTGGAAATTGCCTTGGCTTTTAATGTATGCCAATGGAAAGTAATATTAACTTACAATACATTCTGTTCAGATTTAGAGCTGCCCACAAGATCTATTGATGTGTCAGCCTGTGTAGAGTGTTTATCTTTATATGTCCACCGAGATGGGAGGTTTAATTATAGAGCATATGCAACAGGGGATGTTTCTCCTGTCTCCGGTGGATAGCCTCTAATTAAAAGCTTATGTTGGTGTATTTCAGTACATACTGCCTCTGGGGATAGGCCCTATTAAAATTGAATGTTGTATACCGAGTACATAGGCTGCCTCTGGTGGATAGCCTCTATGAAATGGAATGTTGGTGTAGCCGAGTACATAGGCTGCCTCTGGTGGATAGCCACTATTAAATGGAAAATGAATGGTATAAGCCGAGTAATAGCTGCCTCTGGTGGATAGCCCCCCACTTATTAAATGGAATGTTTGGTGTAGCCGAGTACATGGCTTGCTCTGTGGATGCCCTATACATGGAATGTTAGTGGCTAGCCCGAGTACATGGCTGCCTCTGGTGGATAGCCTCTATTAAATGGAATGTTGGTGTAGCCGAGTACATTAGGCTGCTCTGGTGAAGCCGCTATTAATGGAATGTTGGTGTAGCCGAGACGATAGGCTGCCTCTGGTGGAAGCCTCTATTCAATGGGAATGTTGGGGTAGCTTGATACATAGGCTGCCTCTCCTGGATGCCCTCTATTAAATGGAATTGGGTGTAAGCCAGTACATAGTGCTGCCTCTTGTGGATAGCACTATTACATGGAATGTTGTGTAGCCGGAGTACATGTATGCCTCGGTGATGAGCCTCTTTAAATGAATGTTTGGGTGTAGCCGAGTACATATGGCTGCCTCTGGTGGAACCATCTATTAAAATGAATGTTGGGTTGTAGCCGAGTACAATCAGCGTGCCTCTGGTGATAGCCGTCTAGTATATGGGGATAAGAATGGAATGTAGAATTCTTTATATGGGGATGAGAATGGAATCTGAAATTCTTTATATGAGGATCAGAATGGAATCTGAAATTCTTTATATGGGGATCAGAATGGAATCTGAAATTCTATATATGGGGATCAGAATGGAATCTGAAATTCTTTATATGGGGATAAAAATGGAATGTAGAATTCTTTATATGGGGATGAGAATGGAATCTGAAATTCTTTATATGGTGATAGACAGAATGGAAATGTAGAAATTCTTTATAATATGGTGATGAATGTAAATCTTGAAATTCTCATTGGATGATAATTCAGAAGGGAATCTGAAATTCTTTATATGGGGATGAGAATGGAATCTGAAATTCTTTATATGGGGATGAGAATGGAATCTGAAATTCTTTATATGGGGTAAGAATGGAACGTGGAATTCTTTATATGGGTATGAGAATAGAATCTGAAATTCTTTATATGGGGATAAGAATGGAATCTGAAATTCTTTATATGCAGATCAGAATGGAATCTGAAATTCTATTTATGGGGATTAGAATGAAATCTGAAATTCTTTATATGGGGATAAGAAGGGAATCTGGAATTCTTTATATGGGGATCAGAATGGAATCTGAAATTCTTTATATGGGGATCAGAATGGAATCTGGAATTCTTTATATGGAGATTAGCATGGAACTTGAAATGCTTTATATGGGGCTCAGAATGGAATCTGTGATTATTTATATGGAGATAAGAATGAAATCTGAAATTCTATATATGGGGATCAGAATGAAATCTAAAATTCTTTATATGGAAATCAGAATGAAATCTGAAATTCTTTATATGGGGATAAGAATGGAATCTGAAATTCTTTATATGGGGATTAGAATGAAATCTGAAATTCTTTATATGGAAATCAGAATAGAATCTGAAATTCTTTATATGGGGATTAGAATGAAATCTGGAATTCTTTATATGGAAATCAGAATGGAATCTAAAATTCTTTATATGGGGATTACAATGAAATCTGGAATTCTTTATATGGGGATTAGAATGGAACTTGAAATTCTTTATATGGGGATAAGAAGGGAATCTGGAATTCTTTATATGGGGATCAGAATGGAATCTGAAATTCTTTATATTGGGATCAGAGTGGAATCTGGAATTCTTTATATGGAGATTAGAATGGAACTTGAAATTCTTTTTATGGGGCTCAAAATGGAATCTGTGATTCTTTATATGGAGATAAGAATGAAATCTGAAATTCTATATATGGGGATCAGAATGAAATCTAAAATTCTTTATATGGAAATCAGAATGAAATCTGAAATTCTTTATATGGGGATAAGAATGGAATCTGAAATTCTTTATATGGGGATTAGAATGAAATCTGAAATTCTTGATATGGGGATATGAATGGAATCTGAAGTTCTATATATGGGGATCAGAATGGAATCTGGAATTCTTTATATGGAAATCAGAATGGAATCTGAAATTCTTTATATGGGGATTAGAATTAAATCTGAAATTCTTTATATGGGGATCAGAATGGAATCTGAAATTCTATATATGGGGATCAGAATGAAATCTGGAATTCTTTATATGGGGATTAGAATGGAACTTGAAATTCTTTATATGGGGATCAGAATGGAATCTGTAATTCTTTATATGGAGATAAGAATGAAATCTGAAATTCTATAAATGGAGATCAGAATGAAATCTGAAATTCTTTATATGGAAATCAGAATGAAATCTGAAATTCTTTATATGGAAATCAGAATGAAATCGGAAATTCTTGATATGGGGATAAGAATGGAATCTGAAATTTTATATATGCAGATTAGAATGAATTTTGAAATTCTAAATATGAGGATCAGAATAGAATCTGTAATTCTTTATATGGGGATTATAATGAAATCTGAAATTCTTTATATGGAGTTTAGAATGGAATCTGGAATTCTTTATATGGGGATCAGAATGGAATCTGAAATTCTTTATATGGGGATCAGAATGGAATCTGGAATTCTTTATATGGAGATTAGAATGGAACTTGAAATGCTTTATATGGGGCTCAGAATGGAATCTGTGATTCTTTATATGGAGATAAGAATGGAATCTGAAATTCTACATATGGGGATCAGAATGAAATCTAAAATTCTTTATATGGAAATCAAAATGAAATCTGAAATTCTTTATATGGGGATAAGAATGGAATCTGAAATTCTTTATATGGGTAATGTAGGCTAATCAAATAGTATAATAAACTGGTATATTATTAGATTAGATTAGTTTAGATTTAGAGAGAGAGAGAGAGAGAGAGGGGAGAGAGAGGAGAGAGAGGAGAGAGAGAGAGATATTATAAGAAAGATAGATAGACAGACATAACAGTTAAGAGAATGGCCTGATTTTGATTTTTGCCTGTCAATCCTATATAAGGAATGAGAATTAGTGCTGCAGAACCTCTTCACCATTAGGCTGTCCCTTAGTTTCATTTGTGACAGGTATCAGGTAGGGTTAGCACAGTGTGCAGTGACCGTCCCACTACTGCATATTGAGTTGGGATTGACATATCCCTATAACAGACAGTTGAAAAATAACATACCCAGTGTGACTCTTGGGGATGTTTAACCCTTCCATTGACATAAAGCTGCCAGTGTCAGTAATGCTGAGTTGCCTTAATGGTAAGTTTCCTTTATATTAAAGCCAACTGATCTGTGTGATTCTGTAGCTGAACTTAATGCTGCAGCCCATAATGTTACCAATAGTGATCAACAACCAATATAATTAATCACATGGAATGTTCACAAAGTTCATTCCCATTTAACTGCAACTAATTTCATACTGTCACCATAGTATAATAATGATAATCAGAGATGCAGAGGTTCAAGGTTCAGTTTAGTATGACAGATTAGGCATGCTTCTAGAATAATAATAATAATCAGGGATCAGGGGGTTAAATAGTATTATTGACAGATAAGATGATTATATAATAATAATCAGAGCTGTAGGGGGTTGCATGAGTATTATTGACAGATAGGTTTGGTTTATAAAATAACAGTTAGAGCTGAGGGGGTTGCATGAAGTTAGGCATGATTTCTAGATTAATAATAATTAATCAGGGATTCGGGGGTTGAATAATGTATTTTGACAGATAAGGTATGATTTATATATAATAATCAGAGCTGTAGGGGGTTGCATGAGTATTATTGACAAGTATGGTATGGTTTATAAAAATAAGTTAGAGCTGCAGGGGTTGCATGCAAGATTAGGCATGATTTCTAGATAAATAATAATTAATCAGGGATTCAGGGGGTTGAATATGTATTATTGACAGATAAGGTATATGATTATATCATAATAATCAGAGCTGTAGGGGGTTGCATGATGTATTATTGACAGATATGGTATGGTTTTAAAATAACAGTTAGAGCTGAGGGTTTGATGACAGATAGGCTGATTTCTAGAATAATTAATAATATAGGGATTAGGGGGTTGCATAATGTATATTAACGGTAAGGTATAATTATAAAGTAATAATAATCAGAGATGCAGGGGGTATGGTGTATTATTGACAGATAAGGTATGATTTTAGAATAATTGATGCGAGATGCAGAGGGTGTTATAATCGGTATGATTTATATAATAATAATGAGAGGTGCAGGGGGTTGTTACAATCGGTATGATTATATAATAATTGATGAGAGGATGCAGGGGGTTGTTATAATCAGTATGATTTATATAATAATTGATGAGAGATGCAGGATTATTATAATCGGTATGATTTATATAATAATTGATGAGAGATGCAGGGGGTTGTTATTATCAGTATGATTTATAGATAATTGATACGAGATGCAGGGGTTGTTATAATCGGTATGATTTCTAGAATAATGATGAGAGATGCAGGGGTTGTTATAATCGTATGTTTATATATAATTGATGAGAGATGCAGGGGGTTGTTATAATCAGTATGATTTATAGAATAATTAATGAGAGTTGCAGGGGCTTGTTATATCCGTATAATTTATAGAATAATGATGTGAGAGATGCAGGGGTTGTTATAATCAGTATGATTTATAATAATTGGTGAGAGATGCAGGGAGTTGTTATAATTGGTATGATTTATAGAATAGTTGATGAGAGATGCAGGGGGTTGTTATAATCAGTACGATTTATATAATAATTGATGAGAGATGCAGGGGGTTGTTATAATCAGTATGATTTATAGAATAATTAATGAGAGTTGCAGGGGCTTGTTATAATCAGTATAATTTATAGAATAATTGATGAGAGATGCAGGGGTTGTTATAATCAGTATGATTTATATAATAATTGGTGAAGATGCAGGGGGTTGTTATAATCAGTATGATTTATATAATTATTGGTGAGAGATAGGGGGGGGTATAGAAATGATAGTGAATTAAACCTGTAGATGCCAGGCTGTGGGTTAAATGTCTCCAGTGACACAATGGCTGGGTTGGTTGTTTTTTCCCCTGTGATAAATCCAGGCTAATCAGATGGCTGATCTGTATGGCAGCTCCGTGTAGAGCCGGACTGGACTGGGGAAGGAGGAGTAAAGGGCAGACAGACAGTCACATTAGCAATCCAAAGTGCAATGGCGCCAGGGAGACTGCACAGACACAGACTGACACTCAATTATCCCCCCAACAATAGCAGGAGAACCCAGCCTGCCCTGATCAATATCAGCCTCACTGATATGCTAATTCCACCTTCTGAGGGAGCTGCCCTACCGACACCAAAGAAACACAGACACCTTTATAGAAAAGAAAACTTTTGTTCTGTGAATCGAGTTGACAAAACACTGGATCCAGCAATCTGCAGGCTCAGGTGAAAAACTATCCCTCCCACCCCCCACCAAAGGTCCCCACCCCCTACCCTACTGGTTCTCACCTGTGTGTCTGGGTAACAATAAGGTGCCACTGGCTTCACATTTACATGGAGACAGAAAGAACCAAACCATAAATTCATATGAAAATAAGAACATTAATTATCTAGTAACAACATCGTGGTAGATGAGACTTTTTTTATTCTGCTTTACTTGCCCTTTACATGTGCAGTGATAATAATAGCCTGGCGCAGTAAAAGTTTTATTAATTATTATAAATTTAATTTAATTAACTTTATTAATAGCACGGCGCACTTGCCCTTTACATGTGCAGTTTTATTAATAGCACGGCGCACTTGACCTTTACATGTGCGGTTTTATTAATAGCACGGCGCACTTGCTCTTTACATGTGCGGTTTTCTAATATCAATGGCGCCCATTGCCCTTTACATGTGCAGTTTTATTAATAGCACGGCGCACTTGCTCTTTACATGTGCGGTTTTATATTAATAAAACTGCACATGTAAAGGGCAAGTGCGCATGCTATATAAAAACCGCACATGTAAGAGCAAGTGCGCCGTGCTATTAATAAAACTGCACATGTAAAGGGCAAGTGCGCCATGCTATTAATAAAACCGCACATGTAAAGAGCAAGTCGCCGTGCTATTAATAAAACCGCACATGTAAAGGGCAAGTGCGCCGTGCTATAAATAAAACTGCACATGTAAAGGGCAAGTGCGCCGTGCTATTAATAAAGTTAATTAAATTAAATTTATAATAATTAAATAAAAACTTTTACTGCGCCAGGCTATTATTATCACTGCACATGTAAAGGGCAAGTAAAGCAGAATAAAAAAAGTTCATCTACCACGATGTTGTTAATAGATAATTAATGTTCTTATTCATATGAATTTATGGTTGGTTCTTTCTGTCTCCATGTAAATGTGAAGCAGTGGCACCTTATTGTTACCCAGACACACAGGTGAGAACCAGTAGGGTAGGGGGTGGGGACCTTTGGTGGGGGGTGGGAGGGTAGTTTTTCACCTGAGCCTGCAGATTGCGATCCAGTGTTTTGTCAACTCGATTCACAGAACAAAAGTTTTTTTTCTATAAAGGTGTCTGTGTTTCTTGTTTGTCGGTAGGGCAGCTCCCTCAGAAGGTGGAATTAGCATATCAGTGAGGCTGATATTGATCAGGGCAGGCTGGGTTCTCCTGCTATTGTTGGGGGGATAATTGAGTGTCAGTCTGTGTCTGTGCAGTCTCCCTGGCGCCATTGCACTTTGGATGCTAATGTGACTGTCGTCTGCCCTTTACTCCTCCTTCCTCAGTCCAGTCCGGCTCTACACGGAGCTGCCATACAGTCAGCCATCTGATTAGCCTGGATTATCACAGGGGAAAAAACAACCAACCCAGCCATTGTGTCACTGGAGACATTTAACCCACAGCCTGGCATCTACAGGTTTAATTCACTATCATTTCTATACCCCCTATCCTCACCAATAATTATATAAATCATACTGATTATAACAACCCCCTGCATCTCTCATCAACTATTATATAATCATACCAATTATAACAACTCCCTGCATCTCTCACCAATTATTATAATCATAATGATTATACAAACCCCGCATCTCATCAATTATTCTATAAATTATACTGATATAACAAGCCCCTGCAACTCTCATTAATTTTCTATAAATCATACTGATATAAACAACCCCCTGCATCTTCATCAATTATATATAAATCGTACTGATTATAAACAACCCCCTGCATCTCTCTAAACTATTCTTAAATCATACCAATTATAACAACTCCCTGCATCTCTCACCAATATTTATAATCAGACTGATTATAACAACCCCTGCAACTCTCACAATTATTCTATAAATTATACTGATTATAACAAGCCCCTGCAACTCTCATTAATTATTCTATAAATCATACTGATTATAACAACCCCCTGCATCTCTCATCAATTATTATATAAATCATACCGATTATAAAACACCCCTGCATCTCTCATCAATTATTCTAGAAATCATACCGATTATAACAACCCCCTGCATCTCGTATCAATTATTCATAAATCATACTGATAATAACAACCCCCTGCATCTCTCATCAATTATTATATAAATCATACCGATTATAATAAATCCTGATCTCTCATCAATTATTATATAAATCATACTGATTATAACAACCCCCTGCATTCTCATCAATTATTATATAAATCATACCGATTGTAACAACCCCCTGCACCTCTCATTAATATATATTAAATCATACCGATTATAACACCCTCTGCATCTCGCATCAATATTTATAAATCATACCTTATCTGTCAATAATACACATACAACCCCTGCATCTCTGATTATTATTACTTTATAAAATACCTTACCTGTTAATAATACATTATGCAACCCCCTGAATCCCTGATTAATTATTATTATTCTAGAAATCATGCCTAATCTGTCATGCAAACCCCTGCAGCTCTAACTGTTATTTTATAAACCATACCATATCTGTCAATAATACTCATGCAACCCCCTACAGCTCTGATTATTATGATATAAATCATACCTTACTTGTCAATAATACATTATTCAACCCCCTGAATCCCTGATTAATTATTATTTATCTAGAAATCATGCCTAATCTGTCATGCAACCCCCTGCAGCTCTAACGTTATTTTATAACCATACCATATCTGTCAATAATACATCATGCAACCCCCTACAAGCTCTGATTATTATTATATAAATCATACCTTATCTGTCAATAATCATTATTCAACCCCCTGAATCCCTGATTATATTATTAATCTAGAAATCATGCCTAATCTGTCATGCAACCCTGCAGCTCTAACTGTTATTTTATAAACCAAACCAATCTGTCCATAATAATCATGCAACCCCCTACAGCTCTGATATTATTATATAAATCATACCTTATCTGTCAATAATACATTATTTAACCCCCTGAATCCCTGATTAATATTATTATTCTAGAAAGCCTGCCTAATCTGTAGTACTAGAACATGGAACCTCTGCATCTCTGATATATTATTATACTATGGTGACAGTATGAAATTAGTTGCAGTTAAATGGGAAATTGAACTTTGTTAACATTCCATGTGATTAATTATATTGGTTGTTGATCACTATTGGTAATCATTATGGGCTGCAGCATTAAGTTAGCTACAGAATCACACAGATCAGTTGGCTTTAATATAAAGAAACTTACCATTAAGGCAACTCAGCATTACTGACACTGGCAGCTTTATGTCAATGGAAGGGTTAAACATCCCCAGAGAGTCACACTGGGTAGTTATTTATTCAACTGTCTGTTTAAGGGATATGTCAATCCCAACTCAATATGCATGTAGTGGGACGGTCACTGCACACTGTGCTAACCCATACCTGATACCTGTCACAAATGAGAACTAAGGGATCAGCCTAATGGTGAAGAGGTTCTGCAGCAGCTAATTCTCATTCCTTATATAGGATTGACAGGCAAAATCAGAAATCAGCCATTCTCTTAACTGTTATGTCTGTCTATCTATCTTTCTTATAATATCTCTCTCTCTCTCTCTCTCTCTCTCTCTCTCTCTCTCTTCTCTCTAAATCTAAATCTAAATCTAAATCTAAATATATCCAGTTATATTATACTATTATGGATTAGCCTAAATGATTATTGAGACCTATTATAATATAATCATAAATAATGGATTGTAATAATATTCCTTATTATTGTATTATTATCTATCTATCTCTATCTATCTATCTATCTTTCTCCTCTATTATATATAGTTTTTGGTGTGATTGTTTTATCTGATTGTGGTATATGTACACAGCTGTCTGCATGTGGTAACGATTTTGTCTGCCTGTCTGCTGCTTTTATTTCCCTGTATCAGTCTGTCCATTGAATTCCATTGAATCTCTATCAGTCTCTCGGGTTTGGAAACTAATCAACTTGACATCCCGCAGCAGCCTATTCAGGACAGCTGAATTGACACGGGGAAAGTTCGCCCCTAGGTCTCTACTGTGGACACGCAAGCGACTGATCAAACTCTAACCAATGCAGGCGTGTGGGCGGAGCCTGTAAATGGGAGGTCCGGAGTGGGCGGTCCGTAGTACGCTGATTGCTCGGGTTCTTATTGAGAGCGCTGAGCTCTAGATCGCTCGTGTCTACGCGGAGCCGGAGGGGTTGAGGTCCTTGGTATCGTCGGTTCTTTGTTTGTGGATTTATAACTGTGTAAAGGCGGATCTACGGGATATTTACCTACTGGGATTGTACACTAGTCCGGGCTGGATGGTGGATTCTCTCAGCCCCTGAAGAACGGGGGACCTTTAAATGGATCGTCAGTCCAACCTGATTTCCCTGTGGCTGCAGTGGAACTCTGTGCCATGGCCGTCCTGCTGAGTAAAGGTGGGCACTAGGGGGCACCATTCCTTACCTGTATGAATGCGATCAGTTACAATAGCTTATTGCCCATGTTCATCTGTATGGCAGCTCCCCCAGTGCCCTGATTTATAGGGGAAGGGTGACTTTATTACCATGGTACCAGACAGGGTACCATTGGGTTCGTAAATCCACCAGGGTGTAGCAAAGCTTATGAGAACTTCTGGAGGATTTTGTTTCCATAATTATGCCAGTGAGATTATATATATTATTATTATACAGCTATGGTCAACTTCATGTGTCCAAAGGTTCCAACTGCTTGCACAAACTTTAAACAGCCTTGGTTGTATAATACAAGAGCCTAACATAATGAAGTTTTAAAAGACCAGATTGCTTAGGAAGAGTACTATCAAATTGCAAGGTGTGGGACAGGGTCCCATTGAGATTGATTCTAGGCAAGATCTGTTTTTGTTTATTGATTTGGTTGGCCATTGGATCTGTTAAAGGGCCACAGGATTTGTCTGTTGGGCCAGTGACCATTGAGCTTTCAATGGCTTTAAATTAAAATTTAAATAAATACTTTTACCCTAACATGTAAAAGTGTCAAGAGCCATGTAATGGTTAATCACTTGTGTGTAAATTATTGTAAGTTCAGTTTTTCTCAATGGTGGGGGAGAGAAAGTGAATAACTGGCCAACTGCTTATTTACATTGGGCAGTGAAGGGGGAAGTGTAATAAACCCAAATAACAGCTTATTGCTTCTGAATTCCAACTCCTGGCCCCATCCAAGGGTGTAAGGGGGTGTGTGTGTCAGTGGAATGGCTGAGGCTGATGTGAGGTCTCAGATACTGGAGCTATGTGCTGATAATGATATAATTAGGCAATCGCATAACTTAGGGCTTGTGTTGACTTCAAACGGTTGCTAAAGCTGTAGTCTCCTGTAGCCATCTTGACTAAAAACAGACATTTTTGGTTAATAGCTACATACAGTATAAAGAGTACGAAAGGGGGGCTGGAAAGAACAGAAAGACCATTGTTCGCATAGTCACCGTACCAATACCCTTTTGGCCCTTTGCAAAACATTGGAAAGAACTTCATACTAAATAATATATAGGTTTACTGTTCACTTTACACGGTGTTACCCTTTAAGGGCTGGTACACATGGGCACATCACCCTAAGGGCTGGTACACATGGGCACATCACCCTTTAAGGCCGGGACACATGGGACATTTCTGTCTGATTTTCTAGCCTGGCATATTTTAGAAGTAGATTGTCTAGTTATTAAAGGTGTAGCGTAATATTCCGGTGTCACCTATTTAAAAGGAAATATTGGGTTACCTACCGACAAGTCCAGTAGTTTAGACTGGCAGAAGTTGGAAGATTTGTTAGTTACCTAAATTATACAATGTTTCTAATGACTTTACAATGATTATAATAGATATACATTCTAATAGACCCTTTTATGGGTGTGGCAATATCCCTGGAAGCTATTGTCCCATGAAGGCCAGGGGTGATCTGGTCAGTGCTAATTGGCTTTTTTAAAACTCTTCCATCCTGTCATTTGGCTTCCATTAAGGGACTATTAAAGGGTGTGAAACAGCCTGAAGCCATTTCTTGTAAGCTGACCCCAAGGTGGGCTAAAACATGGTAACAACCCCCTGGCCCATTGTATATACTTTACAGGTTTGACTGCTATTCCAAATCCTTGGTCTTAGCATGGCCTAGTAGTGAGCTGCCAAGCTAACTGTGGGGGCTGGATTTTCTCCAGGTTTGATATCTTAGAATTGATTAGTTTAGATCCTCATAATTGTTTCTCAGAGTTTTGTTCCCTTTATTTTAAGTTAATGATACAACTGAGTATAGGAAAAAAACCCGCCCCTGTCAAATTTCTGGGAATAAATGTCCATCCATTAAAGGAAAGGAAGTGTCTCTGCCTATTAATTATTTTCCAGTTAAAGGGAATTGATGGTTTTGGTCTATAATTACTGGACATTCTCATTTTCAATTGGTAATAATTAAAGTGCCTAAAAATAGTCTAAAAATGAAATTTATACAGGAGGCTTTAAAGTTCACACCTAGACACAATTTCATTCATTTGGTTATCCGACACAGAATCTAAGGGAAATTGACGTTATTGCGCAAATCTTTCTTTTAGATTGGGATCCTTCTTCCTCCAGCTCCCAATGCCCCATATCTCAGATGGCAACATCATTAAAACAATGGTTGATTAGATATCTGATAATACGGTATTTGATATGTAATCAATATTGTCACAATCGGACATTTATGATGTCCGGATCTGTATTGTATCTTAAAGCCTTGTACGATTTTGGCCATGATCCCCAGCGAGTTCATGCACACGACGAATGGCCTTTTTGGGATGATGATTGCACGTTGATCTCCCTACTAGGCCGTTTGTCGTGAGTCATTGCCAAAATGCACAAGCTTTTAGGTGCCATACAATACAGATGCCAATCTAAGAACCACTAGCCCCATCTTTCATGCAATCAATTTGAGTCACAAAATGAATGGAACATCTCAAGATGCTTGTAAAATGTGATCTTTTAGACATTAGATGAAATCTCAAATCTATCTAATGTCTGCCTAATGTATGGCCAGCTTTACATGGCTTTAGTCTTTTATCCCATAGCTAAAATACATACAGTAAATGAGCTGAAGCATTGAGTTTTTGTAAGGTAAAGCTATGTAATAAAGGCTTTCTGCAAGAGAACATGCATTTCTGTTCACATCAGATGGAAGAGGCCCAGTCGGGGAGAGTTCCATAAAGGGAACCTTTTTTTTTTTTTTTTCTCTTTCTTTCATTTTCCCCCCCTATTCTGAGGTTTCCTGAAAGGTTTTTTAGAAAGCTGCAGTATTGGATTTTTTTTTTTTTTTTCAGTCTAAATATTTCCCCTTTTAACCACATTGTAGATTGCGTGCAAACTGCAGGAAAGTCTTGCTGTTCTGACCGTTTTTACGACTTTCCATTTCGGCTGAAAGGAATTGACTTCAGTGAACACAGAACTAATTAGAGTTGCACATATTTTTTTTTTATGACGGCTCTCTAAAGGGAGCATTATGGAACAAATATCCTGCTTGGGCTGAGTCAAAGATAGTCTCCATCGTTTACATCCGTGTAGTTAATAGATTTTGATGGCTGCTTATAGCTCACATAAAGATCTATATACTGTAGTAGATTACTTGAGATTGGTCTTCCCCAGGGATTAATCTTGGCTGTTGTGTGTTCCAGGGTTAATTAGAGAATATGCTGTTAAATAGCTTCCAAGTTCTTACATGTTCGAGGCGTGAGTTTGACTGGAAATAACCATAATTATAAAAATGATGTACTGGGAAATACTTTAATTATTAACAAAAAAAAGCCGCAGAGAGGCAATTTGTACAACTATTTAAACAGCAAAGCAGAGATAAACTAATGTAACCTATACGCGTCTCTACTCATGCCAATAAATGTTGTTTTATTCTTCCTTTAGGTGAAATAAGATGTTACTGTGATACCCCACAGTGTGTCCCGACCGGTTACATGTGCAAATCGGAACTCAACGCCTGTTTTTTCAAAGGTCCTGAAGCCACAATCCAAATTCTTTCCTTACGCACGGCTTGTCTGGAATCTGTGGCGAGCAGTACAGACCTTTGCAGGGAAACGCAGAAAAGAACCACACAGCGACGTCGAGGTTGGAGTGGTTGCTATGAAGATATGTGCAATACAGAGGGCTGCATGATGTTCTGCCTCATCCCAAGGGTGATACAACAGGTAATGAAAAAGGCCTATTTCCAAACAAAACCTTTCCCTTCATCTATAGGCTCAGGGCTGCCAAGACCCTATGTGTCTGGTATTGATTTTGTTGTGTTAATGTAATTAGAGATACCAGTGGGAGAAGCACGGTTAGAGTAAAGATGTTTCTTTGGATAGCTTTGATGTCTGTCTGCAAGCTTGGGTCCGCTTGGTTTCTAGGGCCCTTATAAAGCTTTTCTTTCTAGTGGATGGAGGAATGTTTCACTTTCTGTTAAACCACCAAAATTTTAAGGGGAGGAAATTTCTAGTTTTATTAGATTTGACTGTTGAATGGCCATAGACATTTCCTATTGGAACATCCCTGTGTCTAAATTACAAGGACCCAAACTGTATAAAGGTGGATTGTAGAACCGGACACTAGACCATATGATAAAAGTGTTTAGAATCCAGTGAGCAGGTTCTCATGACAAATCACAGTGCTATATATCTATTGAGCGGTTATTTTTTTTAATTGATCATGAAACTGCTTGTAGGGTCTCCTTTTCCCTTGGTTTGAAGTCCAACTTTACTCCCTTTATATCCCAGCATGGTTTTATGTCCAGTTTATTTGCAGTGATTTGATTGGTTTGCATACATTATTTCTTCTCTGTAGGAATTGCAGTGATTGGCCATAATGATTTCTGTTAATTTATTAAAGTTAATGTGCTTTTTTTAATATTTTGTAGGTTCAGGAGGGAAAGCACCAACACGACGGCACAAGGAACTCATAACAAAGGTCCAGGACCTGACCTCTTCAAAGAACTTGGTTCAGGCGCTGTGATTGCTGTTCCCATAGCTGGAGGACTGATTTTGGTGCTCCTGATCATGCTTGCACTACGCATGCTCCGCAGTGAGAACAAGAGACTACAAGATCAGAGGCAAGATGCTGTCTCGTTTGCATTACAGCTTTCATGGCCATCATTCAAAAAGGGACAACTGGCCAAATTGACTTGGAGTGCATGGTACCAGTGACTGGTCATGAGAATGCTGCCTGACTTGTGATAAAATGAGGCATACGGAACCTTAGCAATGACAAATTCATCTCACTGGTCCATTGGGGGATGTACAGTGGACATGGAAGCTGGAGTTTGTATGACCACCCCCATAGGACAATGCAACCAGCGCAATTTGCTGGGGAGGAGCACTTTAAGAAAGAGATTTTCAAAAATAAGAAACTTATCCTTTAAGAGAAGGAAGATGGGACCTTTGCACAGTAAATATTTGATGTTTCCTGTGAGGGGTCCACAAATGTTGTATTTGCACAGAAAGAGCTATGGACTCTGTATTATTTGCTAAACATTGCAAAATGTAGAAGCTGTACACACTGTCACATTGTTTTTTTTTTTTTTGTTTTTTTTTAAATTTTGTTTGGAGTTTTAGGGAGCTAATATTATGAATAAACTGTACACAATGTACATGTTACTATATATTTCTATTGTAAGTGTATTTTATTTAATATCTTGTTGTCCCGAGTGGTACATTGGTTGGCTTCCATCTAGCGCACCTTCCTCCATTATTTAGTAGTTGCATGGTTTTACTACAAGGCGGCTGTGTTCCCTCTAAGCACACACAACTCTGAAGGCCTGTACATACAGGTTAAAGTGGTACATACCCAAATACCTGCTGGTAAATAATTAGCTATGGTTGCTTAGAGCGCACAAATTTCATTTGTACGCGCACAGAAAATATACTCCTGCGCACACATTTTAATTTAGAGGGAACATTGCAAGGCTGTTATGACTTTCATATACAAGGATGATGGGGAATTTTCACTTTGGCTTTCCTGGAACTGTTAATGTTCATTTATTGGGAATAAACATTCACTGTAGTTTTTTGACTTATTTCATTCCGGAGTGTGAATCTGGAGTGTGATTGTGGCCTTGCAGGGTGAGAGAGCCGGCAACACATAATCGCTGGATCAGCACACTGGCATGTACTAGGCTTTAGGCCTGGTAAACACTGGTCATCCAGGACCATGTCTGAAAATTTCCCTCGGCTGTGGACGTCTCCCTGTACAAAAGTAGAGGACTTGGCTGAGGGAAATCTGCAGTCCTGAGCGTTCTTCTAAAGCTTTACATAGGGAGAATGCTTGGGACTTGTGAGTAGTGCAATAATTGCAAGATGACAATCTTTGTACAATCGTGCATGTGTGAACCAGCTTAAGACTGATCTGCTGCTAGCCATTTTGTTACATAGATTTAAAGAGACCCTAATTTTATTACACATCAGGGCTAGGCCTCACTAGCGGTTTCTCAGTTTTGCAATCCATTTGCAGGTGAGAAACGCAGAGCAGTGCATATCCATGTGGGGGCCACATGGGTGTGGCTGCGATCCATTGCACAGATCAACGTGCAAGCAGATTGTAAAGCTTGTGCAATGTGCACACTTTTTCTGTGTGTTGCTGGCCAGCGTATTGTGGCCTCAGCCTTATTTCCATTGCAATGACTGGAATAGTCATTGCTACAATCACTATTGATTATTAATTAACTTTAATACAAGATGGGGAAATAGACCAATACAGTGTGAAGGTAAAGTAACGGCATGACTGGATTATTCAGATTTAACTGCCCCTTTAACCAGTGTAAACCATCCCTTAACATCCCCAGTATAATGAAAGATAGAAAAGTTTTAATATTACTATTTTAAGGCACACAATTTAACAAGGGCTTTGAATTAGAATGTTTGTTTCCCATTAGGCTTTAGGAAGAAACATATTAGAATCTGTACATATGATATGGGCTACATTGTCACCCTCAACTATTCAAGATCTTAAATTCTGTATCTGAGACTGGGGTTAAATGTCTATTTAAAGGGGTGAGCTTAGATGGTTTGCTAAATGTCCTTCTACAATTATAAGCTTGCAGAAAAATAATTGGCATAAATACAACAAAAACATAAGTAAGGTACTGATGTGAGAATATCCCTCAATAACAGGACACCGCTCTATTGAGCTATTAATCCATAAGAAAATGGAGACAAGTCACTGCCTTGTCCTTTTAGGCTGGGTACACCCCAGCCAATATTTTCGGCCGATTCCCGGCACTTCGGCCGATCGCCGAAAATATTGGCTTGTGTGGGGGGGCGGGCCATGACAGGCATTGAACGTTCTTTCGGCCAAATCACCCGAAGGATCGGATGTGTCGGTAAATTTTGATTGATCGTGCAGTTCCCTTATTTTTGCCGCGACCGACGGACATTTGTCCCGGCCGAGCGCTTGGTGGGGACAAAAAGTCCCTCCATGTGTACCCAGCCTTAATGCCAAATGTGTGATCTGCATATTGCAAGGCTGATTAGCATGTAAATTGACCTAGCAGATGTGTGGTTAGTGATAAGGGGGCTTACACTGCTATCTGCCTTCTGGTGTTGCAACTTCCCCGCCGTTTCAATTCGCAACCACATTATGGTTTAATGTCGGTTGCAAACCATGATCTGACGTCATAAGGTGAAACTGCTGTTGCACCCGATCTTATTGGATCAAGAGACAAATCTGACGTTAGTTTAGGTTGTGCCTCGGCCAACACATACCGAATGTGTTGGAACAAGATATGTGGCAGTGGGAGACAAACCAAAACATTTACACTGATTGTAAGAGGCCAGTTGACTAGGAGCCATTCGAACTTTTTTTTGTAGTCCGCTACTAGACATCATCAAAAACCCTCTAAAGAGTTAATCACGAGAGAAAATATCCATCCACATTGGCTACCTGGCCCCTGGGATCTTACGTGGAAATTGTCACATGGTTTATATCAAATCTTCTGTTTTCTTCCCAGGAATTTACCTAAACAGAGCGAATAAGCTAGCCATACATGGGCAGACGCTCTTCCAATTTGATTTACGATCAAGGGAATCGCAGCCTCAGTCTTTCTGCAGATTTCAGCTTGAAACCTGTAGAGTAATGGGGAGGGAGAATGGGGTCTGCCTGGCATGATCTTCCCACAAACTCAATGATGTTGAGCGGTCAATGAAATGAAGGAAAATTGGTTTCAACATTTTAAGCCATCCATTTGAAATTGTTTGAAATGGCCGATCCCATGTATTGAAGACTTGAGGCTGAGAAACTTCATGTACATTTAGCCTAAACTTCTTCATTCAGTACAAAATGTTCAACCCTGTATCCTATATTAAGAGCTGAAGAAAACACCAGACTCTTGTCTAGTTTGCCTGAGAAGGGGGGATACATTACATGCTGAATCCCAATCTAAATAATCCTTGGATCAAATTGGACAAGAGCGCTTAGCACCACGAGCGAGCTTGTCAGGCTTATACAATGAGGGTGGCCGCACTGTGTTGTGATCACCATTTTTGTCAATCACATCCCACGCGATAACAGAATAGCGGTGGAATCGCATGGTAACGCAGTGTGAAACTTGCAACATTGTGTTTGCATTGTAGTGTGGCCAATCTAATAAGATGTGCAAACTAGAGATGGACTAGAACTCGAACCCGAGTTCGAGCGCACTATTCGAGTTCAAACGGACTCGGACTTCTCGAACTATCCCGGACCGGATTTTTGATATTTTCCGGACTTTCGATAATTATCGAATGTTTGAATATGCGAGTAAAATGTCTATTATAACCTATACGCGAGTAAATATTGAATTTTAATCGTGAGCCGTTCATGGGATAATTATCGAATGTTCGAACGCAAGAGCTCGAAAGTAGCGCGCATGAGAGTAAAATCGATATTGGAACATGTTCCCCAGACCATTTGCCAGGTCTCACAGCCATTTACATTAAGTTACCATTGATATTTTAATTGTATTTCATTCAAACTTTTCAAAGATTTGACTCCCATTCACTTTAATGGGTCTGTTTTCGAACTTTCAAACTTTCCATATAGTTCTAAAGTTCAAAAACGGACCGAACTTTCGGAAGTTCGGCCATCTCTAATGCAACATTTGTCTACTATTTGGCCTGGCACATTGACCTTAATTAAGTAATGAATATCTGCTGGTCAGTCTGGAATAAGCTGTACCACACAACATTTCAGTTGGCTACTGAGGACACATGAACCGTTGAAATTTACCAACATGTCCGACCCATATTTGTTACGACATTGAGGAAATTTTTTTTTAAACTGTTTATTAAAACAACAAAAGAGAGAAGAACATTAAATCTGCACATCGGTGTTGTAAATTCTGCATTAGAATTGTAATACAAAATCAGTGGATCAAACTCATTACAAATGGGTTGTACAGAACATTTTAACCAAGATAACATAGGGAGGAAAAATTTAGGCTAAAAATTACAGCGGTAGCAAATTTCTCCCTGATATTCTGACCCACCCAAGAAATGTCTTAAACCTCAGTTGGACAAAAAAGCAATCCTGGGTGCGAAGCCTAACCTGTAGCAAGCAATTAGATGTGTCTAACTGCATTAAACCAATAAAAAGGTAGCAGCGATAAACTCATCATCAAACCTGCACAGGAAGATTGTCCACTTGTCACCATTCTACTTCTACTGTTTCCACTGAAGATGAAACCTCTTTTTATGGGATTCCTCTTTATTAGTGAATAAGAACTGGTATATTTCCACTGACATATTTGTACTAGTGATATATTCACTACAAGCACAATTTCTCTTGGTGAGAAACCCTGATATCATCTTTCTTCTTCTCCAGACCCTCATAATTTCTAGAAGGTCCTTCAGTGTTGGATTTCCTTCTGAAGCTTATTAGATATTATAAGGATCTAAAACCCATACAAAGTGAAAGTAAAGATTATTTTAAAGGACAACAGTAGTTTAGTCTGCATCTCGTTCCATTGGCTAGGCCCTAAACCATATAGTGATGAGCAACAATTTACAGTTGTCCTTTAAATTTGAGGGCTCTATAGGGTTTTGATGAGTTCGAATTGGTTTGATTGTATTGGCTCTTGCCAAATTGAAGGAAAAAATGGTCTGTCAGCCATAAAAGGCAAAGTATTGCCACCATCAGGGGGCTCTAAAGATGTCCACTTGCATGCATGTTTTCATGCCTTTTTCTTTCCCCTTGGGAACTGCTGGCGTCAAGATGCCTTTCTGGACTCAAGCCTTTATTAGATCTCCATAAGACACCAAGATTCACTTCCTCAGAGAAGCAACACAGAGGAATCCAGATTCTTACCCATGTCGGGGGTTATGATCCCAGTTGTTGTTCCCACGGTAATCTAGAATTGTGGGCACTGGGGCGGAAGTGGAATTAATCCTTTAAAGGAAAGGTTATTCCCCTTGTTAAAGCCTTGCACCCGTAGCATGATGCAAATTTAAGAGGGCTCTGCGCTACTCTGAACACAAATGGTTAATGCTTTCCTATTTACCTGTCTACAAACAGGGACAATTCTAATGGATAGTCCACAAATAGGACATTCAGATAAAAAGCAACATAGCTAAAATCAAAAACATCTTTTATCCTGATTCCGACGTAAAGCCCCCATACACAGGATCTACATAAACTCTTTCGCATTGCTAAAATTTAAAAGCTATTTCCATTCTTCGAGTGACATGTAGAATGTTTATTCGGAAAAATGAAGATCGGCCAGGCGAACATTTTCCACTGACCCCATCTTCAGTCCCCATGTCTCCACAGATTCAAGGTGGGGGGGGAACTTCAAGCGGTTATTATCTACATCATTTTTCTACATTTACCACTACTAACTCTCTATTTTCAGTCTGCTATTATCTATCTAGCTATCGAGCGAGCGAGTCAGCGAGCGAGCAGCTGAGCGAGCGAGAGCCAGCGGCCGGAGCGAGCAGCGAGCGAGCGATCGAGCAGCGAGCGAGCGAGCGAGCGAGCGAGCACAAGCTAGCGCGCGAGCGAGCGAGGAGCGAGCGAGCGGCGAGCGAGAGCGAGCGAGCGCGAGCAGCGAGCAAGAGCAGGGGCAGAGGGCGGAGGACGAGCGAGGAGGGGAGCGAGCGAGCGAGGCAGCGAGCAGCGCGACGAGCGAGCGAGCAGCGAGCGACGGCGATCGAGCCAGCGCGAGCAGCAGCGACGAGGCGACGAGCGACGAGGGCGAGCGAGCAGGCGAGCAGCGAGCGAGCGCGCTAGCGGAGCGAGGCGAGCGAGCGAGCGAGCGGCGAGCGAGCGAGCGAGCGAGCGAGTCGACGCGCGAGATGGAGCGAAGCGAGCGACGAGCATGAGCGATCGATCTAGTCTATCTATCTCTATCTATGATTTATCGATCTATCTATCTATCTATCTATCTATCTATCTATCTATATATATTATCTATCTATCTATTCTATCTATCATCTATCTATCTATCTATCTATCTGTATCTATATTTCTTTCTATCTCCTCTCTGAAGCGTAGATGCTTCAGACATACTGTTTGGTTAATAAATCTTTTAATGAGACTGTGGGGTGCTTGGTTACCATTATAAATATGTATATATATATATATTATATTATCTATCTATCTATCTATCTGTCTGTTCTGTCTGTCTGTCCTATCTATTATTATTATTTGTTTACAAATCCAATCTGTCCATCTAATGTGCTGACCTGGTTTTGCATGTTTAGATCCATTGCACAAATAGATATGGTTTGCTTTATTAGTCTGAATTGCAGCTTGCATCTCATTGACACCTATTAGCTTAAACTGCAGACAATGATCCCATTCTAAATGCTGTTCCCTTTTAACTGCATGACTGGGCGACCCTTTCTCCACTTACACACACACAATTTTCTGCCATAGCTGTCTTAGTGTGATCAACTCACTGATTGTACATGAATGGGTTAAAGAAGTTCACTTTCATTACAACAAGTGGTATTGTGCGTTGTGTGTGTGACTGTACTGGGGGTTATTAACCAGTTAACTCCGTACTGTTGGACAATGCACAGTGCTATCAGCACTCCGCTGACACAAGCTGCTATTGTCTTTCCATCCCTGACCCATTTCATGGCAATTTTAAATGTCACATGGTCTAATTATTCCTTTTTGCCCTCCTCCCAAGAACATACTGGACTCTATTGTATACCAGCATTTGTAGGCAAATGAGCCTAATGCTTCTGTCCTTCAGCCTGGCGCCTGTACCCAGGCTGTGTCCTCACAAGTTGTCTCCTGTGTTTCTCCATGGTAGGGTGCCTGCATATCCTCTTACTAAGAATAATACGGACACCATTAATGCACAAGAAGATAACTTTTTCTTGTGGCTCATTAGAGGAAACTGACAGATCTGCTGGCCTGATGATTCTGGGAGTTGTGTAGTTTTCCAACAGCGTTGAGGGCCAAAGGTTGGCTGTCTTTTCCCTAGGGGTGCCAGCCAGTTGCAGGGTATTTGTGGGTGCTGCCATGTGCACCTATTTTGTCAGTTATAAGTTTCCCACAAGCCACAAATTAAATAAAGAGAGGCGTGGGATTGTCGAGCACAGGGGTCCTATTTCTTTCTAATCACTTGTATGCTGTGTGTCATGAAAAACTGCAAAACCCTTTACCACACACCATAACATAACCTTTTCATTAAACACCAGGGATGGTGATATATTGCAGGGAATCTGGGGCCCAATACAATTACAAAAAAAGTCTATCACAAAAGAATGTCCAATCACGAAAAGTCTACACCTGAATACAATGTTATTTATTTGTAACAAACCAACCAGAAAACTCTACACCTGATACAATGTTATTTATTTGAACAACCAACCAGAAAACTCTACACCTGAATACAATGTTATTTATTTGTAGAAACCACCAACCAGAAAACTCACACCTGAATACAATGTTATTTATTTGCAACACACTAATCCAGAAAATTCTCACACCCCTGAATACAATGTTTATTTGCTACACCACCAACTACGAAACGAAGAACAACCTGATCCATCTACAACTAGACAGCCCAAAACTACACTAGATGTTATTATTTGCATAACACCAATCAGAAAAAACTCTACAAACCAATACAATGTATTGGCAACAACCAACCAGAAAATTCTGCACCTGAATACAATGTATTTATTTGAAACAACCAGAAAACTCTACACCTGATACAATGTTTTATTGTCTTCCAAAAACTAATCGAAAATTCTACACCTGAATACAAGTTATTTGTACGAACCAATGGAAAAACTCACACCTAATATGATGTTATTAATTTGCCAACAACCAGAAAACTCTACACCTGAAATACAATGGATTTATTTGCAACAAACCAACTAGAAAACTCTACACCTGAATACAATGTATTATTGAACATCCAACCAGAAAACTCTACACCTGAATACATGTTATTATTTGCAACAACCAACCAGAAAAATACAATGCTATTTATTTGCAAAAACAACTAATCGAAAATTCTACACCTGAACACAATGTTATTTGTACCTACCAATAGGAAAACTCAAACACCTAAATATGATGTTATTAATTTGCATCAACCAATTCGGAAAACTCTACAACTGAATACAATGTTTTTATTTTTGCAACAACCAACCAGAAAACTCTACACCTGAATACAATGTTAATTATTTGCAACAACCAACCAGAAAACTCTACACCTGAATACAATGTTAGTTATTTGCAACAACCAACCAGAAAATCTACACCTGAATACAAATGTTATTTATTTGCAAAACCAATCAGAAAACTCACACGAATTACAATTGTGGTAACTCTCAAATGTTGTGTTCGATTTTAGTAACCTCAAATGTAGCCTTTGATTTTGGTAACCCTCGAATGTAGCTATTGATTTAGGGAAACCCTAGAATGTATTGCTCGTAACCCTCAAATGTATCGTTCGGTAAGCCTCAAATATAGAGTTCGGTTTTGGTAACCCTCGAATGTTGCCTTTTGATTCCGGTAAACCCTCGAATGTAGAGTGTTCGATTTAGGTAACCCTCATGTAGCCTTCGATTTCGGTAACCCTCAAATGTGCCTTCGACTTTGGTAACCCTAGAATGTAGCCTTCGATTCGGTGACCCTCGAATGTAGTGGTTCATTTGGTACCCTTGAATGTATTGTTGGTACCCTCAAATTGGCCATAACCCTCGAATAGATTGCGACTAAGCCCGACATAGCCCGATTGTGAGAAGCAAAGTTAAGGTGTTAACGTGTGTGGTACTTTATGGCCGAAACGGACCTGTCGGATCTCCCAACGAACTACCATTTTGGCAATAAAGTGCCCACACACAGGCCAATTATTCATCTGAAATGTTCGTTCGCACACATTGTCCTTGCGGGTCGGGACCCGCAATATTGCACGTTTATGTATACAGCTTCGTGTCTTAAGACAAGTTTCACTTTCTGATCACAATGGCAACCGGGAAAGTATCCTGGAATCACAGACCCTTTATATGGGGATAAGAATGGAATCTGAAATTCTTTATATGGGGATTAGAATGAAATCTGAAATTCTTTATATGGAAATCAGAATAGAATCTGAAATTCTTTATATGGGGATTAGAATGAAATCTGGAATTCTTTATATGGAAATCAGAATGGAATCTAAAATTCTTTATATGGGGATTACAATGAAATCAGGAATTCTTTATATGGGGATTAGAATGGAACTTGAAATTCTTTATATGGGGATAAGAAGGGAATCTGGAATTCTTTATATGGGGATCAGAATGGAATCTGAAATTCTTTATATTGGGATCAGAGTGGAATCTGGAATTCTTTATATGGAGATTAGAATGGAACTTGAAATGCTTTTTATGGGGCTCAAAATGGAATCTGTGATTCTTTATATGGAGATAAGAATGAAATCTGACATTCTATATATGGGGATCAGAATGAAATCTAAAATTCTTTATATGGAAATCAGAATGAAATCTGAAATTCTTTATATGGGGATAAGAATGGAATCTGAAATTCTTTATATGGGGATTAGAATGAAATCTGAAATTCTTGATATGGGGATATGAATGGAATCTGAAGTTCTATATATGGGGATCAGAATGGAATCTGGAATTCTTTATATGGAAATCAGAATGGAATCTGAAATTCTTTATATGGGGATTAGAATTAAATCTGAAATTCTTTATATGGGGATCAGAATGGAATATGAAATTCTATATATGGGGATCAGAATGAAATCTGGAATTCTTTATATGGGGATTAGAATGGAACTTGAAATTCTTTATATGGGGATCAGAATGGAATCTGTAATTCTTTATATGGAGATAAGAATGAAATCTGAAATTCTATAAATGGAGATCAGAATGAAATCTGAAATTCTTTATATGGAAATCAGAATGAAATCTGAAATTCTTTATATGGAAATCAGAATGAAATCGGAAATTCTTGATATGGGGATAAGAATGGAATCTGAAATTTTATATATGCAGATTAGAATGAATTTTGAAATTCTAAATATGAGGATCAGAATAGAATCTGTAATTCTTTATATGGGGATTATAATGAAATCTGAAATTCTTTATATGGAGTTTAGAATGGAATCTGGAATTCTTTATATGGGGATCAGAATGGAATCTGAAATTCTTTATATGGGGATCAGAATGGAATCTGGAATTCTTTATATGGAGATTAGAATGGAACTTGAAATGCTTTATATGGGGCTCAGAATGGAATCTGTGATTCTTTATATGGAGATAAGAATGGAATCTGAAATTCTATATATGGGGATCAGAATGAAATCTAAAATTCTTTATATGGAAATCAAAATGAAATCTGAAATTCTTTATATGGGGATAAGAATGGAATCTGAAATTCTTTATATGGGGATAAGAATGAAATCTGAAATTCTTGATATGGGGATAAGAATGGAATCTGAAGTTCTATATATGGGGATCAGAATGGAATCTGGAATTCTTTATATGGAAATCAGAATGGAATCTAAAATTCTTTATATGGGGATTAGAATGAAATCTGAAATTCTTGATATGGGGATAAGAATGGAATCTGAAATTCTATATATGGGGATCAGAATGAAATCTGGAATTCTTTATATGGGGATTAGAATGGAACTTGAAATTCTTTATATGGGGATAAGAAGGGAATCTGGAATTCTTTATATGGGGATCAGAATGGAATCTGAAATTCTTTATATTGGGATCAGAGTGGAATCTGGAATTCTTTATATGGAGATTAGAATGGAACTTGAAATTCTTTTTATGGGGCTCAAAATGGAATCTGTGATTCTTTATATGAAGATAAGAATGAAATCTGAAATTCTATATATGGGATACAGAAATGAAAAAGGAAATCTAAAATTCCTGTATTATGGAAGCAAAATGATTGAAATGCTTATAATTGGGGATAAGAATGGAATTGACATTCTTATTGCGGAATGAGAATGGAATCTGAAATTACTTGTATGGGGGAATAAGAATGGAATATGGAAGTTCTATATGGTGAGAGAATCAGGAATGGAAATCTTTGGGGTAGAAATGAATCGTTAAAAATTCTTATGGGTGAGAATGATCGAAATCTATTATCCGACTGTGGATGAGAATGAATAACTGAGAATCTGCTTTATATGGTGATAAGAATGGGAATCTGAATTCTATATTATGGGGATCAAGAATGGAATCTGGAATTCTTTATATGGGAAATCAGATGGGAATCTGAAATTCTTTATGGGGATTAGAATGAAAATCTGAAATTCTTGATATGGGATAAGAATGGAATCTGAAATCTTTATATGGGGATTAAGAAAGGAATCTGAAATTCTTTCTATGGAGATAGAATGGAATTGAAATTCTTTATAGCGATGAGATGGAATCTGAAATTCTTTATAATGGGGATGAGAAGGGAATCTGAATTCTTATATAATTAGAAAGTCTTGTGATGCGCAGATGCAGGAGTTATATGGGAAATGGAAATTCTATATATGGGGATCAGAATGAAATCTAAATTCTTTTATATGGAAAATCAGAATGAAATCTGAAATTCTTTCATATGGGATAAGAAGAATCTGAAATTCTTTATATGGGGATAAGAATGGAAATCTGAAATTTTATATGGGGATCAGATGAATGGAATCTGAATTCTTTATATGGATTAAGAATGGAAACTTGAAATTCTTTATATGGGGATCAGAATGGAACTGAATTCTTGAATATGGGATAGAATGAAATCTTGAAACTTCTTTATATGGGGATAGAATGAATCTGAATATTCTTATATGGAGGATTAGAAATGAATCTGAACTTCTGATATGGGGATCAGAATGGAATCTGAAAATCTATATATGGGGATCAGAATGAAATCTGGAATTCTTTATATGGGGATTAGAATGGAACTTGAAATTCTTTATATGGGGATCAGAATGGAATCTGTAATTCTTTATATGGAGATAAGAATTAAATCTGAAATTCTATAAATGGAGATCAGAATGAAATCTGAAATTCTTTATATGGAAATCAGAATGAAATCTGAATTTCTTGATATGGGGATAAGAATGGAATCTGAAATTTTATATATGCAGATTAGAATGAATTTTGAAATTCTAAATATGAGGATCAGAATAGAATCTGTAATTCTTTATATGGGGATTATAATGAAATCTGAAATTCTTTATATGGAGATTAGAATGGAATCTGAAATTATATATATGGGGATTAGAATGGAATCTGAAATTCTTTATCTAGTGTTTTACAATGGCGTCTGTATTTTGATACAATATTTTACCTTGTGGTATTTTGCTACTGCACAGTATCAGACATAGAATAATGTTATGTGTTATAAAGGGCATGTCCGCCACCCCCAAAATGAAAATAAGGATCCTGCATGAAATGCCCCATACCTAAACCACTCTAGGTTTAAATACTCCAAATCCAATTCATGGTTGAAATACAGTCCAGGAAACTCAAGATTATGAGCCTTTTCCTGGTATAATCAGTTTCCGCCTCTTACTGTTCCTCTGAGAGGTTTCTGGCATGCGCAGTGGAGTTTTTACCCCCTCCCTCCCCTCACCCTCCAGCTGTTGTTCTGAGCACCGATCTTTAATTTTGTAAAAACTAGTATCCCACTTGAGATGCCCCATAACTAGGTTAAATACTGTAAATCTACTAACCAGCCCTCATTCTATCACCCACCTTCTGCTGCTTCTGATGACCAGCCAATCACTGACGTGGCAGCTGGTCCGCCCCCTTCTGCTGCTTCTGACAATTGGATGAAGCAGCAGATCGTGGAATCAGTATTGTATCATGCTTGACAAAGAAGATAAAAAGTTATTCAAAAGCTTACATTCCAATCATTATAGCTAGGCAATAAATAGCATTATTATTGATTTTGCTGTCCAAGGTGGCAATATTTATAAAATGTTCATAACTTTCCGCGTGCCGGTATTCCCGACATTTCGGAAAAATCAATGTTTCTTCCCCTGGGACCTCGATTTATAAATGGCGGGCGGCCATTTAGAAATATGCCCCCAAATGTCATGGGTTTGCATATTACAGGCTTTTTTTTATCACCTGCCTAACGGCCAAATAATCACTGGTAAAATTATGAAAAACTTACTAAAGACTTTATGTGAACCTAACCTTGGCATTGCCCTCTTACTAGTGCACAATGGCAGAGCCACACTGAAATGCACTGTGTGTAGGGTTATGTCTTGTTGCATGGGTGCGTACAAACATCTAAATATCAATCTACGCACTGTCTGGTAATCTTTTAAATAAATCTATAGTAATGTGTAGTCCCGGCAACAAAATATAGTTTATATCATACGGATATGGCAGTTTCTTTTCCTCTGAATCCTCCATAGAGAAACACCATCTATCACAATCACTAAACATATAACTTTTCAGCCTGGCTAATCATCCAAGCTATTTTTAGTATAATGGCCTCAATAATCAATATGGCTGTCAGATGTACTTTGCTCTCAGGGAAATTGCCTGGGCTTTTAATGTAGCCAATGGAAAGTAATATTTAACTTAAATACATTCTGTTCAGATTTAGAGCTGCCCACAAGATCTATTGATGTGTCAGCCTGTGTAGGAGTACATAGGCTGCCTCTGGTGGATAGCCTCTATTAAATGGAATGTTGGTGTAGCCGAGTACATAGGCTGCCTCTGGTGGATAGCCTCTATTAAATGGAATGTAGAGTGGTCATGCACACTTATATATAAGTCCATATGAAAAAAGATTTGTTGCTGGATGCTCCAGTACTACAGACAGTAGATATTTGACAACATAGAAAAAAGAAGCTGGGCACATCAGTCTTAACAAAGACTAGTTTATTAAGTCATAGTAATATGTAACGTTTCAGTGTAAGTATACACCTTCTTCAGACAAAACCAAAAACACATTTTGCTCTATATAAGAGTTTTTTCAATTGCAAAAAAGCGAAACACAGTTGTTCCCCCCCCTTCCTACCGGTATTGAGCCTATTCTCTTTCACGGTCTCCCGCTGCTGACTATGAGTACTAGACGGTTCCATTACATTTCTTGACTGAGTAGGAAACACGTGACTGATAAGTATACCTAATAAAGAATACATATTTGTTATACCATATGGCTGTGAGTTTTACAGCCCTAGATAAGGACTCTATATTTTGTTAATATAGCATGATATACCCATATACCCTACTTTTTTCTCTTCTTTTCGATGTTTATGTGTATTTTTAGGGTAGGACTTTTTTACATATCACGGCTGTGAGTGCATCCAGTAGGTTTTTTTAATGGAATTATGGAATTAAAGATGTGTAGACTTTTGCATACTTTTAGACTTTTGCATACTTTTTACACTTTAAGACCATCTGGATCATCCTCTGTTTCTATTTGGTCTGCTGATAGCAATAGATAATCCTAATGCTACACTATAAAGACAGCAGATAGATTTGTTAGCTCATCGAATCATATTGAATGTCTTTAATAAAGAGACGTTGCATAGTCAGTAACTGCATAAAAACTTGCGGCGCACGGTTATCCTGATGTCGTGGGAACGTCAGAAAGTTTTTGTTGTGTATGGGCACCATTAGATAGTGAAAGGAACAGGAAGCAATCAGATCACGTTTGCCCACAAACTCTGTATGTTTCTGTTCTGTGGTTAATGTGCATATTTTACTGGAAGTTCTAAAGAACTTGTTGTTAATCTTTGATCCGTGCTGGTATTCTGTGTTCTTAGGGGACATTCTGTGAAAGTAGCTGGAGTTCAGGAATATCCTGTCGGATTTGTTTTTTCTCACATTGTTTCCAAAGAGAAATAGTTGATATTCTCTAATCATCTTCTCATCCACAGAAATGTTAACTGACCAAATCTTTAAGGGCATGTCTACCCCCAAAGCAGTAGAGGCAAAAGCCAAGGGAACTTTAAACCTTAGCGTTATTTGGGGTAAGGTAACTTGTAAAAATGCTTTACTCTCCTTTCCCATACTTGTAGATATTCCCGTTCTCTCCTATGTGCTGTGAAAGCTCAGAGTTACATGCACCTGCACTAAGAGTTTGCAGCGCTCAGAAGACGAGCCTCCGTGAATACTATTCAGTCATTACCCCTGACTGTAGAGTAAACCCCGAAGTCTGTGAGCAGAGAGCAGGAGGTGAAAGGGGGACGGTGAAGAACAGGAATGATACCTCAGTCTACAAGTATGGGAAAGGAGGGTATAGCATTTTAGAGTGGCGTCTACCAGCAGGGCGGGTTTCATTTTTGGGGTGAACACGAATTTTAATATTAATGCACAGATTGCATGTGTGCTGATTGCTATTATCAGTTACATTTACTGGCCTTGATCCCCTTTAGGACTAAACCTATGGCCCTACAACAAACCCTGGATGTTTCTTTCAATAAATGTCCTTCCTCTTCATCATAATGGGTACCAGCTCTGTTCTCCTTGGCCTCTAATGAGTTAGATCTGATGCCAATGTTTCATTCTCTGGAAAGAGCAGGCTTTCTCTGTTCGCGTAAGAAGAAAGAAAAACGCTTTCACTTGCAAAATAATACGTTTCTTCATAATGTACAGACGGCTTCCTGCGGAACATAAACTTTGCTTTTACTTACAGCCATTGTAAACATAAAAATGCATCCTTTCTGTTTGTTTTCCTTTCTAGATCTCAAAATCAGGAATTAAGATATTTCATCATGACTTTGTGTTGAGGCCAGTCAAAGCAAAAAGCCAGCAAGTCTTTCAAACCAATCAACTGCCCCCAACCCAACCAAAGAAAAAAATGAATGGTTATTCTCTTTGATATGGTCTTGTCGGGTTCCGTTAAACTTATCAAATGGCACATTGTGGTACATAAGAAGAATCGAGGAGACAGAAATACTAAAACATCAGTGAAAGAAAAACAAATCCAATAAATGTAATGAATGAACAAGGACGTTTTGTCATGAATGTTAACATTTAAACTGTTCAGGAACATATTTCTATAAACACTCGGGAAAAACACAAATACCCTCAGCATTAAACTGCTCCTTTGTATCGAAAATGTTCACTTTGTTGTATGTCACAAACTGCCTGTATCCCGCAGTCGAAAGTGACACTTTTTTACACTGAATTAATTCAATTTAGATTCATGTCTGATGAGGTGTTTTAAGGACTTGGTAGGAATATTGCCATAGAATATTGTAGTCACCAAGTAGAGGTGAGTAGTGACTAGAATATAACCATAACTGTTGAATGACACAACATTATGATAATGTCCTTCTCATACCAACCTACTACATCATTCCTCAGATTCCCCCCCCCCCCCGTGAGGCAGGATTTTCAGCCTGCCTCATGGGCACTGCAGCCCTGCTTCCACCCATAGCAAATCTTTACCAGCTCATGCAAAAGGGGTAATTTGACAGCTATTTGCATCCCGTACATGTAGCCAATAAGCAGAAAATCCCATCAGCTTCATTCTGGGTGTTTCCCTTTTCCTCTGTTTTTGTTTATTATTTTTTTTCCTTTCCTTTTTTTCTTTCTGTGTGTCGGTATTAAGGAACGTGAGGCTTGTTCAGGCAACTGAAAACATCAACTCAACTCTAAAGTTTACTCTCATTGTCATCGCTTCAATGTCTTTAATGAAATCGCATCTGCTTCAACTTTAAACTTTACAACAAATTTGGCTACAGTAGTTAAATGTGTAACACAAAACACATGTTTGTGTTTACTAGACACCAGTTTTCCCTGATTTAATTAGTTTTATCAATCTTACTCCCAGTGATTAAAAGTATACAAATAAATATTTCCTTTCTTGGCAATGCTATAACACATTAACATGACCATTTAATAACATTGGGATTTCCTATTGGCTCCTACAGGTTCATTGGTGATGGGAAGTCAGACAGGATTCCCATACATCTCTATTATCCCCAAACAGCCTTGTATTTTTATTTATCCAAATATATTGAGGGATGTATTGATAATGGGTTAAAGGGACTGTCACAAACAACCTGGACTTCGTTTGGTTTCCAATCATTAATTCTGCTCCTAGCAAGCTCCTCCATCCACCGCTGTGGCTCTGCACTCCGCTCTGCACTTCCGGGTAAGGCAGTCAGTATCGGCTGTGACAGTGAGGTCACGGCCAATCACCGACTGACATTCTCCACTGCGGCTGCTCAGGAACACAAAAAGAACACAGCAGCCACAGTGGAGAGACTGTAAGGGGCAGTGGATTGTGGAGCTTGTAAGTATAAGATCTCTTGCTGGAAGCAGATTTAATGATTGGAAATAAAATGAAGCCCAGGTTTTGGGGTGGTTTGCACAACATACTCTTTTTTTCCCAGAGGGGTAGACAGTCCCTTTAATTCACACAACCACAAGAAGAATGTCGAATGCGGATCATCAACAAGCCCCGACCGATTGGCACGACAAAGTGACCAAAACGCCCATGTATACACATAGTGCATCACTGGGGGCCACCCACCATCACACGTGTATGAGGCTTAAGGCTGTGTACACATGAGCAGATATTTCAGTCAGTTGGCCCAAAAGAGCAATTAGACATGATGGAAAATCATGCTGCAACCTATGATGTTTCCACCCAGAATTTCTGCCCCCTGTGTACCAAGCCTGAATTTGTCCTTTTGTCTGAAAAACAAAAGGACACTATAAACTTACCCATGCAGGATTTTGAATGCCTGTCTGTGATTCGATGATGTGGAAAGACAGGAAAGGACTGGCCCAGTAGGCTGAGGGGTAAATGCCCCGTGGGCTGGTCTATAATGAAAAATTTGGGCTGCCCCAGAGGTTCTTAGTAAGTTACGTGCTTGAAAGGCACAGCATATAGTTATAGCTCTAACATGGGCAAGGAACAGCAAACTTCTCCTTGTCCTTTAGATCGTTTACCTGTCAGCCCTCCAGTTCATTAGCCAGTGTAAGTCAGCCCCCCAGTTTATTATTCAGTGTTATCAGCCCTCCAGTTCATTAGCCATTGTAAGTCAGCCCCCCAGTTTATTATTCAGTGTTATCAGCCCTCCAGTTTATTAGCTGGAGTTAGTCAGCCCTCCAGTTTATTAGCTGGAGCCCTCCAGTTTATTAGGAACAAAGGAAACTTTGGGTATAACTTGACATAGAAAGTGAACCCAGGGGTGAGGACTTAATGATTCAGGTCTTTAAAAAGATTTTAGGACTATAATTGTTCTTTAACCACATCATAAACTTGATAATGTTGCAGGTAACTATGTAAAATGGGAATAGTGGTCTTAAAATGGGCATAACTTAAACAAAGTGTATGCCCTAAGCAAAGTGGGCATGGTCAAAAATGTTGCGATCTAACATGAAAGGGTCACTTAGTTGCATTTGCCCCCCAGGCCAAAAGGTCCCAGTCCTCCTCTGTGGAAAGACCATGTGCGTGGGGGTTGCCAGGTACAAACTGCGCAGGGTGCTATTTAGCCTAAGGCTGGCCCTGGGTGTTAAGATGATAGTAAAACTAATTGAATGGTCCCTGTACGGTGGGGCAATCACCTAAACTTCAATTTATTTTGGGCTTAATTTTGGCTTTACAAGACCAAGGCAAGTTACAGAAGGTGTAAAGGACAGATCTGGCAAGGTGGAAATTTTTATTGTTATTGTTATATTATTGCTGTATTATTATTATATTATAATCCACCCCTTCCATGGATTCTATGGGGCCAAACTGTAATTAAATACTCTTATATGGCGCGCTATTACATAAGTAGTCTTTCGGGACTTGCACTTACAGCCTCTTCTCTCCCCCTGCTCCACTCCCCACCTCCCGGAACTTACCCTTTGAATTTACCGTGTAGGCATTCTGTATCTGTCAGTTACGCGGCTTCGGCACCACTTTGTATGGCGCGGCTCCACTTGTTCCCTTTCCATGAAAAGGAATGAACAGGTGGGCCCGCCCCCCCCCCATCCCCAAAACCATTACACAGTGGTGCCGAAGACAGACACGGTCCCTCGCTCTATATCCAACGACCCAAAAACTTTCTTCTGTGGCCCCGCTGCAAAGACTTGGAGTCGGAATCGCTGCCAGTGTGAAGCTGCCTTCTACCACCTCACGTTGGGCATCTAAGGGAGATGGGGGAGGGCTGGGCGTCAATGTTCTCCATTTGTTCCGCACAGTCACGCGGCACCTTACTGGACTGATGGTCAAGTGGACAGCCAGCAGGGTGGTCGGGGGAAATCAGGGAGACTGATGAGGGGCTGGGACAATAAGAGGGAGGAGCTAGAGTGCAGGGAGGGGTCCCGTGTAATGAATTGCATTACAGTCATACTGGATTGTCCCCCGCTGGCCATTACTTCTCTATAGGGATCGCTTAACAACTGTAGATTGATGGGAATGTTGGAGGATTATATATGATGGGGGGTGGATTATACTAAATAATACACCACCTACTGTAAATATTCGGATATTAGAGTCCCCCACCTTGGAGTTCCGAGCCCTGTATCAAACGGCACTCGGCTGCGGCCTCGTCTTTCTTATGTCACGACTCTCGGTGACTTCTTAATATCCTTATAATTTACAGTAGGGGTGCATTATTATTATATTATTGCTGTATTATTATATTATAGTTATATTATTTTCATTCTGACAATTTATGGTTTTGTCTATACGAGGGGGGGTGTTTACTGGGTCTCTCAGTCACATGGACTGGCAATGATAGGTCAGTTTGTCACATTAAAGTAGATTTTAAGCCTTAGTACAATTAATTACACGTAACCTCCACCCAATGGACAAGGGTAAAGGGCAATATAAATCAATTTAAAACAATCTGCCATCGATGAATACATATATTTATAGTGCTGGGTTCTCCCTTTGTATTATTAGCTAGAACACATTTCATTGTGACCTATGACACTGACAGTACTTTCCCATTGTAAATGATGACATAGTTAAGCACATTTTATAAGAATATAATTTACAGGATATTTATTACTTCTGTGTAGTATTATAATTGAAAAGGCAAATAACAATAAAGTCTTTGAAGATTTCTATATAGAAAATACAAAATACCTTTTCTAGTGGGTATGACCATAAACACTTATGCCTCATACACAGGTATGATGCTGTCAGGAGACCATTTCACCCAACAGCCTTACGTGTGACCTCTTTAAGGTTATGTAAGGGTATTCAGAGCTATGTTATAGAATGGTGGGAAAAACTTCCTGAACACAAAACTGTTAATCAGAATTCTACCTCCAGTTTCCACAAACAACACGATCCATACAATGCATGGTGTGGTATTTTATTTTGTGTATACAGTTTTCATACTTAACTGTACCTTAAAGCTAATAAGCACCATGAATTTTTACCCAATCTATCAATATTAATAATCCTTCATTTGTGAAACCTGGGGAAAAAAGGAAATTAAATTAGTTGTGGCCATGTTGGTTTTTGACGTCTGTAACCAACTGTCCCAACTTTTAAACTTCAGTCCCACACTGCAATGTCCATGATCCATGGGAGGGGAATATAAATTAGACTATTAACTGCCTGTAAGTGTAGACAAAGATAAAGACCTTTAACTGCCTCATGTCCCTAAAATGTATTTGGAAAAGTTGTCAACTCTGCCAAGTATCACCTTGATTGATCTGCAGTATACTAGTCAGCAGTATACTATACCGCTGGGGTATTTGTCTATTGTATTGAACTATTGATGTTTATAAATAAACAGATATTAGAGAATTGAGTCTAAATAGGCCTGGTACACAACAGACAATATTCCAACCTGGCCAACCAATATTCTGGAATTCTGGTTGATTTGGTAGAAACATTGGCAGTACATTTTTTGCCACGGCTGACCTATTTCCAAAAAACTGTAAATTTCTGTCAGTTGTTTAAAGGTGCTGATACATTAGAACTCAACTTCCGACTGATCCCACGTCATTTAATTAATTGTTCCAGAACTGCCTTTCCCATTCATGTTTGCGGCCGAGAAACGATTGTGATAGTCCCGCCTGCAATCGTATGTCAGTTGTGAAGAATGGGAAAGGTGGTTCCAGAAGAATTGATTGAACATCATGGGATGGATCAAGAGGTGAGTTTTAATGTATGCCTTAAGCTAGGTACACACAGTCCAGATTTCTGAAAGATGACAGACAGGATCTGCAAGATCCTGTCTGCCATCTTTCAAAGATCTGCATACACACAGTCCCGAGCGTTCTATGAACGTCATAGGGAGAACGCTCGGGACTGTGTGTTTCCATCGGCCGCGCTAGACTCCTCTATAGGGAGTCTAGCGCGGCCGATGGAAATTTTCACCCTTTCCCGAACGATAAAGCCCCGATACCGTCAGATCCGATGGTATCGGGGCTTTATTGTTACTGTGTGTACCCAGCTTTACTGATCAATTTAATCATGGTAATCTGCCTGTCAGGAAAATTGGCAGTAATTAACCAGCTTGACCAATTGTGCAACATGTCCATTTTTATAAAGAAAAAAATCTGAAATGATCATTGGCTGATGGTTTTCCTTGCAATACCCAGCCAATCCGATCAGATCAGACACAACAGATCAGCCCGTGTATGCATTTAGGC
>CM033474.1:38228985-38405942 GCA_019447015.1 Hymenochirus boettgeri
CCCTTACATCTACCTATCTGGTAACCAGCACAATATATGGTATCTATATATCTATATATGATAAATCTACCTTACATCCTACCTATCCGGGTAACCAGCACAGTACATGGTATCTATATATCTATATATGATAAATCTACCCTTACACCTACCTATCTGGTAACCAGCACAGTATATGATCATATATAAGTATGAAATCTACCCAAATCCTCCTACTACTCCGGTAACCAGCACAGTAATGTATCATATATCTATATATGATAAATCTACTTACATCCTACCTATCTGGTAACAGCACAGTTTATGGTATCTATATATCTATATATGATAAATCTACCCTTACATCCTACCTATCTGGTAACCAGCACAGTATATGGTATATATATATGATAAATCCCTTACATCCTACCTATCTGGTAACCAGCACCAGTATATGGTACTATATATCTATATATGATAAATCTACCCTTACATCCTACCTATCCGGTAACCAGCACAGTATATGATATCATATATCTATATATGATAAATTCCCCTTACTATCCTACCTATCTGGTAACCAGAACAGTATAGGTATCTATTATCTAATAGATAAATCTACCTTACATCCTACCTATCTGGTAACCAGCACAGTATATGGTATCTAATATCTATATATGATAATCTACTTACACCTACTATTGGTAACCAGCACAGTATATGTATCTATATATCTTATTATGATAAATCTACCCTTACATCCTACCTATCTGGTAACCAGACACGTTATATATCTATATATCTATATATGATAAATCTACCCTTACATCCTACCTATCTGGTAACCAGCACAGTATATGGTATCTATTTATATATATGATTAATCTACCCTACATTCCTACTTGGAACCAGCACAGTATATGATCTATATATCTATATATGATAAATATCACCCTTACATCCTACCATCTGGTAACCAGCACAGTATATGGTATCTATATATCATATTGATAAATCTACCTTACATCCTACCTATTTGGTAACCAGCACAGTATATGTAGTATCTATATATATATATGATAAATTACCCTTACATCCTACCTATCTGTAACCAGCACAGTATATGGTATCTATAATGATAAATCTACCCTTACATCTACCTATCTGGTAACCAGCACAGTATAGATATCTATAATCTATATATGATAATCTAACCCTTACATCCTACCTATATGGTAACCAGCAAGTATATGGTATCTATATATGATAAATTCCCTTACTTCTAACTCATCTGGTAACCAGCACAGTATATGGTAATCTATATATGATAAATCTACCTTACATCCTACTATCGGTAACCAGCACAGTATATGGTATCTATATATCTATATATGATAAATCTCCCCTTACATCCTACCTATCGTAACCAGCCAAGTAATGATATCTATATCTATATATGATAAATCTACCCTTACATCCTACCTTCGGTAACCAGCACGTATATGTATCTATTATATATAGATAAATTACCTTACATCCACCTATTGGTAACCAGCACGTATATGGTATCTATATATCTATATATGATAAAATTACCCTTACATCCTACCTATTGGTAACCAGCACAGATATGGATCTAATATCTTATATGATAAATCTACCCTTACATCCTACCTATCCGGTAACCAGACAGGATATGGTATCTATATATCTATATATGATAAATCTACCTTACATCCTACCTATCGGTAACCAGCACGTATATGGTATCTATATATCTAATAGAGTAAATCTACCCTTACATCCTACCTATCTGGTAACCAGCACATATAGAGTATCTTATAATCTAATATGATAAATCTACCCTTACATCCTACCTATCTGTAACAGCACAGTATATAGATCATATATCTATAATGATAAATCTACCCTTACATCCTACCTATCTGGTAAACAGACAGTATATGGTATCTATATATCTATATATGATAAATCTACCCTTAAATCCTACCTATCTGGTAACCAGACACAGTATATGGTATCTATTATCTATATATGATAAATCTACCTTACATCCTACCTATTGGTAACCAGCACAGTATATGGTATCTATATCTATATGATAAATCTACCTTAACATCCTACCTATCTGGTAACCAGCACAGTATATGGTATCTATATATCTATATATGATAAATCTACCCTTACATCCTACCTATCGGTAACCAGACACGTATATGTATCTATATATCTATATGATAAACTACCCTTACATCCTACCTATCCGGTAACCAGCACAGTATATGTATCTATATATCTATATATGATAAATTAACCTACATCCTACCTATCTGGTAACCAGCACAGTATATGGTATCTATATATATATATGATAAATCTACCCTTACATCCTACCTATCTGGTAACCAGCACAGTATATGGTATCTAATATCTATATTATGTAAATCTACCCTATCATCCTACCTATCTGGTAACCAGCACAGTATTGGATCTTATATCTATATATGATATAAATCTACCCTTACATCCTACCATCTGGTAACCAGCCACAGGATATGGTATCTAATATCTATATATGATAAATCTACCCTTACATCCTACCTATCTGGTAACCAGCACAGTATATGGTATCATTCTATATATCTATATATGATAAATCTACCCTTACATCCTATCTACATGGTAACCAGCACAGTATATGGTATCTATATATCTATATATGATAAATCTACCCTTACATCCTACCTATCCGGTAACCAGCACAGTATATGATATCTATATATGATCAATCCTACCCTTACATCCTACCTATGGTACCAGCACAGTATATGATATCTATATATCTATATATGATAAACTACCCTTACATCCTACCTATCTGGAACCAGCACATTATATGGTATCTATATATCTATATATGATAATCTACCCTTACTCCTACCTATCTGGTAACCAGCACAGTATATGATATCTATATATCTATATATGATAAATCTACCCTTACATCCTACCTATCTGGAAACCACACAGTATATGATGGTATCTATATATCTATATAGTAAATCTATCCTTACACATCCTACCTTCTGGTAACCAGCACAGTATTGGTATCTATATATCTATATATGATAAATCTACCCTTACATCCTACTATCTGGTAACCTGCACAGTATATGTATCTATATACTATATATGATAAATCTACCCTTACATCCTACCTATCTGGTAACCACACAGTATTGTAATCTAATACTATATATGATAAATCTCACCTTACATCCTACCTATCCGGTAACCACACAGTATATGGTATCTATCTATATATGATAAATCTCCCCTTACATCCTACCTATCTGGTAACCAGCACAGTATATAGTAATCTATAATATGATAAATCTACCCTTACATCCTACCTATCTGGTAACCAGCACAGTATATGGTATCTATATATCTATATATGATAATCTACCCTTACATCCTACCTATCTGTAACCAGCACAATATAGGTATCTATATCTATATATGATAATCTACTCCTTACATCCTACCTATCCGGTAACCAGCACAGTATATGGTTATCTCTATATATTATAAATCTACCCTTACATCCTACCTATCTGGTAACCAGCACAGTATATGGTATCTATATAATATGATAAATCTACCCTTAATCCTACCTATCGGTAACCAGCACAGTATAGTATCTATATATCTATATAGTAATCTAACTACCTTACATCCTACCTATCTGGTAACCAGCACAGTTATGATATCTATATATCTATATATGATAAATCTACCCTTACATCCTACCTATCTGGTAACCAGCACAGTATATGGTATCTATATATAGATAAATCTACCCTTACATCCTACCTATCTGGTAACCAGCACAGTATATGGTATCTATATATCTATATATGATAAATCTCCCCTTACATCCTACCTATCCGGTAACCAGCACAGTATATGAATCTATATATCTATATATGATAAATCTACCCTTACATCCTACCTATCTGGTAACGCACAGTATATGGTATCTATTATCTATATATAATAAATCTATCCTACATCCTACCTATCTGGTCCCGCACAGATATGGTATCTATATCTCTATATATGATACTCTCTTACACCCTACCTATCTGGTAACCAGCACAGTATATGTATCTATATATCTATTATGATAAATCTACCCTTACATCCTACCTATCGTAACCAGCAACTTATATGAGATCTATATATCTATATATGATAAATCTACCCTTACATCCTACCTATCTGTTAACCAGCACAGTATTGGTAATCTATTTATCTATATATTATAATCACCCTTACATCCTACCTATCTGGTAACCAGCACACAACACAGTATATGATATCTATATATCTATATATGATAAATCTACCCTTACATCCTACCTATCGGTAACCAGCAGTATATGGTATCTATAATCTATTTGATAAATCTACCCTTACATCCTACCTATCTGGTAACCAGCACAGTATATGGTATATCTATATATCTATATATGATAAATTACCTTACATCCTACCTATCTGTAACCAGCACAGTATATGGTATCTATATATGATAATAAATCTACCCTTACACTACCTATCTGGTAACCAGCACAGTATTATGATATCTATATATCTAATAAAAATCTACCCTTACTCCTACCTATCTGGTAACCAGCACTATTATATGTATATCTATATATGATAAATCTACCCTTACATCCTACCTATCTGGTAACCAGCACAGTATATGGTATCTATATATGATAAATCTACCCTTACATCCTACCTATCTGGTAACCAGCACGATATATGTATCTATATATCTTATATGATAAATCTCCCCTACATCCACCTACAGTAACCACACAGTATATGTATCTATATATCTATATATGATAAATCTACCTTACATCCCTATCCTACCTCTCGGTAACCAGCACGTATATGGTATCTATATATTATGATAAATCTACCCTTACATCCTACCTATCTGGTAACCAGCACGTATATGGTATCTATATATCTATATATGATAAATCTACCCTTACACATCCTACCTTTGGTAACCAGCACAGTATATGGTATCTATATATCTTATATGATAAATCTACCCTTACATCCTACCTATCGGTAACCAGCACGGTATATGGTATCTATATCTATATATGATAAATCTACCCTTACTCCTACCTATCGTAAACCAGCACGGTATATGGTATCTATATATCTATATATGATAAATCTACCCTTACATCCTACCTATCTGGTAACCAGACAAGATATAGTATCTATATATCTATATATGATAAATCTACCCTTACATCACCTACTATCTATAACCAGCACAGTATATGTATCTATATATCTATATATGATAATCTACCCTTACATCCTACCTATCTGGTAACAGCACAGTATATGGTATCTAATAATCTATATATAAATCTACCCTTACACATCCTACCTATCTGGTAACCAGCACAGTATATGGTATCTATATATCTATATATGATAAATCTACCCTTACATCCTACCTATCTGGTAACCAGCACAGTATATGTATCTATATATCTATATTGATAAATCTACCTTACATCCTACCTATCTGGTAACCAGCACAGTATATGGTATCTATATATCTATATATGATAAATCTACCCTTACATCACCTATCGGTAACCACGCACAGTATATGATATCTATATATCTATATATGATAAATCTACCCTTACATCCTACCTATCGGTAACCAGCACAGTATGGATATCTATATCTATATATGATAAATCTACCCTTACATCCTACCTATCTGGTAACCAGCACAGTATATGGTATCTATAATCTATATATGATAAATCTACCCTTACATCCTACCTATCTGGTAACCAGCACAGTATATGGTATCTATATATCTATATATGAATAATCTACCTTACATCCTACCTATCTGGTAACCAGCCAGTATATGGTATCTATATATCTATATATGAATAAATCTACCCTTACATCCTACCTATCTGGTAACCAGCACAGTATATGGTATCTAATATTTATAATGATAAATCACCCTTACACTCCTACCTATCTGGTAACCAGCACAGTATATGGTATCTATATATCTATATATGAAATCTACCCTTACATCCTACCTATCTGGTAACCAGCACAGTATATGGTATCTATATATCTATATATGAAATCTACCCTTACATCCTACCTATCTGGATACCAGCACAGTAATATGGTATCTATATATCTATATATGATAAATCTACCCTTACATCTACACCTATCTGGTAACCACACAGTATATGGTATCTGTATATGATAAAATCTACCCTTACATCCTACCTATCTGGTAACCAGCACAGTATATGGTATCTATATATCTATATATGATAAATATACCCTTACATCCTACCTATCTGGTAACCAGCACAGTATATGGTATGATTGTTTAATTTGCACTGCATACGTCTTACTCCTGCACTTATACCCATTCCATTGTATCTCTGTTACCCTCCTAATTAGATTGTAAGCACTATGGTACAGGGACCTCCTTTCCTCTTAAGGCAAGGCTCTAGTACTTACATAGTTATATTTATATCATTTATATATTTATGTACAGAACGATCTATGTATTTGACCCCCTTGTATGACTTTTTTGTATTTTGTTACTGTACAGCGATGCGTCCCCAAGTGGCGCTTTATAAATAAACTATACATACATACATTCAGCCTCCATTAACAATAATAAAGTTATCCGTCTTCACAACAGTAATTTAGTGCTAGTTCTGTATTTTTAAACCTACACCAGACTTAGCTGCTGTGATTTGGCCTGATCCTCTCTCTCCACTTATGAAGTTTTCAAACAGTAACTCCTTAAGAGCTCACTGGGGATGCCGGTAATTTGGTCTTTCTAAGCTTTTATTGCCAATGGAGCACAATCCCTCAGTTTTATGGTGCCCACCTGACTCAGCTAGTTTTGCTCTCCCTTTGAAACAGGAGCCTTGCTTACTCAGCAATATGTAAAGTAGTGGTGAGTGGTTAACTTTAACCCTCAGTGCATTGTAGGTAATTGGAGCACACGTCACATCTCGGCTGTTGTTGTTGCACTATATTTCCTAGGATTGCATGTTACGCTTTAGAACTGTGTAACACTTAAAGAGAAAAATAAATATTCTGCATAACTCAACTTTGTGCAAGGGAAAATTCTATAAAATGATTATGTCTCTGTCAGTCTATATTCTGTTTCTCATTATTGGGCCTATTTAAAATGGCATATTCCTAAAGACGTTACACCCTGAAAATGATGTCATGGTGTTCCTTAATAGCCTGTCCCTGCAAGTGATTGCAGTGTTAGGATTTCATATGTTTAACATTGATCATTTAGAGTAAAAATAAAGGGAAATTAGAAAGCAATGACATAGACCAACTTCACCTGCAAGCACACTTAAACTCTTTTATTTAAGCTACACCAGAGGGGAAAATGTGATGCGTTTCGACCCTCGTTCGACCGTTCTCTTTTATATTATAAACAGAAATGTGTTACCATAATGTATGTAATATTCGGCTGTGTCACATGACTACTTAAAACACGTATATATATATATATAGTATATACCCAGAAAGGACGCAGCACCGTTTAGGGACCGGAAGTGTAGTGTGCTTTAACAGAATGGATGATTTATGTTGGGTTAATCGCAGCTTCAATTTCTGCGTTGTTTTCTCAATTTTCTTCAACTTTAATTCAGTTTCCCCCAATATACCACGGGTGGCACTGTGGTTCTTAATTGCCTAAGGTGGATACTTTTTGTAACTATTTCCTGTTTAAAGTTATTTAAGTGAAACAATGAAGTAATTGTCATTTAAACCTGTTCTCTGATGGTGAAGCTTGATAAAGGGATTGACTCCTGAAATGTCGCATTGAACACCATGCAGTGATGATTATATATATGTGAATAATAAATTGGACGTTTTAATTTTTAGTGCTGCTGTAGTCTTGTGAACTATCTATCTACCTACCTATCTATCTGTCTATCATCTATCTATCTGCCTCTCATCTATCTATCTGTCTGTCATCTATCTATCTGTCTATCATCTATCTATCTACCTATCTATCTATCTATCTATCTGTCTATCATCTATCTATCTACCTATCTATCTATCTATCTATCTATCTATCTATCTGACTCTCATCTGTCTATCTGCCTCTCATCTATCTATCTGCCTCTCATCTATCTATCTGTCTATCATCTATCTATCTATCTATCTATCTATCTATCTGTCTATCATCTATCTATCTACCTATCTACCTATCTATCTATCTATCTATCCTTCTGACTCTCATCTGTCTATCTGCCTCTCATCTATCTATCTGCCTCTCATCTATCTATCTCTATATATCATCTATCTATATCTATCTATCATCTATCTATCTCTATCTATCTATATATCATCTATCTATCTATATCTATCTATCTCTATCTATATATCATCTTATTTATCTATATCTATCTATCTACCTATCTATCATCTATTTATCATCTATCTATCTATCTTATCTATCTATCTATTGAACACCATGCAGTGATGATTTTATATTTGTGAATAATAAATTGGACGTTTTAATTTTTAGTGCTGCTGTAGTCTTGTGAACTATCTATCATCTATCTGTCTATCTATCTACCTACCTATCTATCTATCTGTCTATCATCTATCTATCTACCTACCTATCTATCTATCTATCTATCTGTCTATCATCTATCTATCTATCTACCTATCTATCTGTCTATCATCTATCTGTCTATATCTATCTATCTCTATCTCTATCTATCTATATATCTATCTATCGATATCCTCATCTGTAACAGCCATTATATAAAATATAGTTGCACCTGGGCATATATACATATATAAAGAGATGAAAAGTGAGATTTTATTGCTAACTGAATGCCTAACAACCTAACATGGCTGTACATTCTATAACTTAGAGGGTTTGTTTTTTTTTTAAGCATGTAAGCAACAGGCTTGTAGTCATAATGATAGGACGAGATGCACATAAGGGTTTAGAGCAGTGGGACAATGTCAAACCAATGGAGTCAGAGGTTCCATCATGAATTATAGCTCTGCCTAGGTCTATAGTTGCAGTGTCAAGCTGGTAATCACAGGGTCTCTGTGAAATGGATCTAAGCCTATTTTATTATAAATGCATCATTAAAGGGTAAGTCCATCGTAATTTTAACTTTCTTTTTAACTGTTTTACTGAAGAACAGGAGGTAAATGCACTCTTACCTCCCGTTCTTCAGTAAATCTTGCGCCAACTTCTCTGACAGTCTCCGACACGTCCACGCTCCTTCGCACTGTGTGCACATGCGTGCACAGTGCAAAGTACTGGGGATACGTTGAGGGCATCGGGGCTTTGAGCCGTGTTTCTTGCATCGCTGGAACGATCTGGGTAAGTGTCTCCTGCTCTCCTGCAAGATTTACTGAAAAACGGGAGGTAAGAGATAGTGCATTTACCTCCTGTTCTTTAGTAAAACTGTTAAAAAGAAAGTTAAAATTATGATGGACTTACCCTTTAACAAGCAAAATTGTTGATATTGGAGAAAGTTCTGTTACATGTTACCAGCAGGACATATGGTAAGGGGAGACAATGGAGGATACACTCTTCGGTTGTAATGACAGGATGGACGGAAATGTAGCCCAAATAATAGAACCAAAGGGATTGGAGATCCGGAGAACACACAGGGAATGTGTGATATAAAATCTTCAAGCTTCGCTGTAAAATTTGATATCTTCCATTTCCTACTAAGTGCTGATCGTGAAATAAAAGAATTTCTTTTTTCTACACTCAAGGCAGTTGGAATCTATGATAAATACATTTCCCCTCTAAAAACATCAGACAGGGGAACTGATAAATGGCAGGAGAATGTCCTTGTGTTTCCTTAGTGAATAAACCCCAAACCCTGATAGTAAGAATGTCCGCTTCATCACAGTGAGAGGGGGAATTAGGCAACCAGGCATCTTTGATATCTGTTTTGAGTCAGTGTGAATTTCCCCTATAGACAAATGAGAGGCTGTAAAAAACATTTTGTAGGCCACATTCACTGGAGACACTTTGTGGTTTGGAAACTGTGGCTGTTGCTACATTCCTAAGGAATTAACCTGCAGATCCAATAAAGAATAGTAAGGGACGAGTTTTATTCTCAGCCAAAGCAGCTATTTAAAAAGAGAATTTGTGACATAGAGGGGAGTAAATTGGGACATGTTTTATTGCTGCTTTTTTGACCTATTTTCATCAGATTCCTGGAGAAACCCCATGCCAGAAGACTAGCACTAATAATCCTCTCACTACATAAACAGTACGGGAAATGGTTCATCAACATCCACTGGATCAAACATATTCTGACTTTTTAATCACCTTGAGTGAAAAAAAATAAAATAAAAAAAAGTAATTCCAGGATTTTCATTGCTGCCTCTAATGTAGATTTCTGTCCAGGTAATGACATCATCTCATGTCATTAAAAAGGAGGAATTATTAATAGTGAGCAGCACTGGCTGACAGTGAACAAAGTGACTTTGGGCTTAGCATGAAAATTAAAATATCCATTCCTTATATTTACATAGGGATTTTTTTTTTTTTTTAGAATTATTATTGCCACCATATTCAAAAAAACAGTGTAAGCTTTGGGCATAAAAACGGCCCACTGGCTGAGGGAGAAGTAGCTTGTGCCAGGAGGGTCACACTTTCCAAGATTGTTTGGAATGGAATTCTTCCTAACCATAGAAATAACCGCGTTCAGTTAGCAGATATACAGTAAGGAAATGTTAATATACTGGGACATGTTTGAAAATAAAATGTCATATGTTTTTAGATTACGAAATATCGTTTATGTTTTAATTGGGGAAAGATCTTCAGTTTCTTCTTTTCTGTTTTTGCAGAGCATAAAACACTTGAGAACGTTTGAATTTAAGCCTTTTGTTATATTTATCAAACCTCCAAAGATTGAACGTTTGCGAGAGACAAGGAGGAATGCAAAGTTAATCTCCGGCAAGGATGAGAGAGGGGCAGCGAAACCATTTACGGTAAGCTCTAGGTTTTTACCCATAATGTGGGGAAGACAGAGTTAACCGCAATCAGATCGTTATCATAGATAATGAAAAAATGGTCTCCTTAATTGTGGGGAGAATGCTAGAAATAGTGGGTGTACAACCCTTGGTCCTCCAACTGAAGAAGGTTTTCTGTACAGGAAGTTGGAGTTCAGTTAGACACTGGTTGAAGGAGGTTCTTGGACTGTACAGGAAGTTAGAATTTGCTGAGACACTGGTTGAGGGAAGTTTTTGGACTGTACAGGAAGCTGGAATTCGGTTAGACACTTGTTGGAGATGTTTCTTGGGAGGGTTGGTGCGGGGGTGCACCCCGAAGGGTTTACTGGTAAGGTAAGAACAGGAGAGCGAAGGTGGGTCTACTAACTCCCTGGAAAGTGTCCCTTGAAGAGCGACAATAGCATTGCATTTTGTGCAAGATAATCATCCTGTGTATGAAATAAAGGACCCGATGTTACAATGCATACTAGGGAGTTAAACGGATAACTTCTAAATAAAAAATAGTATATTTAACCTGAAGGACTTAATGCTGCTGTAACTTGTGTTTTACTTATTTATACTTCATTTAGATATTTGTGTTTTTACCTTGCTCCTCTAAGAGGTGTTTGGCAACTTTAGCTTGGAGTAGCAGAAAATGATCAGAAAATGTGTGATCTCCAAAGTAGAAAGAAGTGTCCACTTTTAGAATGGAGCGGGAATGGGTTTTATAATAGTCACTCGTGTCATTGAATGACTATTTTTACTGGGAAAACATCCCCTGCAACAAAACTGACAAAAAAAGACAAATAAAATACTAAAACTTACTAAATGGAACAGAAACACGTTATCACAGAACCACAACAATCACCACTTCCGAAATACAAGGTACCCGAACCACAAATAGATCCTGCATACAACATTAAAAAAAAAATACACAATATCGTCCCCTACTGCATAACAGTAGTTAGTTTTTCATGGCATGTATCAAGTCTCTCAGAGTCACACTAATCGAACTCCTTGGTGACTGCTAACACTGCACATATGCCAGCTCCCAATGACTTACAGTAACAATACAAAGTGACCTTGGCTTTGTAAAGGCCTGTAATAAAAAGCATTTACTTCACAAATATCTGTGTGCTCTGGACTTTATTGCCACTATATAAATTAGCTGGTGGCACCAGGGTATATATTGATTCATTTATTGTATTGAAACATTAAAATGTGAGTGTCCACATTTTGGAAGATATATTTTCATATAACTTTTCTTCTAGGATGAAGATTTTGAAGAAATGATCAGGTCAGCACAAGTGATGGAATCTCAGTATGGCCATCTTTTTGACACAGTTATAGTAAATGACGATCTCTCTACCGCATACAATGAACTCAGGTTGGCCCTTGACAAACTGAAGACTGATGGCTTTTGGGTACCGGTCAACTGGCTGCACTCCTGAAACACATCAAAGACACCACTTCCTTGTATTATTATGTATATATATATATTACACTCGTAAGCGTTTTGTTGGTGGGCTTTTCTTATTGGCTCTAGCGAAACTAGTTTTAAATATCGGTCTTATTACTTTCTTTGGATATGTGTAAATCATGTTGGAAAAGAAGAGAATGGTTTTAAATACTGTAAAAGTCTTTCTGTGTGTTCTATTGGAAGGGGGTAAAGCATGTGCTGGCTGTTTCAAGCAGGTTTCTTACTGTCACGCCAATTTATTTGTGCTGCTAAGGAAATCCGACTGCTGTGTACGATAGGGAAGAGCTAATTGGTACGTGTACAGTTCACTTATGTTGAAATAGTTTTTGCAGCCTCAATGTAAATGAAGCTTGGACCATGCTATAATCTCATTGCTGCTGGGGGCTTCACTGATTTGCCCTCCTATAGTTGAGGTGACTGTTTGGCTTATAAAATTACACTGGAACGATCTTGCCCTACGTGGGGCAATTTTAACATTTTCTGTGAAACTTTGTTACATGTGCTCTGGATAAGAACCTTTATCCTTTTTTTATATTTATCAGACTGGATATGTCATCATCAGCCATATTAAAGATAAACAACCAGTTGGGAAAGTGTTAAAAGTTTAAAAAATGACTTACCTTCTGAGATTGCATTGCTTTCCCACAGAGGTAGGTAGTAAGGTCCCTCATTTGTCTAGTCCCCCCTGCTCCTGACCTTAAGACTGGGTAATGCTGGGACACACAGAGGTGGATGACTTCACTTCCCCGTGCAGGAAACCACTGCACCTTTTAATCAATTTTTAAAATATGCCTGTTTGGAAGTTTTAAGGCAGTAATTCATGGTGCTGAATTGCCACCTTATCTTCCCCCAGATGAATTTCTTACCTAAACTTTCTTTTGCTGCTCCGGTCCGCTAAGCCCTCTCAGTCTGCCTAAAAAGAGGCCAATAAAAAGACACACTCTGCAAGAAGCATTTCTTCCTAATGGCTACATTGAAGACAGGAGAGGACCCTAGCTCTGAAGTAAAGTTTATGCTACTTATCTAAAAAGATAAAGGGGTTTAGTTCCTCATCCTAGGTATTATTCAAGGATGGAAGAAGGGGGAGTGGGTGGGAGGAGGTGAGTATAATTTGTTTTTTTTTTAAGTTACAATACGTTTTTTAAGTGGTACCGCTGATATTTTGTCATTAATAACCATAAATTGTCTGATGTCCGATCTTTTGCATAAAATCTGTCAAATGATTCGCTGTGAAAATGTCAGCCAATATTACCTGCCCAATCAAATTATCGGTGTGGGTGGCCGTTTGGGATGAAACAGCTTATGTGTACAAGTCCAACTAGGAGCTAAATAAAAAGGTATGAAAATGAATTGTAATTAACATGCTCAGAGTTGTGTATTTAACACTTGGGGAGCTAAAATTAGGACACAATAAAATGGATCATTTGTATCTTGAGGACAAACTACATTTGAGGATGATAATTTAAAGTTTACACTTTCAAAGGAAACTTGAGTTTTATATTTACTTCAGATTCTTGGTATATCCTGCTGTATTTTAGCGCTGATATCATCTTGCGGGTTGAATTGTGTTTGAATAATGAAGCAAAAAAATAATGTCAAATTTGCGGTCCTCCAAACAGCAGCCAAAGAATACAGGAAGTTGTAGTTTTCAAACATCTGGAAGACCGCAATTTCAACATCCATGCTTAAAAGGGCATGTCTACCCTTAAATCTGGTGAATTGTCAAGTTATCTTTCTGCAAGTTCTCTTTCATTTTGGCAAAGGTACCTGCCTCCTCCCTCTGCTCAAAGAGCTTTTTATAAGCTTGAGCATGTGCAGTGGAGGCAGCAGGGGAAACCGCAGTCAATCATTGGTTGTGATGTCAGCAGTCACAGCCTTGATTGACTTTATGAAGGGAGGAGCCAGCTTTATCTGCCAGAATGGAGACAACAATTATAGTTAAATATCAGGTTAATAATACATATTAAAATGTGGAGGTAATTGACATGTGACCAGATTTTTATTTTAAGGGTGGACATACCCTTATCATTGGCTTAGTCTGAAGAAGGTGTGTTCCCACACCGAAACGTCACTTTTTGTTTGCCTAATGACTAAATAAAATAGTCCATTTTTAAGACTGGTGTGCACAGGTTTTTCTGATATTCTATAAATGATTAGGGTTGTAATGACAATGTTATATGTGGCATTTTGATTGAGGTGATTTCCCAGGGGTATATTTAATAGGTGACAAATTCCCTGGAATCACCCCCTGTGTAAACCAATGAAACCATCTGACAACTGTGCTACCATTGCATCATTGGGCTCTTCACAAATGGCAACAAAGGTTCCAATTGAATTTAGTGGACATAATTCCAGATGATTTACAGCTCCCCCCACAACCCAATAAGGGCTAGGCTTTTTTTTGCGCTTGCGGTCCGCATTGTAAATCGCAATCGCATGCGTTTTTCAATACTTAATGAAAAAACGCATGTGCAAACGCAATGAAATCACATGCGTTGCAGTGTGGCCGTGCCCTAAATGTGCTAAAAACCATCCCAGTAAAGAGTGCGCGGTAATAACCAGCCCAGTAAAGAGTGCGCAGTAATAACCAGCCCAGTAAAGAGTGCACGGTAATAACCAGCCCAGTAAAGAGTGCGCGGTAATAACCAGACCAGTAAGAGTGTGGTAATAACCAGACCAGTAAGAGTGTGGTAATAACCAGACCAGTAAGAGTGTGTGGTAATAACCAGCCCAGTAAGTAGTGTGCAGTAATAACCAGCCCCGTAAAGAGTGTATTATATTGTAAAGAGTGCGCGGTAATAACCAGCCCAGTAAAGAGTGCGCGGTAATAACCAGACCAGTAAGAGTGTGGTAATAACCAGACCAGTAAGAGTGTGGTAATAACCAGACCAGTAAGAGTGTGGTAATAACCAGACCAGTAAGAGTGTGGTAATAACCAGACCAGTAAGAGTGTGTGGTAATAACCAGCCCAGTAAAGAGTGTGCAGTAATAACCAGCCCCGTAAAGAGTGCGCGGTAATAACTAGCCAGAAAGAGTGTCGCGGTAATAACCAGCCCAGTAAAGAGTGTGCAGGATAACCAGCCCCGTAAAGAGTGTATTATATGTAAAGAGTGTGCGGTAATAAACCCAGCCCAGTAAAGAGTGTGCGGTAATAACCAGCCCAGTAAAGAGTGTGCGTAATAAAACCGCCCAGTAAAAGGGTGCGGTAATAACCAGCCCAGTAAAGAGTGGCGGTAATAACCAGCCAGTTAAAGATGGTGCGGTAATAACCAGCCCAGTAAAGAGTGTGCGGTAATACCACCCAGTAAAGAGGTGCGGTAATACCAGCCCATAAGAAGCAAGCGTAAGAGAGTGCGCGGTAATAACCAGCCCAGTAAAAGAGGGCGGTAATAACAGCCCAGTAAGGTGTGTGGCGGTAATAACAGCCCAGTAAAGAGTGCGCGGTAATAACCAGCCCAGTAAAGAGTGTGCGGTAATAACCAGCCCAGTAAAGAGTGTGCAGTAATAACTAGCCCAGTAAAGAGTGTGCGGTAATAACCAGCCCAGTAAACAGTGTGCGGTAATAACCAGCCCAGTAAAGAGTGTGCAGTAATAACCAGCCCAGTAAAGAGTGCGCGGTAATAACCAGCCCAGTAAACAGTGTGCGGTAATAACCAGCCCAGTAAAGAGTGTGCGGTAATAACCAGCCCAGTAAAGAGGGTATATATTGTAAAGAGTGCATGGTAATAACCAGCCCAGTAAACAGTGTGCGGTAATAACCAGCCCAGTAAAGAGTGTGCGGTAATAACCAGCCCAGTAAAGAGTGTATTATATTGTAAAGAGTGCATGGTAATAACCAGCCCAGTAAAGAGTGTGTGGTAATAACCAGCCCAGTAAACAGTGTGCGGTAATAACCAGCCCAGTAAAGAGTGTATTATATTGTAAAGAGTGCGCGGTAATAACCAGACCAGTGAAGAGCGTGCGGTAATAACCAGACCAGTGAAGAGCGTGCGGTAATAACCAGACCAGTGAAGAGCGTGCGGTAATAACCAACCCAGTAAATAGTGTGCGGTAATAACCAGCCCAGTAAAGAGTGTATTATATTGTAAAGAGTGCGCGGTAATAACCAGACCAGTGAAGAGCGTGCGGTAATAACCAGACCAGTGAAGAGCGTGCGGTAATAACCAGACCAGTGAAGAGCGTGCGGTAATAACCAACCCAGTAAATACTGGCTGTAATAACCAGCCCAGTGAGAGCGTGCGTTAAAACCAGACAGTGAAGAGCGTGCGGTAAAACCAGACCAGTGAAGAGCGTGCGGTAATAACCAGACCAGTGAAGAGCGTGCGGTAATAACCAACCCAGTAAATACTGTGCTGTAATAACCAGCCCAGTGAAGAGAGCGTGCGTTAATAACCAGACCAGTGAAGAGCGTGCGGTAATAACCAGACCAGTGAAGAGCGTGCGGTAATAACCAGACCAGTAAGAAGAGGGTGCGGTAATAACCGACCAGTGAATGAGAGCGTGCGTAATAACCAGACCAGTGAAGAGCGTGCGGTAAACCAGACAGTGAAGAGCGTGCGGTAAACAGCCCAGTGGAGAGTGCGTAAACCAGCCCAGTGAGAGCGTGCGGTAATAACCAGACCAGTGAAGAGCGTGCGGTAATAACCAGCCCAGTAAATAGTGTGCGGTAATAACCAGCCCAGTGAAGAGCGTGCCATTCAAAGTTTTGGGATTTAATTTTTTTAATTAACTTGATGATGATTGAACAATTTCATGTTTAAAACATTTTTCTAATATGTTAGAATGGATTGGAATGAGAGATTTTAACTGTCCGAGGCAGAACTCTTTAGTACTGAATGAACATCTTATCCGTCTATTAAAAGACGTTGGGGAGATTAAATAAAAGTTCTTCAGGGTTATTCAATAAAAGTTCTTATCGTTTAAAATGGTGCTAATTTTGCCCCAACCAATCTGATTTTATTTAACATTTGAAAGATAACATCTGATTGGTTTGGGCAAAATTATCACCATTTTTAACAATAAGAACTTTTATTGAATCTCCCTGAATTATCTATTGTGTCTCTCACTGCACCATCAGCTGACTGTGAAACACAATAATAACACTTCCCTCTCTATTGAACCACTTTTCATTATATCCTCAGCTATTACACAGCAGAATAAATGTATTCCATCTTTCCATATTTCCAGTTCCAGTGCATTCTATCAGGGACTTTGTTTCTTTTAACTGACAGTTGCAATTTTTCTGTATTAATAGCTGCAAGTAAATGTATGTAAACAAATGGCTACACCTAATTGAGTAACTGCTGTGAAAGGTCAAGGGAAATTTACAATGGGACTGTGTGGTCTGTCTTTTTCGGAAAGATTTTAATACAGGGGAATAACAATGAATGCTGACACTATTGCCTGGTGGATACTCTCATTAGGAATTCTATATATTAGCTAATGTAAGTGGAAGAGACTTTCTATAGACAGACGCAGGCGTATATATATATATATATATATATATATATATACTGATATTTAATATGTTTCATCTCTATTTTAACCCTCTATGGAACAGTAATAGCACAATTTGGATCAACTGGATGCACCAATAGGTTACCATGTGTTTTTATTCATTAATGTTATTTATATCCTAAAGGTCTTTCCTTTGTTTGCACTAACACTCATTTCTACATTCACTGACACTGTGTATTTATTTTGTAAAGTGTAAGTAAATACTGAGCACATCCACTTGCACCAGGATCCCGAACACTTCCCTCACCTAGTTCATTTATAAGACTATGTTCTATTTCGCTTTGGGGAATTATCCAGCATTTCATAGTGGTGGCTTGTGCTGTTCTGGACATCACATACAAATACGTTATTGTATAATCTGTAAATCAGTATAATCTATGAATCTGTACGGGACGTGTGGAACAGGCGGGTGGGTATCTTTGGGAATTGCAAATCAAAAGTCCCAGGTTACAGTTGTCACAAACCTATGCAGTTGTACAAATCAAGAGACCCAATCAACAGCCAGCCCTGGCTGTCTCACCTCAGTTCTGTACATTGCTTTAGTCATCACTTCCTGTTACATCATGTGAGTTTCTATTTTCTCTATGAAGTTTGTGTATGATGTAAAATACTGTCTTAAATATGAATTTTTTCCCCCCAGTGATTTTGCAGTTTCTAGATATTCCTTGTTTTTACATTTTAAGTAAAAATGATGGTAATTTACTGTTTGCCATGGTAGATGATTGGTCTTTCCATGCTTTGTACTTTTGTCTTTATTGCCGTACTTGAACAGGCTGTTAACTTAACGCTTACTGTGTTTTTAAATCTGTAAATTGAAATTTCACTTCTTATGCAGAATAATAAATTATTGACTTTAATTATCGGTTCATGTGCTTTTTATTCCTGCAGTTACTGTAATATGCAGCAACCAATCACATTAGCTTATACTAGTCTACTGTAGTTAGATAACATCTGATTGGTTGCTGCAGATAAAAGCACTGGCAAATTTTTGGCCTATTTAGTACATAAGCTCCCTAAGTCAATCTCAACTGTATAAAAAAGTAGCACTGGTGCCTTAAAGTTGAGCTTACTGAATTCTGTGGACTGCAGAGACAAACAGTAAGTAAGCAGGGATGCCTTGCAACCCCAATGGCAGCTGTTACTGTTTCGAAGGCAGCCATGTGAAGTATTTTAATAAACTGGAAATTAGTAGGCTATTTCTGATCAAAATGAAAATGATTATTGATTATGTTCCGTCAATTTACAAATTGTAAATAGACGGAACCTAATCATTTGTTCTCATTTGCTTAGAAGCTTCCTTGTGTGTTGCTCACACATTGGCTTTGTAATTAGCGAGTGGCTCACCCGGGATGAATCACTGACAGTTGTGGAAATGTAGCCAGGGCCGGGGTTTTCCAGCGAGTCCTATCGCCCACTAGGCTGATTTTGCTGAATGGACGGTTGCAGGCTAATTCACTGAAATATCAGTCGATCACCCCAAATAGTTGCATGGTGTGTACACAGCCTACCCCCCAGTCCTTCATTATCTTAGGCTGGGTACATACCATCATGCTATGCTTCATCCCAGCTGACCGTTTCCCACTAGTGAGCAGTTGCCAGAGATGAGCCACTGTCGGTCGCAATAAAATAGCCATTTGGCCAATTGTCCATTCATCCAAACCAGGCAACCAACATTGATCCCATCTGCCCCAAAAAACATTGCAGAAAAATCTGCTTGTGTGTACTCAGCCTTACTGTTGTTTCACCCCCAACCGGTGGATTTTCATGTTGCCCGTTTGCCTGACTGCGAATGGCATTTCTTTTCACAGATATTTTCGCCAATCGGGTCAAACAAGATACATTTCCTTGAGATTGACCATTCCTGATGGTATTTTTGACCAAACAGTATAATATCTGACACATTGGTAAATTTTGGTGGTACCACTTTTTTTTATCAGTTTATTGGTTGATAGTCTGCAACTCGGAAGGAAAGGATTAACATTGACCCGTGTGTACTGGGCTTTAGTGCAAGAACCAACCAAAGCATTATATTGTACCGTTTAATTTTGGGATCAGCAGTGTATTAAGTGGCCAATTATTCCCTAACATCTGGCAAGTGAAATGTCTCCATTAGTGAACAAAAATAAATGAAATTTGGATTAAACAAAATGGGGAAATACGTGATCCAAAATAAGTACTTGCATTAGGAACAATTTCTTTAAACAAAGGCTAGGCCTTTCATTCACTGTAACATGGGACACAAGATGTATACATTGTGTGATTAAAACCTTGGCCAGAGCCAAAGAAAAAGCTCAGTCACGTTACCAGTTATTCCTTTTGGTTTTATGACTTTGATCATTACGGATAGAAATGTTTACTCAAACTAGAGGAAACGTTAACATTGTTCCATAACCTTTAATTATCAGTCCTGTTTTCCTTTGCTGAGACGAGAGTCACTTTCCCATTGAGAACATGATGTTGTGTGTGATAGTTGTGGCTAATGTTATGTGCTGTATCCGAGTGAAAACATTGTGTGGTAACAAATGTTTCCCATTAAAATAATTGGGAACTAACCTGGGGGGGAGGGGGGGAGCTACTGGTGCTTAACTGTCCCACTTACCCCCCAATGAAATATAAAGAAGAAGACACCACCCATGCAATTTTACAGTCTCGTGATTGATTACAGGGACAGGTTCCCTATCATGATGGAAGGATCATTAAATGACATAGAAGTAAAAGGACATTTAAGGTATGGTACACACAGCATGATACATTCACCCAATTGACTGGCTGGTGTGATATTTCTGACAATCTGGTCGAAATGGCAGGAAAATGAGCAAGAAATTGATGTAGGATGAACCTGTTATGCAAAATGTTCTTTCTCTGCCTTTAAAAAAGGTTTCTGCCTCCTCTCCAAATTCTTCTTCAAACTTGTACATGTTGGAGAGGGCAATAGCTTTCAGTTATTCTCTGTAATCATAAAAAAGTGCAAAAGGACTCTCCAATCTTTGAAAAAGTGCAAAACCTTATTCACCCATTCGTGAGATACCTCGCAGGCAACGTTACAGGTGGGCCTCCACCCTTTATTAAGGCCCATCCGAAACATTCCAGAGAAGTATCTAAAGATTAGAGAGTATTTTTTTTTTATATCCTATGGATTGTAAAGCAGTACTGTGGTGTTCATTAAAGGGAATGTAAAATTAACTTGCTTTTAAAATGTTTATTAGCCCCCCAAACCTCACTTTCGCAAGGTTCCTATCTTTCAAAGATCCCCCAGAACTCCGCGGCTGGTGCTGACACCCGCTTCACTTGGTTGCGGCTGTCGGTTAAGGTCAGGTAAGTAAGTTCTGGGGGATCTTTGAAAGATAGGAACCTTGTGAAAGTGAGGTTTGGGGGGCTAATAAACATTTTAAAAGCAAGTTAATTTTAGGCTGGACTTGCCCTTTAACCTTTAGAGTTATTGTCTGTAATGTCAGCTGTCACATCCATACAGAAAGAGCGGTAGAATATTGGGCAGCATTTCAGGTTAGCCTTACATCTCTCAGATTTCCAATTATTGCTGTTTAGGGGTGTTTTACTTGCCCATTAAAGAGAGCACTGATTCTCAATGCTGCTGATTTTAGTGGTGAGAGTTACAGATCCATGGTAGTTAGAAATAATACAACCAATTCAGGCTCATTAATATTTTAGATTTACTTCTACTTAGAAATGAAATGTTCTATTAGAATTTTATTCAAATTCAAGTGTCCAGCCATTTCTTTATAGACTTGCTAATCTGATTCTAGACGTATCTAGCATACCTTACAAAGCAATAAAGGAAAGATGAATGGGAATTTCCTTTAGAAAATCCTTTTGTGCACGTTATGAATTCAAATCAGGTTAAAATAAAAACGAAACCTAATTCATTTTGAATTTAATGAGATGAACATAAGGATTGGCTCTGTTCAAGATGATTATTTTAAATGTAGTTTTTATAATAAATCTTTTACATAGATCAGTGAAATCTGTCCAACTCTGCCTGGTTTGTATCACAAATGTTTTATACGTACTTAGTAAATCAGCCTAGCAATTTATTTCTGTGTATGGCATCCAAAACGACCAGATAAAACTCCCATTACAGGCATTAGATGATGTTATCGGCAAATATCAGGTGGATTCTGACAATTCATTACATTTATTGGGTGAACATTTCACAAAATCACCCCCTCCTTAGGCTTTTTCCTAACTATGTCATGTTAGAGAACGGTATGGTAGTATTATATTTATAATATAAAATATAAGGATGTTTTATTATCTTTGCCATTTTTCTTTCCTATTGCAGTAGGCTTTGCTAATTTTTTAATTAGCTAATTTTTTTACTTTCAAAAGTAACTAATACTGTGATTCTAAAGCTGGATGCACACATGAATTACAGAATCTGCAAGACAAATTCTGTCATTTTGTAAAGATCCCTCTACACAGTCCTGAGCGTTCTCCCTATGTAAAGGATAAGGAGAACGCTTGGGACAGCAAACTTCTGTCAGCTGCGGCCGACTCCCTATACTATAAGGACAATTATACTTACCTCCTCCCCGCTCTTCTTCTTATATCCATGCTTTCTACCAAGGGTAAGCCACTAGGTCGTCACCCCTGGGCTCTTTGCACTTCCACTGATATACTTACACAGCGCTGCTCTGCTTGGCTCTGGCGGTGACAAGGCCAATAGGAAGATCCGGCGGTGACAAGGCCAATAGGAAGATGTTTTGCAAGGAGCATGTCTTCCTGTTGGACCCATCGCGGAAGCAGACTAGGGAGCGGTGTAAGCATATCAGTGCAAACAGCCCAGGGGTGAGGACCTAGCGGCTTAGATGAGGAGCAGGTAAGTATAATTATCCTTTAAGTACAGGGAGACAACTGCAACCAAGGGAAATTTTCAGGTTTTTCCTAACGTTCGCGAGGCCGGCAGTGAGTGCTCAGAAATTATTATTTTTTTTTTTTTATTGAAAGCCCGGTACGTGCTTTCGTGCCTCACACCACAAGTGAACACACAAGTGCTCTAGTGGTAGTTAGGACATTCTTCCCCTCCCGGTTTTCCAGCCGCAACTGGACCTACCACAGAGGGGATCTTAGGGCTTCCTGGCGCCGTAAGGCTATGGGAGGCCCACCAATACTACCCCCCCCTCAACTCCCAGCTGCCACCAGGAAGTCCTCAGGGAGGGTACAATTGGGAAAGCTGAAGGTCCGAGGACCCAGCCTGTCCCACTACATACAGTGACCAAACAAAACGAAAAACTAAAATTTAGTGGGGAGTGGGGATAAGTGCATAGTGCAATAAATAAGGGTGCCAATTCATCCAGGCAAATTAATGGGGTGCGCCAATAGGGCCTAAGCCTCATTCGGCAAAGGCGAAAAAATTATCCGGTCCCCTTTAACGGGGAACCAGGATGTGCAAGGAGTAAAACCACCGTGACCCAGTGAACATAAAGTGCACAGGGAAAACCGGGCATCCAAGCCACCCCTCGGCCCATGACCTCGACCAAGCGTAGTGTGCAGACCCATTCCTACTTTCGTACTGGGGGGTCCACCCCCAGGCCAGTGAACGGCATCCCCTTTTCCTACTGATAAGAACAGATACTACACTTGATCTTAGCCAAAAGGCAGAGAAGCGAAGTAAGTGCTCAGAAATGTGCTACACACACACACACACATGATAATGGGTCCATACCGTTGGATCCAATACTCAGGAATACTCAACCTGCAGTACTGCAGATGTTTGAAAACTATCAGGGAGATTCAATAAAAGTTCTTATCGTTTAAAATGGTGCTAATTTTGCCCCAACCAATCAGATCTTATTTAACATTTGAAAGCTAACATCTGATTGGTTGGGGCAAAATTAGCACCATTTTAAGCAATAAGAACTTTTATTGAATAACCCTGTGTAATTCTCAGGTCAAAATACACTCTACAACAGCAGAAGACAGCCAGGGAATGCTGGGAGTACTGCTAGATGCCTGAACTATAGAGAACCCTGCTTTACATTGTTAAACTTACATTTTGGGAAATCCTTTCCTGGCCTGGGTCATATTAGTAAGACATAGGGCTGTATTTATAAAGGATCAATATCACTAATAACAGATCCTTTATTGCAGTCGAATGCTACCAAAAATATATTGAGCACCAAATTCTGTGCCTCCAACCATGGCTGTCTCCTGGCACACAGTTTGACAAACACAGAGTCTAGGACTACCTCCCATTACAGAGAGATAGGCATCTCTCACCCTCTCCCAAAATGTGGTAGACTTGCATTGGGGGTGGATTATTTCCAGTGGGGGTACTTCTCCAGTGGGGAGAGGTTAGAGAATATTAAAGGCCCAATTTTAATCTTTCAGTTCCATTTCTGGTTTTCCATGTTTCTGTTTCTACATATGGCTATGCTATGGGACTCCCAAGAGAAATATACTCCATGTTTGATGTAGGATTTCTGTTCTATTTATTTCTCTGTAGATAGACAGGAAAGTATAAAGACTAATAAAACTTTTATATGATTTTCTATGGAGAAGACGTGAATTGCCATATTTCTTTTTGACTCAAACATTGTTCACAAACATCAATAGAACTTCATCACCTGTATATGTCCCCATCAGGTGATGCTATGTTACTGTATTTAGAAAAATATATGATTGTTACTGTTGTAGTAGATTTTATTGAAACCATTCATGTTTTAATGTACTGTTCCCCCCTCCCACATGTCACTTAATAACTATAGACTGTGCGCGGTGTGTTGTAAACTACACAGTGGATACGGTAGTGAATAGGAATATGTAAGGTTGTAGATATTTCCATGTTTGTACTGTACATCAAAATGTAAGGTGGAAAACATTGGCTGGGCTATTAATCTACAGACAGCCATTCAGATGGTGACCGTCTGCATGAAATAACAAGATGAACAGCACAGACAGGTATTTGCACTTTTGCTGTCCAAATACCAAGGTCCAGGTAGCCAATGAGCCTAGAAATGGCCACCTGACTATTTAAAGATGTTATCATTGATGACTAAGGAACTGGATGTCTGACTGGCCTCTAATGACAATTAATTCACACCTGCCATAAAATGTAACTTAGGGGGTAAGAAGTGCAAATACTGCATTTTACCAAGACTTCTCTTTTATTATTATATTTGGAGACAGGGAGAGTGTCCAGCCTAGATTAATGTACACTATAGAGATCCCAGACTGGAACCAACCATTTTCCAAGATGGTGATCTGTTGCAGAGACAGATTTGCTGTTATGAGATAAATTATTTTGTTTTGTCAGTAATTATTTTCTTCCTTTATGCAAGAGAGAAATTGTCTTCATCATTGATTAATGAATAGAAAGGATTTCCTGCTATAAAAATAAATTCTGCTTTTTTTCGGTCTATTATTACTCTCCTGTGTAGCAGGCCAGGTAAGCAGAGACGTGAGAGTGGATATCTATAACCAGCACAGGACGAACTCTACAGACACTGTCATATCTGAGCCAAAGTACATGGATCTTCTGTCAGTATAATTACCTGTCCTGCATTTATTTCCGTTAAGATCACTGCACAAATGACAGCCTAGATAAAACAAATGGAGAAATTCATCAAGTTGTAATGGACAGGGCTATTATTTGTAACTTGAAATCCTCTATAAGGGACACCTGATGGGGCATATTTCCAATGTGTGATATTGAGCCTTAACCAACATAAATAAAATACTGATTGGTATCAATGTTGTTAAACTTCTACTGTACCATTCCCACCAGTCTAGGACTGTAACTGAGAATTAGGCAACATCACAGGGAGTGTGTACATGTGAATATAAAACCCAAGTCGGCTTTATTGTAAAATAGTGAAAATTGAAAATGTAAAAAGTAGAAATTGGAAGTTCGATAATAGGAAATATCAGAAATTGGAAAATATATCGCAAGCCCACCGCACTATACTGAAGCCTTCCAATGTGCCCAGTAATGTTTTATTGCCACCTCCGAATTGGCAATTTTTAAAGGCTTAACAGTTATCACCGGGATGTATGGCAATTCATGGCGTGAAATTATATGACCAGCTCAATTAAACTATTCTTGTTTTGTTAATACAGTGGGTAGTGGAGTTTAAAATATAATTAAGTCTTTGGTTACATCACCAGCAATATTATAAAGCTAACCGTAAGGGTAATAGTACATGATGTCTACTGGCAAATAGACTCTGTTTGAATATAAAAACATGATATCCTAGCCATTTCTCTATTTTAAATCCTAGCCCAGCCACAATAGTCTGTTTGGGAGGTTACATTTAAGTTTACAGTAAATACCACCACACAGGCACCTTCATTACGGTACACCCGTGCTTTTTGAGGCAAAAACTCATTAGAAATCTGGACGATCACAAAATTAAAAACAATAAAATGCTCTGGGCAGCACCGTCGACTTTAGACGGAATTTTCATCGGATGGCCTGGCATGAGCCGGCTTCCATAAATGTTCCAATAAGCTTTCAATACCACTTTCCCATAACGGCAAGAACGCTATAATGATATTGGTCTATTTCACAGCTACAAAGAAAGGTCAGTGCAGCTAGGATGTTAGTGAGTCATATTTAGGAATCCATTCCTGATTACATTAGTAAGGAAAGCTGGGCCCTAGAAGAACTCGGGTTACTGTATACAGCTCACTCAGCTGGCTGTGACCTGCCTTGCAGTAAGCCATGCAATTTAGCCTCTGTCTCTTGTTCCAGATTATTCATCCATATGCTAGACTCCTGTCAGTGCTGAACTTTATGGTTTAGAAGAATAAAATAAAAAGCTGATTATATCTTGGGGGGAAATCTGAAGTTTGTCTGAAAGCCTTGATCATTATTAAGATCAGGTTCAGGAACATAGTCCTGATGTAGATACAAATATTTATAGAAACCCAACCATCTGTATGGAGAAACTGAATCCCTTGGAGTCGAAGCTTGCCAATCAGGAGCACGCGCACGGTTTAACTATTGGAAAATGTGGAGATTGTAGTGGAAATTTATAGGAATCCTGATGACCGTAAATAACGTTGACTTCTGTCTGAATGTTCCTGAACCTCTCCACTGAACTGTCCCATAAATAAACCTGTAAACGGTTCCTTCCTCTGTCCATTTCTGCTCCTTGTAATAATTCTTTTTGTGTGTCTGTGTTATTACATTTTGCAGTTCTAGAAACACCTGGGTATTCTTTCTCTGCTATTTTCTCCCTTGAGCTGCCTTTAAGCCTGTGTGCATGTTTTTCTAATACACAAGGCAGACTCTCTTATGACACAGACGTATCAAAGACTTTCACAGCTGGGAGGCTTTTGATGCTTTTATTTCACAATTCTGCTGGCAAGGCAGTGAGAATTAAGAAACACTATGAGCGGAACAGAAGTTAGACTAAATAATAATGAGCTCACGTCAATGAGGCTGATTAGAAAGTTTGGTTTTTGTTCCCCCCCCAAAAAAGCCAGTGTCATTGCTTGCAATGTCCTTCAAATGTAGGTACAATGAGCTGCATTTAGAAATTAACTTGTGGTATTGGAAAGCTACAGATACAGTGGGTTTATACCCTCACCCCTGGGTACTTTACAATCAGCTGTTATATATACATGTACAGTATGATATTTCCCTCTCTGCTCTGCTCAGCCCCTCTGCTACTGTTAGTTAACATCAGTGATCTGGCCAATCGTAAGACCCGATTTTTGCAGACCATCAGGGTTATTCAATAAAAGTTCTTATTGTTTAAAATGGTGCTATTTTTGCCCCAACCAATCAGATGTTAGCTTTCAAATGTTAAATAAGATCTGATTGGTTGGGGCAAAATTAGCACCATTTTAAACGATAACTTTTATTGAATAACCCTGCTTGTCTTCACATTGGCTACATACATCCCAGACTGCAGAGACAACTAGGAAGAGGACTGGAGCAGTAAGGGAAACTTCATGTAAGTTATAACAGCTAACGGTTAAAGTCCTCAACCTGGGTACTATTAATAGGAATTAAATTATTATATATATATATATATATATATATATATATATATATATGTTTACTAACTAATAATAGCTTACTCATTCAATTAATTACATTTGTCTATACTGCTTTATTTCTACCCTTTAAGAGCATTGATAAGGAACTTTCAGGGTTATTCAATAAAAGTTCTTATCGTTTAAAATGGTTCTAATTTTGCCCCAACCAATCAGATTTTATTTAACATTTGAAAGCTAACGTCTGATTAGTTGGGGCAGGTTTAGAGGATCTGTTTTTTAGCACTTTTTTATCTGTAATATATATTGCAATACATGCTCACCATATATTGTGACACATGGGGTTGTTTATGAACACTTTATTACATACCATCTTTTGATAGTAATACTTTGGTATGAGTGGACATAAATTGGTATGATTTTACATAATACACACCTGTATGGAACGTTTGTTATACACATCTATGCACTTGATGCACTTTATGTACCATTATAGGTGGGATTCAATATGCTTATGTATTAACACTTATGATTATGTATGTTAATATATTTTTGTGATTTTATGTAGCACTCACAGGGTTAATATGTGTTAGGGTTTGTGGGTATATAAGAGGGAGGGGACTGGTGAACTTCCTCTCTCTGCACTTGGTCTCTGATTAAGCGGTGGTTATGCCGTGAAACGCGTCAGACCTATTGAATGTGACTCATAAACACCTGCTGTGTTTATGGTTACTACACTTTGGTAAAAGTTTTGTGTGATACCAATAAAGCTTGCTGTGACTACGTTATACAAACCCTGTGTCTCGTGTTCCGGAGCAGCCGATTTTCTCCTGATTGATTTTGTCTATGTGAAGTATCGCGGGACTGGCTGGATCCAGCTGGGAGGGACTACGTAGCACGCCGAGACACAGAACCGGTATGTTTGCTTTGTACTATTAATAGGAAAAAGAAGAGCGAGGGTGAAGTGAGTATAAGGGGGGGTGGATTATAACACAGCTCATCATGTGCTTCTCACAGAGGGCGATAGTTATAAAAGCACAGTATCGCTTCTTAGCAATAACGCGCCTTTATCAGTTTAAACCAATCGTTAATTTTCGATCATTTAGCCATCGTTAATTTACGATTAATTAATTTACGTTAATTAAACGAACGCTTGGCGTAAATGTACAACCAAGGACGCACATTTACGTCGTACATTAATGATAACGAGCAGTGTCGCTAAATTGCGATACTGCACGTTTAAAAATATGGCGCAGAGAGACAGTGCGGACCAGGAAGTGTAATTTTACATGCCTATAACTTAAGACTAACAACAGCTAGATTCATCCTTTGTTTCTAAATTTCAAAAATATTGAAAATTACACATTAATGCATATAGTTCTTGTTGATCCATGGATCCTTACCAAAGAAAGGGATTTCTTTCCCCTGCACATTTGTTTTTTCTATTAGGAAGGATTCATGGGTAGGCTATAAAGTTTGTACTGTATGAGCATAAATCTTTATTCAACCACCAATGCTTGATATTAGGTTAATTTGGGGAAAAAAACAAAGTTTTGAACAAACAAATAGCACAATAATTGTGGAAGCTGTAGAAATTCTCTGTCTCCTTGGATCAATTATTACCAACAAAGAATATTTCATAATAGTCCAGTCATGAATTATAACGAAGACTGATAAAACAACAATGGAACACAAAAGAAGAAAAATCCTTGCAGCTGTTTTCTAACTATTTATGGATGTGCAATATCTGGATAATAAAGCAGAATAGTTTTTGAAAAACATTGTGAAATGCCATTGGGATTAAGAAAACCAAATATTAGAACCTCTGTGAAATCAGGCCTGATTAAACGGCATGTCCAGAATAAAAAAAAACTTACATTTTATGTTCTGGTAGAGCACCACTCAAACCACGGTTTCGCGTTATTGAAAATTCCCTGACCTGGTCCCTCGCAACCTTTTAAGAAAAACAGGAGCACTCTGTGCTAACAGCCACTCTACTTCCTGGTCACAGCTGTCAGGCCATTGGGCGTGACATCACGTTGCGCCTTGAATGACAGCCGTGACCAGGAAGAAGAGCCGGTAGAGAAGTACAAAGCGACGAGGGACTGGGTCAGGTAAAGGACATGCTCTTTAAACACAGGTGACCATCTTGTAACTGTCCTAAGATGTGTAAGTAAACAAATAAAGGCCATATTTATAAAGGCATGGTATCGCTTTTTATCGATACTGCGCCTTTAATGATCATCAATTTATGGGCGGTATTGTAAATCTAAATGTCCGATAACGATAGTTAGAATACCTTTGCGGTATTTTACTATGGCATGGTATTCTACGGGCGAACATTCGTACGTTAACGATAACACGTGGTATCTCTAACTTGCCACACTGTGCGTTTACAAATATAGCCCTTAGTGTGATAAGACAATGATGTTTGGGGAAATTATATGATAACGAGCCACAAAAGAGAAATCTTTCCAGTCTAACACAATATGGGTGGCCACACTGTGTGCTCTGTGCTGTGATCCGGAACTGTAGCACAAATGCACGGTAAGGGCTAGGCCATCCTTGCGTGGTTTTTCTGCGTTTGCGCTCACATTTGCACATGCGATTGAACATGCGATTTTTTCCGAATATAGGAATTGTGACAACGCACTGAAAATGCGTGTTTTCAGGTGCAACGCGATTGTGCGTCCATTTGCGATTGACAATTGCATGTGATCACTGTTTTATGCGCAATTGCATACGATTTCGTATCTCAAAAGGAGAAATTGCATGCGCAAACATAACAGAATCGAGACATGCAAAATTGCATTTGTGCATTTCACGTGCAGTACCGCACATTAAGCTGACAGAGAATCTGCAAGAACACATTCACAAGCGTTCTCTCTATATAAAATATTGGGAGATCATTTGTGACAAACCCCCTACAAATGCAGCGGACTCCCTAAACTGTTCTATCAGCAACAAAATGTTACTGTGGGTACAGCTTTAAACTGGTGCATGTATGTTGAGGGCAAATCTGATTGAAAGGCAGTTGAAGACCGAAACCTTCACAGGAATTGGGACTCACAATGGAATCATAGAATCACAGAACCTTTTATTATTATTTGAGTGTTGTGGATTAGTGGTCCTTTAAAGGGCATGTCCATCTCCCATGTATTAAAGAAAATCACACATAGCTCCCCTACCTCCAAAAACCTCCCACAACAGCGATTTACCTTACCGGATTTCCTAATATAAGATATTTGATTCAGCCCAGCCTCTTCTTCAAGACACAGCAGTCAGCCCTGGGGATGGCATCATGGCTAATGATGGCTGCTTCAGACAGTGTCATTTCCTTTGTGCATGTGTGAGCTCATAATGAGCTTGTTTAGTTTTAAGAGGAGGTGGTAACATTTTGGGAAGAAGATGGTGAACTCTGGATCAAATTTTTTAGTTCAGGAATGCCTGTGAGGCAAGTCACTATTGTGGTCTTGAGGTTTTCGGGGTGGGGAAGCAAAGTTGGGTTTTTCATGTGGGGGTGGACATGTTCTCTAAGTTTTCAATAAAAAAAAATTAAAAAAATAATTCCAAACAACATAGAATGTAATATCTGTTAAAGTTCCCAGTAGCCCATCTGTAATATAAATAGATAACATTCAGGCTTACTTAATAAGAAAATTTGCCTGAGCAATTAATTTGCCTTAACCAATCAAATGCTAGCTTTTTACTGGTCTACTACATTAGAAAACATTTGATGATGTCTAATTGTTTGCTGCAGATTAAGAAAAGAGGCAGAATTTTGCACTAAATATTGTGTTTGACAGACGACTATTGCTAATAGTGACTGTTGTTGAGCTGATTGAGTAAATGAGTTGAATGTGCTGTCCTGGGGAATTTCTCCAAATATTATGATGAATTGTTTGGCTTCTAGAAAATGGAGAGATGTCTTCACTGCCCAGCATAGTGCAGAATTAATAAAACAAACAGGATAAATGTTGGTTTGTAGTCCTGATATGTGATTTACATCAACATGCTCCTTATACAAAGCCAGTTCAAACAATACATCGATTCCTCAATTGGCTGACATGGAGAAAAGGGTCCATAAAAAGGTAATGGGTGTGTAATTACACAAACCTCATTGGTCACATCCCTTCATAGACAACGTTCCCCTTGTGCCTTTTCTGAAAGTGGGAAGCAATTTTGCAGCAAGAAAATGATTTCCATATTACATTTCTTCAATAACCAACATTAATTGAAAAAAATGTCCTCTTGGGCTTTACTTCTAAACCAACATCTCTGCATGTTCTGCAATTTCTACCCATCTCTCTGCATATGGAAAAACTTCCAGAATAGCAAAATAAAGTACAGAGGAGGGTTATGGCCCATCATTAGAGATGGACTAGAACTCGGACTTGGACTTCTCGAACTATCACGGACCTGGATTTTCGATATTTTCTGGACTTTCAATAATTGAACTCTCAAGGCATGCGAATATGCGAGAAAAATGTCTATTATACCTACATGCGAGTAAATATCGAATATCGAATCCGCAAGTAAAATGTCCATTATACCTATACGCGAGTAAATATCGAATATCGAATCCGCAAGTAAAATGTCTATTATACCTATACGCGAGTAAATATCGAATATCGAATCCGCAAGTAAAATGTCCATTATACCTATACGCGAGTAAATATCGAATATCGAATCCGCGAGTAAAATGTCTATTATACCTATACGCGAGTAAATATCGAATATCGAATCTGCAAGTAAAATGTCTATTATACCTATACGCGAGTAAATATCGAATATCGAATCTGCAAGTAAAATGTCTATTATACCTATACACGAGTAAATATCGAATATCGAATCTGCAAGTAAAATGTCCATTATACCTATACGCGAGTAAATATCGAATATCGAATCTGCAAGTAAAATGTCTATTATACCTATACGTGAGTAAATATCGAATATCGAATCCGCAAGTAAAATGTCTATTATACCTATACGCGAGAAAATATCGAATATCGAATCCACAAGTAAAATGTCTATTATACCTATACGCGAGTAAATATCGAATATCGAATCTGTAAGTAAAATGTCTATTATACCTATACGCGAGAAAATATCGAATATCGAATCTGCAAGTAAAATGTCTATTATACCTATACGCGAGTAAATATCGAATATCGAATCCACAAGTAAAACGTCTATTATACCAATACGCGAGTAAATATCGAATATCGAATCCACAAGTAAAATGTCTATTATACCTATACACGAGTAAATATCGAATATCGAATCCACGAGTAAAATGTTATTATACCTATACACAAGTAAATATCGAATATCGAATCCGCGAGTAAAATGTTATTATACCTATACACGAGTAAATATCGAATATCGAATCTGTGAGTAAAATGTCTATTATACCTATACGCGAGTAAATATCCAATATCGAATCTGCAAGTAAAATGTCTATTATACCTGTACACGAGTAAATATCGAATATCGAATCCGTGAGTAAAATGTCTATTATACCTATACGCGAGTAAATATCGAATATCGAATCCGCGAGTAAAATGTCTATTATACCTATACGCGAGTAAATATCGAATATCGAATCCGCAAGTAAAATGTCTATTATACCTATACACGAGTAAGATCTCGAATATCGAATATCCGCGAGTAAAATGTTATTATACCTATACACGGTAAATATCGAATATCGAATCCGTGAGTAAAATGTCTATTATACCTATACGCGAGTAAATATCGAATATCGAATCCGCCAGTAAAATGTCTATTATACCTATACGCGAGTAAATATCGAATATCAAATCCGCAAGTAAAATGTCTATTATACCTATACACGAGTAATATCGAATTCTCAAATCCGCAAGTAAAATGTCTATTATACCTATACACGAGTAAATATCGAATATCAAATCTGCAAGTAAAATGTCTATTATACCTATACACGAGTAAATATCGAATATCGAATCCGTGAGTAAAATGTCTATTATACCTATACGCGAGTAATATCGAATATCGAATCCGCGAGTAAAATGTCTATTATACCTATACGCAGTAAATACTCGAATCCGCAAGTAAAATGTCTATTATACCTATAACGCGAGTAATATCGAATATCGAATCCGCATTAAAATGTCTATATACCTATACGCGAGTAAATATCGAATATCGAATCCGCGAGTAAAATGTTATTATACCTTACGCGAGTAAATATCATATCAAATCCGTGAGTAAAATGTCTATTATACCATACGCAGTAAATATCAATATCGAATCCGTGAGTAAATGTCTATAATACCTATACGCGAGTAAATATCGAATATCGAATCCGCAAGTAAATGTCTATTATACCAATACGCGAGTAAATTCGAATATCGAATCCGCAAGTAAATGTCTATTATACCTATACGCGAGTAATTCAAATCCAGTAATGTTATTATACCTATACGCGAGTAAATATCGAATATCAAATCCTGAGTAAAATGTCTATTATACCAATACGAGTAAATATCGAATATCAATCCGTGAGTAAAATGTCTATTATACCTATACGCGAGTAAACTCGAATTCTCAATCCGCAAGTAAAATGTCTATTATACCTATACGACGGTAATATCGAATATCGAATCCGCGAGAGTAAAATGTTATTATACCTATACACGAGTAAATATCGATATCGAATCCGCGAGTAAAATGTCTATTATACCTATACGCGAGTAATATAATATCGAATCCGTGAGTAAAATGTATTATTATACCTATACACGAGTAAATATCGAATATCGAATCTCGAAGTAAAATGTCTATTATACCTATACACGAGTAAATATCGAATATCGAATCCGTGTAAAATGTCTATTATCCTATACGCGAGTAAATATCGAATATCGAATCCGCGAGTAAATGTTCTATATACCTTACGCGAGTAAATATCGAATCCCGCAAGTAAAATGTCTATTAATACCATACGCGAGTAAATATCGAATATCGAATCCGCAAGTAAAATGTCTATTATACCTATACGCGAGTAAATATCGAATCCACGAGTAAAATGTTATTATACCTATACGCGAGTAAATATCGAATATCGAATCCGCGAGTAAAATGTTATTATACCTATACGCGAGTAAATATTGAATATCGAATCCGTGAGTAAAATGTCTATTATACCAATACGCGAGTAAATATCGAATATCGAATCCGTGAGTAAAATGTCTATAATACCTATACGTGAGTAAATATCCAATATTGAATCTGTAAGTAAAATGTCTATTATACCAATACGCGAGGAGTAAATATCGAATATCGAATTCGCGAGTAAAATGTCTATTATACCTATACGCGAGTAAATATTGAATATCGAATGCGCGAGTAAAATGTCTATTATACCTATACGTGAGTAAATATCGAATATCGAATCTGAGAGTAAAACGTCTATTATACCTATACGCGAGTAAATATTGAATATCGAATCCGCGAGTAAATATCGAATATCGAATCAGCGAGTCGTTCATGGGGTAATTATGGAATGTTCGAACGCGGGAGCTCGAAAGTAGGGCACGTGAGAGTAAAATCGAGTTTTCTAAAGTCCTGGATATTCGAACATGTTCCCCAGACCATTTCCCAGGTCCCACAGCCATTTACATTAAGTTACCATTGATATTTTAATTGTATTTCATTCGAACTTTTCGAACTATCTAACTCCCATTGACTTTAATTGGTCCGTTTTTGAACTTTGAACTTTCCATATAGTTCGAAAGTTTGAAAACGGACCAACCTTTTGAAAATTTGGCCATCTCTATCCACCATTGGATTTAGTTAAATATGGAATCTGGACATAAAGGGGATATGGTGGTTGTACTGTCTGTTCCCTTTTAACTCCTAAACAAAGGACTTACAAGGTTATTCAATAAAAGTTCTTATCGTTTAAAATGGTGCTAAATTTGCCTCAACCAATCAGATGTTAGCTTTCAAATGTTAAATAAGATCTGATTGGTTGGGGCAAGATTAGCACCATTTTAAACGATAAGACCTTTCATTGAATCTTCCTGTTAGTTCCATGCACAGTTATTCAATAGGTTAACACCCATAAAGCAAATATGTTTTCTCCATAGTGCCCTCTACTGGACCATCTACAACACTATCCTGCTCCCTAGGTAAATACCTGCATACAGGTCTATTTGCCTTCACATTGAAATCCTTACAGCTTGTGGAATGGAATCAGTTTTATAGATTCCTATATAGTAGCTGGGGCAACTGGATATTACGAGACAATACTCAGATTTTTTTTTTAAAAAATTTACACAGACAATACACAGATTTTTTAAAATTTTGGAGCTAAATTTAAAAATAATGACTTATTGACTATTATAAAGATTTATTTATTTTTCTATGTTGTACCTACCAAGTAGTTCGCACTTAGACCTAACTACTTCTAATTTGATGGCAGCTGGTGTGCGTGCAAGCATTATAGGTGTGATAATCGTGTCCTACAAAACAATGTAAAAAACTCACTACTGGATCTTGAACTATGACTCGCATCTGGAACAACTTGATGCACAGAATCCGGGAATCCTCCAGCACGTGTGGTCAGCAATAGGCCCTTAATGATAAAATCAGCTCCATCTAAAACTATATTTAGTATGATGCACAATTTGCAAGCTGGCAGGAGTAACCCTGGGAACTGAAAGCAGATGTGCTGGTACAAAGTTTGCTAAAGTAGCCACTTTAGTCTATCAGTGTGGCCTATAAGAGCATATGGTTATGTCCTCTCGGCAGGAATTTCCAGTTGGTGTCACTATCCTCTGGCAATTTTATCTGGGAAATTCTACATTTCTTCCTTAATGGTGTGTGGGAAAGTTATGTGTGTTCAGATTATTAACTGGATAATTTATAATTAATAGTAAGATGGCTCAATTCCCAGCCGAATATATACATAGATATTTTATTCCAAAGTTCATCACCTGATGTGTTTTGATGCACTTAGTTATACATATTGACAGGCTGTGACCATTGATAAAGTGTTTAGATTGTAAGCCCTGTGGGGCAGGAGCCGATAGATTTAATTGTTGTAAAACTCTGTGTAATTTGTGTAGAGCTACTATATATATATTTATATGTGCTAAAAATAAACACACACGTGTGTAAGTTTAAGAGAAATGACACTGGACTTGGAGGTCTGCTTGTGGGAAAGATGAGATTCGGGAACAGAAGGGGAATTCGGACACTCATGCGGTGTAGAAGTGAGAGGGGGAAGCTGAAATGGACTGGTCTTTCATTTTGCATTTTTATGATTATATATGTATAGTAATAGTTTATGTTACTAGAGGGTTGCTGCTATTAAAGGGCATGTCCACCCCCAAAACTAAAATTTAACCCACTATTTACCCCACTGTGTAGTGTATAAAAATCCTTACCTTACATCCCAGCTCCAAATAGTTCTCCTGTAATGTTCCCCCAAAGTTAAAAAAACTGACCACCAGGAGCCTGGCCACCAGGGAAATTGTTTCTGCCTCTGAGCTGTCCTCTCAGAGGTTTTTGGCTTGCTCAGAGCAGCCCTCCCTCTCTCCCTCCCTCTTCCTCCCGTTTTGTTCTCCCTCCCCCTAGTGTAAATCCCCTTTCCCACATATTAGGGATAGTTCCCCCAGCCCCAACCGCAATGAAATATTTATAAGTCCCCCCGATCTTTACTTACCTTCCCTCTCTCCTCCGGCGTTCTGAACTGCCGGCAGCCGCGTCTGTGATTGGCTGCCTCTCAGCCAATCACAGACGCGGCTGCCTGTCCAGCCCGCTGCTTGCAGTTCCGTGCAAGCAGAAGCCTGGCTATTGCGGCGGGGGAGAGAGGAAAGGTAAGTAACGATTGGGGGACTTTCTTAAAAATATAATATAGCGGTTGGGGCTGGGGGAACTAGTCCTACAACATATGAAAAATTTTCAAAAGGGGTGGACATGCGCTTTAAAGGAAAATTCTTTATTTTATTCACTTGCTTTTCCAAATACTCCATTTTGTATGTTTCATTCATCTAGTGGATAGCTTATCACTCCCCAGTGTTTCCAGAAGTAGGAACCCATTCTGGTGGGTATTTGGAAAGTTTTAAGGGCATGGGCGTAGCTACCAGGGGTGCAAGGGTGCAGGGGATGCGTCCGCACCAGGGCCCTTGGCCAAGAAGGGGCCCCATTTTGTGCTAAGGTTCCAAAACTACGGACGCGGACGTGCGAAAAACGCGCTAGGATGGCCTAGCCCTTAACCAGTGTCTGGCTGTGTGCAGTGCCAGTTTCCCAACCAGTTTATCAGTGTCTGCATGCCAAGTATTTAACCAGTCTTTGTGCCAACTATTTTACCAGTGGTTATATACAAAGCATTTTACCAGTGATTATTTGGTTTGCGGTGCCGATTTGTGTTTGCGGTGGTGTTGGGGGGCCCATGCCCAAATTTTGCATCAGGGTCCTTAAATCTGTTGCTACTCCACTGTTTAAGGGTCAATTCACCTCTATGTCCGAGGCCACATCAGAGTGCGTCTGAGCACCCCGGAAACACACAGGCAAGCATGCGCTGCGATCAGCAATGTTGTGCAATTGGAGTACAAGTGATTGCGTAGAAAAATGTGGATCACATGCACTGATTAACGGATCGCATGCGCAGTGCACTAGTGTCGCCACCACAACTGGGCCACACTAGTGGGCACCTTTTAAATCGCGATCGGATCACACTAAAAGGCGCACTACTGTGGCCTAGCCCTAATGAAGTATAATATCTTGCTTTTTCATTTTCTTTGTTGATCTGCGTTGTAATTGGACACTATTGTCAAAACATTTCATACTGTGAAAACACTGATTGCATGTGCTGTATTTATAGGGTAAAATGGTAATGTCAATGAGAAGGAAGATATTTTCAGCAATAACAGTGATCCTGTTTTAAGGACAAATCCCATCAGTTGTTTGTATCTTACAATTCATATTCTCAATATTCTAATTTGTCCTTTACCCTAAACCGCTAGGCCCCCATCCTTGAGTTTGTCCTAAATGCCATTCACTAGGATGTCAATGACCAAAGAGCGATGCATTATTTTATTTCTTATATAGAAGGTACAAGCAGTGGTTGGTTGACACTGGACACAAGTAGTTACCTTTAAGCCACGCCCTTACTATAATTATTATTATTGTGGATTTATATAGCACCAACATCTTCCGTAGTGCTTTACAATTACATGGATACATTCACATCAGGCCCTGCCCCGAAGAGCTTACAATCTAAGCAAATTTATTTGACTCATACAACCTATCAGTATGTCTTTATGATTGTGGGGGAATCCGGAGTGCCCGGAGGAAACCCACGCAAGCACGGGGAGAACATACAAACTCCTTGCAGATGTGTCCAAGGGTGGACTTAAGCACTGCAAGGTATAAGCATTCTTCTTCCCCGGTGCGGGAGATATGATCCAGGGCTCATTTTTAAGGAAAGATTGCACTTTTATGTAACCATGACTAGTTCGGAAACTGCAATTGTCCTTTAATTAATTCCAAATAATTATCAATAATAACAATAATGAGCGCTTTTTTATTTTTACCAAAAACATTCTCTGAGCAAGAGAACAGAGATAATGCCATCTTAAAATGGTGTCATGAAAATGTTCCTGGACTGCAGGAACCAAAAACACATGGGTAAATCACGTGCCAAGTTAATGATATAAAGGAATCTAGAGCCGTGGAGATAAAAATGTCCATCCACGTTTAACGAGACACTGGGAATGTCCTTGTTTAAATTGGAAACCACTGAAAAAACATGATGTCAGTTTACAGCAATAAGGAATGAAATCCAGGGAGAATAATTACAAGATTGTCATGTCAGGGAACCTATTAGACACAACCGACTAGAAATATATCAGGATCCAATTAACAACATTAACAAAAAGAACGGACTGCTACTTGTGCGCTTAGATATAGTCCAGAACCCCTGTCTGCTATGGGAATAATCGTTAAATGGTTTTGACATGTCCAAAACACAATCAGGGTTATTTTATATTTTCCTTCCCAATACCTTAATAGAACTGTGCGTTGCTTCATGTCATATGTGGAGTTTCATTATAACTTTGCTTGAAATTTCTTTCTACATCTAATCAACTCTGCTAGAGAAACTTTCCACATCCTTTAATGTAACTTCATGCTGGGGTTACAAACTGAGTAATACCTGCATTTTCTAAAAAGAGATGGAGCCTATACACCAATTGGTCGGATCTGTTGGTATCTACATCATATCATTAAAGGCAGCCATAACCAAACCATTTTATTAGCCAAAAAGAGTATCTCTCAATTATATCCCAGGTCTATGGTCACCATAAGGCGTATACGGCTAAAATGATTAACCATGGCGCTAACATATCTGTTGTATTCAATTAGATCAACTGGACTTGAAGTTTAGTTCTTGAAGACGTTTCGCTAGTCATCCGACTGGCTTTCTCAATTCAGAATGACTTGTACAAGTATCTGGGCGTTCCTATAACACCTCTTAGCCACTATCCAATCACACCCTTAACACCTGGCTGTGATATGCTAATTGGGATTTTCCAGGGTACATAATTGCCAGATTCTTGTACAAGTCATTCTGAATTGGAAAGCCAGTCGGATGACTAGCGAAACGTCTTCAGAACTACATTTCAAGTCCAGTTGATCTAATTGAATACAACAGATATACCATGACCTGGATGAATGAGAACATTCACAAGCATGATGCTAACAAATTACTGTTTTATGTTTGGTTGGTCCAGATGGAAAATTTCCCCACTATTGGATTTTTCCAGGGGTAACAAGCGTTCCACCTTCCCATAATGCAGTAAGTTTTGCCTGCTATAGTTTATCAGAACCAGGAAGCGGTCAGGACCTGTCTGTGTGTTAGCGGAGGAAAGCGTGAAAGGCAGGTTTCTTCTATCTTCGTTCCTGGCTCCACAGGCAATGATTGAAGAACGGAAGGTAAGGCATAGCTCCTTCATCAATCAATGCATTAAAGGAATAGTTTACTTTTGCAGTGAACTATTTCTTTAGAGATTCTGAGATTCTAGAAATATCAAATGTTCGAATTTCCAGGATTATTATCAAATGTGGAAGCTCGAGACTAGCGCACAAATGAAGAAAGTTACTTTATTTCAAGTTCTGGAAATTTGTACTTGTTCCGCATGACCTGTAAAACTTGACTGTTGGGGCCCACCAGAAATCTGAGACCAGGGTCCCAACAGAAGGAGTTTAGGGGCCCACCTAACATTTCATATCTCTGTTATTACTAACCTTACCCTACTGACTCCTATTTTTTATAGAATGCATTTCTTACTGTACCTTCGGCTCCGTATTTACATTTTAGCAGTTTTCTCTGTTTTTCTTGGGTGAATGGACTGTGGGCCAACCAAGCGATTCCCCTGTAACCCAGTCTGACTTTACCCCAGCCATTTCCCAGTCCCAGCCATGTACAGTAAGTTACCATTGCTATTTTAACCGTATTTTATTCAAATATTTGACCCTATTGAGTTTTTAATGGGTACGATTTCAGATTTTTGAACTTTTTCAGAAGTCTTAAAACCCAAATCGGATGAGATTTTTGTAAGTTCGGCCAACTACTGTGTAATGGTGATATGTGGTGATAGGAAAATGCCAATATGCGGCAGTATAACTTATGGCGCTTTATAATTTATGCCGTTTTCTAAATGTTTAACGAAAAGCATGTTAGCAATGTGTGACCCAAAGTCAGGTTTATATTAATATATATTGAAAGGTTTTATGACAGATCATGTCAATCAAACTTTATTAACCTGGTTTGCATCCCAATGTTACTCTTTTTACTTTTTACCACAGGCTGGGTGACCAATGTACCAGGGATCTAATGAAACTTTGCCAGAGTAACAATCAGACCTTTACTTGGGGATTCCTTTTATCTTAACCTCAGGCCACAAGCTATTTTCGTTAACAGAACAAATAGTTATCTACAGGAATAACCTTCGCCAGATCCCAATTGGAAGTGTATTGATACCAAATGTTTCTGATAAACAAGCTCTTATCTTCAAGTGTTCCGCTAATAGGAAAATAATTTCTAATGTATCCTCTGCATCATTAGAAATAAGTCAATGTTTCCATTATTGTCTTCCCAAGGAATATGAGGCACGTGTTTCCAAGTTTCTTACATATTTAATTACTCATTCCATAATATTTTCCACCTTTCCTCTGCTTTGTTTTGCGTAGTATAAATTATAACTCTGACGTTAGATTGAGAGGGAAGACAGGAAGAATGTGTTGCCCAGCTTCCCAGAGAACTCTACATCTAGGGAGGTGCATCAAAAGGAACATTGTGCTGGCTCGGGGGCTGGATAGTTTATATTGTGTGAAAGAAGCAACTGGGAAGGGATTCGTTTTATCTTGATCAGTACAAAAGAAAGTTATCCAAGGGAAAAAAACAGTAAAGCAAAGTATTACACCTTTTATAGGCCTCGTAAAAGATAAACGCTACAAATGTAATATAAACAATACGTTTTTTTGTCTTGCGTATCATTTTTGATCTATTGCTCAATTAGCAACTCTTCCACAAATATGGTAGAAGGATTAAATGCCCCAGGGCTAATATAAAAAGTATAAGTGTATGATCGCTGTGACATACACCTAATGATCACGGCCGACCGTAACCGCAGAACGTTTTCCGTTTAAAACAGACACTGAATGTTAGTCAGCATTGGAAAAGGTTGTTAAGCACATGCACATGTAGGGAAGCTGGGGATGCTTCTCTGCTACTCATACTATATAATAGATTTTAAGATGCCTAGACTAGGAAGTGAGGGGGAGATCCAGGTAACCAGAAATTAACCAGTTAGTTAGGAAGTTAGAAACTGAGGGGGAGGAGCCAGGTAACCATAACTGGAAACTATAATTCTTCCCAACCACCACTGTATCATTTTGATCTGCCCCCTATTTCTTTAGATATCCAATCTAAAACTTCTTATGGATCAGCTGTAAATCAAGTTCCTTGCTCTCAAAAACTATTATTCTGTGAGTAGGTTTACTGTAGCTGGATGGTGACAGAGTTTTGACGTTGGAATGCTATATGCTGTGTGCAGGCTTGACAGTTGGTTTGTGGGGGGGAAAGTCAGGTCAGATGGAAGTGGGAGTGGTTAAAGAGAGAGGGGGATACTGCTTCTAAATCAAATGTGTGCTGGATTGAAGGCATGCCCAACACACCATCCAGAGTAGAGTAAGTGCTACTTACATGTATTCAATTATAGATTAAGATGAGGCAAAGTCATTTTTTTCAGTATATGTCCTTTTAAGGTGTAAACAGAAAGAATGAACCCCAGTCAGAAAACTGTTTTCTCTCCAGAATACCCTCCAGCATACAATGATCAGTTTCTGGTTCTGCAACACTCACTCCTGCTGGCAGATTGTAAGTGCTGGTACAAAGTTGATATCTGCCTTACATATGCTAAAATCAAAATCTCTATGATAAAGGATGAGTAGCAGCGAAGCATCCCCAGCTTCCCTATAAACACATTACTGAAAAAGGACTATTGCAGTTGAAGTGATTAGCCCTTTATCGATAATGTGTGTACTCACTGTAAATAAGAGGAAAATCCCACTGCAATCCATGGAGAATCAGAATGCAGGTCCAGGATATTTTGAGAAGTCCGAGTCCAATCGGACTTGTTATATTCGACTCGAACTCAGGTTCGAGTTCGAGTTCAAGTCCATCTCTATTCTTGATGATTTTTTTCATATGATGAAACTGAATTTAGGAAACAGAATTCTTCAAGGTAATTTTCTATAATGGCCCATTAATAGCATAGGAGTTTCAATCAGATGTGAACAATCATTTCCAACTTATTGCATAGTTAACAAACTATTTATTACTGATTGTGTTATTATAGAAGTAACAGACTGCTACATCCTGGCACATAGAATCCCTCCCATTTAAATGAACTAGGCCATCATCCATCCAACTGTTCATTGCCTTAAAAGAAAGCATTTCAGATTGACTGATTTCAGAGCCGGGTGTAATTTATAGAGTGACAGGAGAGTTATGAATGGAATTCAAAGAAGTCATTGTGGAAAAATCCTAGAAAAATACATGCAAAATGAGAGAGACAAAGAAATCAAAGCAGAAAGAGAAGCCAAAATGGGGAAAGAATAAAGGAACAGTGTTTTGAATTCCAGAAAGCTGCCTGGAAGGACAGAAATAAAATTGCAGCAGCATCTGTAAAGACACCAAAGATAGAAGCAAGCACGGAAAAACAAGGATAGTCTTTCAACAGACCTGTAGTTCAGTACAATGGGAATTCCATTGTCCACCCTTAACCAAAAATGGTGATTTGTCAGTTATCTGTTTGCAACCCCAACTGCTACTTTTATCTGTTAATCACATGCATTTGTAACCAAAATTTAATGAGAAGTTGTATTCCTTTCTGGCATGTATCTGCCTCCTCCCATGCTCAAAGAGCTTTTTATAAGCTTGAGCATTTGCAGTGGAAGCAGCAGGAAAACAGCAGTCAGTCATTGGTTGTGATGTCAGCAGTCACAGCCTTGATTTACTGCATGGAGGGAAGCCAGCTTACTCTGCCAGAATGGGGCAATAATTATCCTTAAATATCTAGATAATAATATTTTTCATAACTTGCGGAATAAATCAGCTGGGGTATGGGGCAGGCCTATATTGTCATTTCTAATATCTGTAGATTCCTCAAGTGACAGGCTTGGAGTTTACAATACCTGAGCTACATTGATGTGGCCTTTGGTGAGTGGAGATTGACTGTTAAACTTCATTACTACTGACACTTAATGGTGGTCCATTCCTTTAAAGGAGAAATGTGGTGTGTATAAACGTTTTCAAAAAATTTTTAAAAAAAAAGTACCGGAGGGGAGGGAGGTATCGTTGGTATCCAATAACATTTCTATGAGGAGCAGCAGGACGAAGATAACTGCTTCTGCCAGTCTTCCTGTATGCTTCGCACTACCTTTAATATAGAATGGCCCAGGGCCATAACCTGGCAGATGAAAACTGTATGTGCCGCGCTTGTAATGTTAACATACTGGCGAAGGAACGTGACTGGTTCAAGAGAGGTGTTAAGGAGGCCATTTATGTGAAAATAAAGAAACCAAGCCTAAATAGAGGTGGGGGGGTTCGACACCAACTGTCTGCCATGTACAATGCTGTTTTAACACCTTACTCTGGGCGTTCCTATAACACCTCTTAGCCACTATCCAATCACACCCTTAACACCTGGCTGTGATATGCTAATTGGGATTTTCCAGGGTACATAATTGCCACAGATTCTTGTACAAGTCATTCTGAATTGAGAAAGCCAGTCGGATGACTAGCGAAACGTCTTCAAGAACTACATTTCAAGTCCAGTTGATCTAATTGAATACAACAGATATACCATGACCTGGATGAATGAGAACCTTCATAAGCATGATGCTAACAAATTACTGTTTTATGTTTGGTTGGTCCAGATGGAAAATTTCCCCACTATTGGATTTTTCCAGGGGTAACAAGCGTTCCACCTTCCCATGATGCAGTAAGTTTTGCCTGCTATAGTTTATCAGAACCAGGAAGCGGTCAGGACCTGTCTGTGTGTTAGCGGAGGAAAGCGTGAAAGGCAGGTTTCTTCTATCTTCGTTCCTGGCTCCACAGGCAATGATTGAAGAACGGAAGGTAAGGCATAGCTCCTTCATCAATCAATGCATTAAAGGAATAGTTTACTTTTGCAGTGAACTATTTCTTTAAGAGATTCTGAGATTCTAGAAATATCAAATGTTCGAATTTCCAGGATTATTATCAAATGTGGAAGCTCGAGACTAGCGCACAAATGAAGAAAGTTACTTTATTTCAAGTTCTGGAAATTTGTACTTGTTCCGCATGACCAGTGTAAAACTTGACTGTTGGGGCCCACCAGGAAATCTGAGACCAGGGTCCCAACAGAAGGAGTTTAGGGGCCCACCTAACATTTCATATCTCTGTTATTACTAACCTTACCCCTACTGACTCCTATTGTTTATTAGAATGCATTTCTTACTGTACCTTCGGCTCCGTATTTACATTTTAGCAGTTTTCTCTGTTTTCTTGGGTGAATGGACTGTGGGCCAACCAAGCGATTCCCCTGTAACCCAGTCTGACTTTACCCCAGACCATTTCCCAGGTCCCAGAGCCATGTACAGTAAGTTACCATTGCTATTTTAACCGTATTTTATTCAAATTATTTGACCCTATTGAGTTTAATGGGTACGATTTCAGATTTTTGAACTTTTTCAGAAGTCTTAAAACCCGAAATCGGATGAGATTTTTGTAAGTTCGGCCAACTACTGTGTAATGGTGATATGTGGTGATAAGGAAAATGCCAATATGCGGCAGTATAACTTATGGCGCTTTATAATTTATGCCGTTTTCTAAATGTTTAACGAAAAGCATGTTAGCAATGTGTGACCCAAAGTCAGGTTATATATTAAATATATATTGAAAGGTTTTATGACAGATCATGTCAATCAAACTTTATTAACCTGGTTTGCATCCCAATGTTACTCTTTTTACTTTTTACCACAGGCTGGGTGACCAATGTACCAGGGATCTAATGAAACTTTGCCAGAGTAACAATCAGACCTTTACTTGGGGATTCCTTTTTATCTTAACCTCAGGCCACAAGCTATTTTCGTTAACAGAACAAATAGTTATCTTACAGGAATAACCTTCGCCAGATCCCAATTGGAAGTGTATTGATACCAAATGTTTCTGATAAACAAGCTCTTATCTTCAAGTGTTCCGCTAATAGGAAAATAATTTCTAATGTATCCTCTGCATCATTAGAAATAAGTCAATGTTTCCATTATTGTCTTCCCAAGGAATATGAGGCACGTGTTTCCAAATGTTCTTACATATTTAATTACTCATTCCATAATATTTTCCACCTTTCCTCTGCTTTGTTTTGCGTAGTATAAATTATAACTCTGACGTTAGATTGAGAGGGAAGACAGGAAGAATGTGTTGCCCAAGCTTCCCAGAGAACTCTACATCTTAGGGAGGTGCATCAAAAGGAACATTGTGCTGGCTCGGGGGCTGGATAGTTTATATTGTGTTGAAAGAAGCAACTTTGGGAAGGGATTCGTTTTATCTTGATCAGTACAAAAGAAGAGTTATCCAAGGGGAAAAAACAGTAAAGCAAAGTATTACAGCTTTTATAGGCCTCGTAAAAGATAAACGCTACAAATGTAATATAAACAATACGTTTTTTTGTCTTGCAGTATCATTTTTGATCTATTGCTCAATTAGCAACTCTTCCACAAATATGGTAGAAGGATTAAATGCCCCAGGGCTAATATAAAAAGTATAAGTGTATGATCGCTTGTGACATACACCTAATGATCACGGCCGACCGTAACCGCAGAACGTTTTCCGTTTATAACAGACACTGAATGTTAGTCAGCATTGGAAAAGGTTGTTAAGCACATGCACATGTAGGGAAGCTGGGGATGCTTCTCTGCTACTCATACTATATAATAGAGATTTTAAGATGCCTAGACTAGGAAGTGAGGGGGAGGATCCAGGTAACCAGAAATTAACCAGTTAGTTAGGAAGTTAGAAACTGAGGGGGAGGAGCCAGGTAACCATAACTGGAAACTATAATTCTTCCCAACCACCACTGTATCATTTTGATCTGCCCCCTATTTCTTTAGATATCCAATCTAAAACTTCTTATGGATCAGCTGTAAATCAAGTTCCTTGCTCTCAAAAACTATTATTCTGTGAGTAGGTTTACTGTAGCTGGAATGGTGACAGAGTTTTGACAGTTGGAATGCTATATGCTGTGTGCAGGCTTGACAGTTGGTTTGTGGGGGGGAAAGTCAGGTCAGATGGAAGTGGGAGTGGTTAAAAGAGAGAGGGGGATACTGCTTCTAAATCAAATGTGTGCTGGATTGAAGGCATGCAGCAACACACGCAATCCAGAGTAGAGTAAGTGCTACTTACATGTATTCAATTATAGATTAAGATGAGGCAAAGTCATTTTTTTCAGTATAGTGTCCTTTTAAGGTGTAAACAGAAAGAATGAACCCCAGTCAGAAAACTGTTTTCTCTCCAGAAATACCCTCCAGCATACAATGTATCAGTTTCTGGTTCTGCAACACTCACTCCTGGCTGGCAGATTGTAAGTGCTGGTACAAAGTTGATATCTGCCTTACATATGCTAAAATCAAAATCTCTATGATAAAGGATGAGTAGCAGCGAAGCATCCCCAGCTTCCCTATAAACACATTACTGAAAAAAGGACTATTGCAGTTGAAGTGATTAGCCCTTTATCGATAATGTGTGTACTCAGCTGTAAATAAGAGGAAAATCCCACTGCAATCCATGGAGAATCAGATGCAGGTCCAGGATATTTTGAGAAGTCCGAGTCCAATCGGACTTGTTATATTCGACTCGAACTCAGGTTCGAGTTCGAGTTCAAGTCCATCTCTATTCTTGATGATATTTTTCATATTGATGAAACTGAATTTAAGGAAACAGAATTCTTCAAGGTAAATTTTCTATAATGGCCCATTAATAGACATAGGAGTTTCAATCAGATGTGAACAATCATTTCACAACTTATTGCATAGTTAACAAACTATTTATTACTGATTGTGTTATTTATAGAAGTAACAGACTGCTACATCCTGGCACATAGAATCCCTCCCATTTAAATGAACTAGGCCATCATCCATCCAACATGTTCATTGCCTTAAAAGAAAGCATTTCAGATTGACTGATTTCAGAGCCGGGTGTAATTTATAGAGTGACAGGAGAGTTATGAATGGAATTCAAAGAAGTCATTGTGGAAAAATCCTAGAAAAATACATGCAAAATGAAGAAGACAAAGAAATCAAAGCAGAAAGAGAAGCCAAAATGGGGAAAGAATAAAGGAACAGTGTTTTGAATTCCAGAAAGCTGCCTGGAAGGACAGAAATAAAATTGCAGCAGCATCTGTAAAGACACCAAAGATAGAAGCAAGCACGGAAAAAACAAGGATAGTCTTTCAACAGACCTGTAAGTTCAGTACAATGGGAATTCCATTGTCCACCCTTTAACCAAAAAATGGTGATTTGTCAGTTATCTGTTTGCAACCCCAACTGCTACTTTTATCTGTTAATCACATGCATTTGTAACCAGAAATTTAATGAGAAGTTGTATTCCTTTCTGGCAAATGTATCTGCCTCCTCCCATTGCTCAAAGAGCTTTTTATAAGCTTGAGCATTTGCAGTGGAAGCAGCAGGAGAAACAGCAGTCAGTCATTGGTTGTGATGTCAGCAGTCACAGCCTTGATTTACTGCATGGAGGGAGGAGCCAGCTTACTCTGCCAGAATGGGGCAATAATTATCCTTAAATATCTAGATAATAATATTTTTCATAACTTGCGGAATAAATCAGCTGGGGTATGGGGCAGGCCTATATTGTCATTTTCTAAGTACTGTAGATTCCTCAAGTGACAGGCTTGGAGTTTACAATACCTGAGCTACATTGATGTGGCCTTTGGTGAGTGGAGATTGACTGTTAAACTTCATTACTACTGACACTTAATGGTGGTCCATTCCATTTAAAGGAGAAATGTGGTGTGTATAAACGTTTTCAAAAAATTTTTCAAAAAAAAAGTACCGGAGGGGAGGGAGGTATCGTTGGTATCCAATAACATTTCTATGAGGAGCAGCAGGACGAAGATAACTGCTTCTGCCAGTCTTCCTGTATGCTTCAGCACTACCTTTAATATAGAATGGCCCAGGGCCATAACCTGGCAGATGAAAACTGTATGTGCCGTAGCTCCTCAACAAAACAATATTGGGAGATGGAAATAATCAATAGTTCCTCCCTGCCCCAGGTACTTTTCATCTCTAAATCTTTATTTTTACAGTATAGTTGTCCTTTAAGTGTAACGGACACATATAGCCAGTGAAAGGTCAGGAGTTTACACAACCAAACCATCATAAATTTTTTGTAAGCCTTGACTTGTATTATTTTACATTTCTCTTATATTGGTATGTGTGTCACATGATCAGCCAGGAGACAGAAATATTGCCTGAGTACTGATCAGTATATCAATCAATAAGTAGTCTCATCTCATCCTGTATATACCAGGCCTTAGTAAGATTAACAAATAATTTACACCGAGTTAATTAAAGGGTCCGTCCACCCCTTATAAAAAATGTTTAAAAAATCAATACTGTATATACTTGCGTATAAACTGAGTATAAACCGAGTCACCCACTTTTACCTCTAAAAAGGAGTAAAAGTGATTGACTCAAGTATAAAAACCAAGGGTAGAAATTATGACCACAACTGCCTTCTGATTCTGTATTGTTTTGAGGGTTTAGTTGCCCTTTAAATGGACAGCAGAATTCCCATACAGAAGTCCCATGCAGTAATAGCATGGTGTAGTGACGTCAGTCAACAGAGGATGCAGAGCGTGCACCTGCAGGAGCAGGTAAGTCTTTGACTCGAGTATAAACCGAGAATCAATTCTCAGGCTATTTGTTTAGCCTAAAAATCTCGGTTTATACTCGAGTATATACGGTATATTAGGCAGAACCCCTCATAACCTATTTTCCGTTTTGTTAAAATGTAACAATTCTGTTCCCAGCAAGAGAAATCGTACTTACAAGCACCTCGATCCACCGCTGCAGCTCTCTGGTACTTCTGGGTAAGGCAGTCTCGGCCATGACAGTAACATAACGGCCAATCACTGACTGCAATTCCCGGACGAGCCTCCTCTGCCGCTACTCGGGAACACACAAAAAAGAACAGAGCAGCTGCAGTGGAGAGGGAGTGAAGAGACCAGAAGCGCGGTGGATCACAATCTTGTAAGAACGATTTGTCTTGCTGGGAGCAGAATTATTACATTTTAACAAAACGGAACCTAGGTTTTGGGGGTCCTGTCTAATACATTACATTTTTTTTATAAGAGGTGGACTGCATGTACTTGAGCCATAACGGATTTTTTTTATAATACCAGAATGTTTTCCTAAGATTCTTTCTCATTCCTGTCAAACATCTGGAAACTCATAAAGCAAAATAACTCTGCTGTTAATCACACGAAGATATGCAGGTGAATCCCATTAAAATGATGCTAATTTACACTGTGTAAAACATTGGACAACGTAGACACAAACCCCATTTCATTCTGATAGCAGAATTCCTTTCCAATGGAAAGTGCATATGATGATATAATATTTCCATTAAGCAGTGATTGACTGGGTTTCCATTATCAAGTATGGATTGATATCTTTTTTTTCCACTCTCCGAGCCCTGATTTGCAGTTGGCTCTTTTTTAACAGATTTTGTTTGTGTTATTCTGGATCGACATGGAAAGTGTTTGCAAAGGTTCAACATTAAGGGCTTAGATCATTTTTGAAGCATGTGGAATATTTCATTCTGTGACAGACCGTGAGGAACTGCCCTAAGAAAAGGGAGAGGGATTGAGAAAACTATTTTTGGAGGGGGAATCTAATTTGTTTATTTATACTTTATGTGGGTCCAAACTAGTGCAGACCAGGCTTTTAAATGTACGTTCTATACACGAAAACAAGAGTAAAAGTAACCTTCTATGGTATGATATGTTTAAAAATGAATGGGGCATTATTACTATTATTACTATTTCTGTAATTAATATTGGCAATAGTGGTTAATCTGTAATAAGAAAACTATAATTATTGTCATTAATGGAACAACATTGCTGATTTGTCCTACCTGATGCCACTATTCTTTACTTCTTCTTTAACGCTAAACCTTCATCCATATCCACCCATTGGCTCTTATGTATGGAGTATCTATAATGGAGTATTTCCTGAAGTTCCGATTAAATGTTAATGTAATGTAACCTCACAATAGACGACATTCGACATCACAAAACAAATTGACTGGTGAACAATCAGGGAGATTCAATAAAAGTTCTTATCGTTAAAAATGGTGCTAATTTTGCCCCAACCAATCAGCTGTTAGCTTTCAAATGTTAAATAAGATCTGATTGGTTGGGGCAAAATTAGCACCAATTTTAACGATAAGAACTTTTATTGAATATCCCTGAATAAGTATGGCACATCTTAGTAAAATTAACATTGTACATCTGTCTATCAAAGTATTGGTCGGATTAAGATCGTAATTATGATCATAATAGTGCATGGCCACCTTAACTCTAAAACTTTATACCTATCTAAATCCACCCATTGGTTCTTACCTATGGAAGTGCCTGGTTCTAGAATTCTAACATAACTACTTAAAGGGATAAACAAGTGTTAATGTTCCTGTGTACGACCAAACAAACTTGTTGCAAGTAATGCTATTTTCTTTAAAATTAGATTGACAGTAAGGGAAATAATTGACAGCACCTGGAAATTGCCACAAATCTCAAATCTTCAAGGTATGGTAGCTGTATCTACAGAAAACTGTGTAAAAACTGCCTTTTCAGGCAAAGGCAGAATCAGACAGAAAGATTTAAAACTGCTGATTCTGCCTTTGCCTAAACAGGTTGTTTTTACACATTTTTCTGTAGGGCGAAGGTGTGGAGTTATGGGCCGTAGGTGCGAGGGGGGAAGAGGGCACAGGGTCCCACGAGTAGGAGGGGCCAAATGGGGCTGCCAGGGGAGGAGCCACTGGGTCCCATGAGGGAAGGGGCAATGGGAGTCTGCAAGAAAAGGGGGCCCTGCAAGGGGAGGGCCATGGTGGCCCACAAGGAGGAGGAGATACAGGGAAGAGGGATTGCCACATGTTTCAGAAAAGGAAGCAGGAAGTGTTGGGGACCTGGTGATGTTGCTACTATATCACACATAAAAATTTAAATATCTTCAAAACTATGTAAATAAAATAATGAAAGTAAATGGCAAAAATACACAGGAAAGCAATTCCTGTCAATTTACCTAAAGCCATTTTTGGACTACAGTTCCCTTTCAAAATAAGTGTCTAACTAATGTTCCAAACAACATTTACATGATCACAGAAAACTGCTTAAACTGTTTTTCCTTAAAGTGCAACAAAAGTCTCAGAACAACACTGAATCATGAGGCAGAACACCTTGATATAAAAGTAGTAATCTGTGTCTCACCTTTCAGTTTGATGTGGGTGCTGGGAAATTTACCTTTCTAACATGGATCTTGTGCTTTATTTCCCAGCATTCCAGTATTGCACCATGTGGTCACTGACCATTGTGTTCTTTGCACTTGCCTAGTCCTAAACTACCGCAGTAACTTATTACAGCAGGCCATGCCTTCCAGTAATCTCTAGCCAATCCTGTTACAGTCTGTATTAGGCAGCAGGCCAGACAGTGCACCTGCACATCATTATCTTATCCAGTTCTTTAGGGGATTATATTTCCTTTAATTTACTGGAGTGGTAATTTACAGTTTACTGGTGTATTGGAGTGATGCTTTCAGATTATGGAATACAAAAATATTGGTTTAGTTCTCCTTTAAAGGGACACTATACTGAAAAAATTATTTTGCCTCATCTTAATCTATAATTGAATACATGTAAGTAGCACTTACTCTGATTTGCGTGTGTTGCTGCACGCCTTCAATCCAGCACACATTTTGTTTAAGACAGTATCCCCCCTACCTCTTTTAACCACTCCCCACCCGACCTGACTTTTTCCCACAAACCAACTGTCAAGCCTGCACACAGCACACAGCATTCCAACTGTCAAAACTCTGTCACCATTCCAGCTACAGTAAAACTACTCACAGAAGAATAGTTTTTGAGAGCAAAGAGCTTGATTGACAGCTGAAATAGAAGAAGTTTTAGCTTTAGTATATCTAAAGAAATAGGAGGCAGATCAACAACAAAATGATACAGTGGTGGTTGGGAAGAATTATAGTTTCCAGTTATGGTCAATTTAAAATAACCTATTTTTCGGTATAGATGCCCTTTAACTAAAACTTTAAGAGTCAGACACAATTGAGGCCTGAATTGCAATGTAAATATGGTAAGTCTACAACTATTAACCCATGGGGATTATTAAAGCATTGTTGTTTAAAGGGCATGTCCAGCACAGAAAAAACTTTTTATATTAATGTAAAGCATCCCCCCAAACCCCAGTTTTGCATTATAGATAATTCCCAAAGACGCCCCTGAAGGGACTTACCTGACCCGGTCCATCAACGCTCTGCCGTAATACTCTTCTGCTCTGTGACCAGGAAACGCCTCACTGCTGATGTTATTGCCCAAAACAAGCTCATAACAGCAGGGGGTGGTACCCAGGTGGCCAGAGACTGGTTCAGGTAAGTCCCTTTAGGGACATATTTGGTAATTATCTATAATGCCCTTCAAAACAACTGTATACCAAAGCGTAAAAGGCCTAACTATCCCTTAACCATACTTTAGCCAGTTTGGATATATAACCTAAGGTCAAACTGACCAGTAAATTCACAAACTCGGTCTTGCAGAAATTAAATACAGGAAGTTGTACAGTCTAAATGGCCAATATGCTACATAATAGTACCTAATACAATGTCAAGAATGAAGCATTGGTCTGATTTGTCTGACACACTTATGATTTAGACAAGGAATCATTCGATGGAAGAATGTGAGAATGGCTTCTGTGTTAACACCAAAAATCCCCAAAGGCCTCCAATCCAATTTAATCCAATCATTTCCCTTCTTTTTTTAACACCTAGGTCACAAACCTTGCAGAGCTGTTTTGTTTCATATCAAACAGTCAGAGATGATCTTTTTTAATTCAATTATAGAAGGCATCAACCATGAGCTACAAACACATAATGTCTTTCCCAGCTGTCGCATTGTGAAACAGAGAAAGAAAAAAGAAAATCCAGATGGAGCCAGTGACATTTCTAGATGGGATATTCACACAACAAGGAGCTAAACAAGTATCCGTATCAATAATTACTCAGGAAAAGTAGCCTGCAACTTGTAAAATGTCTGGCGGCTTTCCGAGTTCACAGACTTGCTAACGTTGTGGTGAGCTTCTGTAAAAAGTGTGGGACAGATAAACATAATACAGGGCGACCGGCAATAAATAAATCTGTAATAAGAATTGGTCAAGAAGAACTCATTAAAATTAAACTGCAATTGATGTTAAATTAGGACAAAAAGGAATGCATTTTTGGGTGTATGTATCTATATCTACAGTTTGTCTGTCTATCTACTTTCCAATCTATCTTTCATTCTATTTATTTACTATCTATCTATCTATCTATCTATATCTTTGTCTATCTATCTATCTATCTATCTATCTATCTCTCTGTCTATCCATCTATCTATCTTTCAATCTATTTATTCGCTATCTATCTATCTATCTATCTATCTATCTATCTTTCAATCTATCTTTCAATCTATCTATCATCTATCCATCTATCTATCTATTTATCTAACGAAGTAAAAGTTTCAGGGAACTCTCAGGTCTTGTGCAAAAAAAACCTTTATTTAATGTGCAAACACAGATCGCAACGTCCCCTTCTTGGACCTTTATCAAACCATGAATAAGTGAGAGCGCATATCACACTAATATAACCTAAATCCCACCCCTTCCAAGTGACATCATCATTGAATCAATCAATTACTCTAATAAGTGCAGAGTGATATATCCTAATTAAAACTGTACCTGCCTTTAATTAAAGTGCAAATTCTTCATAAAAGTACCAATTCATAATGCAACTCATAAAGTGCAACATTTCCATTCAAGTATATTAATCCAAAAGTGCGACACTGCTAAAGTTTCTATGGTGCTAATCTAAAAATAGTCAGGGTTATTCAATAAAAGTTCTTATCGCTGAGTGTTTATTAAAATATTTAAAATCAACAATGTCTGAACATTAGTACATTAACCATTACATAATAAATTAATCACATAATATAACCATATTATCCGTATCGTTACAAGTAGAGACGTTATGTGGGTTCGAATAGATCCCAATTTCGAATTGAATCTGAGGGTCCTGACAAAACTTTTGGAACTCTCGGATTTCACAGAACCCGGAATTTTAGAATTTTCGATTTTTATCGAAAATCAAAAATCGAAAGTAGACGATTATCGAAAATCGAAAGTAGACGATTATCGAAAATCAAAAGTAGACGATTATCGAAAATCGTAGTGCTTGATTTCGGTAACCCTCGAAAATAGAATGCAGAAGCTCGAAAACAATGAACTTTCAAAATTTTTTCTCCCATAGACTATGGGGTCTATTTTCAAATCTTCTAATTTTACAGAAAATTCGAAAATTTGAAAACGAAACGAAAATCAACAGTTTTGAACATCTCTAGTTACAAGTAGATTAACTAATCAAACAGTTATTACCAAATATATCTTAATGTATCATAGTACTAAATATGAAGTATAAAGTGGCTGAATATAAGGAGCATACCTAATCAAACTCTCATCTATTATTGAGGAAGCATTTAAATAAGCATTGTTCATTTAGGCCATATAGTTTAACAGTATTAAGCTTTGTGATCCAGAAGACTTCCCTTTGTAGGCGAAGCTTCGATTTATCACCCCCCCTATTTGGGTCTGGTACATAATCTATCATGGTAAATTGTAAATCCGTGATAATAGGAAATGTTTAGCTACGGGTTTTATTGACTTTCTGTCCCTGTATGCTGCATTAATATCAGACCTATGGCCATCCATCCTCGTCTTTAACATAAGATCGGTTTTCCCCACGTAAGAAAGCTTACAGGAGCATGTTAAAAGATATATTACAAAGGTTATAATACAGGTAATAAACTGTTGAATCTGAAATAACTGTAAGCTTTCTTATGTGGGGAAAACCGATCTTATATTCAGCCACTTTATACTTCATATTTAGTACTATGATACATTAAAAAGATATATTTGGTAATAACTGTTTGATTAGTTACCATAATCTACTTTTAACAATACGGATAATATGGTTATATTATGTGAATAGTTTATTGTGTAATAATGTTCAGACATTGTTGATTTTAATATACACTATTTTTAGATTGACCCTATAGACACTTTAGCAGTGTCACACTTTTGGATTAATATACTTGAATGGAAATGTTGCACTTTATGAATTGGCACATTTATGAAGAATTGGCACTTTAATTAAAGGCAGGTACAGTTTTAAAGGGTATGTCCATCAAAAAAGTAAGTTGGTTTCTATCTGATTTATTGAAGAACAGGAGGTAAATGCACTATCTCTTACCTCCCGTTCTTCAGTAAATCTTACAGGAGAGGAGGAGACACTTACCCGCAGACCCGCTCCAGCGTCGACTTCCCTGACGCCTCCGACGCATCTCCAGTCCTTTGCACATTTACCTCCTGTTCTTCAGTAAATCAGATAGAAACCAACTTACTTTTTTGATGGACATACCCTTTAATTAGGATATATCACTCTGCACTTTGATTAGAATAACTGATTGATTCAATGATGATGTCACTTGGAAGGGGAGGGATTTAGGTTATATTAGTGTGATATGTGCTCTCACTTATTCATGACTTGATAAAGGTCCAAGAAGTGGGACCGAAACGTTGCTATCTGTGTTTGCACATTAAATAAAGTTTGGTTTTTTTTGCACAAGACCTGAGAGTGCCCTGGAACTTTTACTTCATTGGGTATTTATGAATCACCACCAGCAGCACCCAGGCGAACTGAGCTACTGAAGGTAGAGTGCACACGTTCTTGTTAATCTATCTATCTATCTATCTATCCATCTATCTATCTATCCATCCATCCATCCAATTATTATGGACATGTCTAACATGCAATCATGTCAAGACTAGGATTTATAGAGAGGGTTAAATGATAGGATGTAAACATATGCAAGTTGGTTTAAAGACAAGAATGGGAATGGGAGAAAAATGTAAAAGGCATGTTCACTCATTAAATGAAAAATTATATATACATAAATCACCTTCCAGCACACAAGAGTGTAATGGAATTTCTAACTATTTTCTAACTATTGCAGTTTAGTGGTTTGTGATTTACCTTTTTTTCATTTGCCCTTTAAGGTAAAATGGTAAAATAGGACAAATGTAAATTGAAGATGACAACACAATGGACACGCTCTACAAGAAGCAAGTATTCCGACTGGCCAGATCATGGATCACAGTGTGATGCAGAACTGGACCGTAGCAGTGAGGAACAATATTTGGAAGTATTTAAGGAGGTAGAGACTGCACCCAGGGGCAAGGACTTAGTGGTTTATGTCTTCCCCCTGGCGATATATATTATGCACAGAAGAGGGGAGTGAGGAAGGTAATAACTAGAGCAAAATTATTAATAACCCTGAATGAATTGTACACTAACAGGTTGCAGTATCTTAGTGGTACAGAGAACCAGATTTATTTCCTAATCCCCACCCTTCTCCTGCCTGGATGACTTACCCATAACCTCTCTGTAACCAAGATGGAGAATTTAGAAAACCAATTGTTACTCACTAGGACTGGGGGCAATCAGAAAATGCCATAAACCTGCAGAATTATAGAATACTAGTGGTACAGTCCAACTTGTTAACAATAAATCTATACTGGCACCATAAAATATTCATCCCTTTTAATATTCATAGCAACAAATTACTCTAACTAGAGATGGCCGAACTCACTGAAATCTGTTTCACTTGAAGATCAGCAGATTTTTTTTAAAATATACGAAAATTAAAAATTATGCAAGCGGAACAAAGTCAATGGGATTTAAAAAATCCAAAAGTTCCACCTAAACTTAAGGACGAAATAGCAATGGTATCAATGCCCAAAATCTTTAAAAAAAAACACAGTCTAGCAATGGAAACGTCATGTGTTTCCTGTTTTGGCATTCCACTTCGTATTTTCGAGATCTCTAGAAATTTCGCAAATTGTAAATTTTTAAATTTGAATTTCTTTGAATATTGAATATTTTCGATTATTAAAGGGCATGTCCACCCCCCAAACTAAAATTTGCCCCACTGCTGGCCTCATTGTGTAGTGTTTAAAAAATCCTAACCTTTCTCCTCTGCTCCTTATGGTTGTCCTGCAGTGGCTGCTGAAAGTCCAGAAAAGTGAAGAGTAGGAGCCTTCTTTTGTGTAATGTGCCATGGAGCTCCCTCCACCCAGATTCATCTGTGATGCATTTCGTTTTTTTTTTTTAATACTTACGGTAAAATGTCACTGTTAGACTTACTGTAGTGTAGGGACCCTACACTAAGTCTAACAGTGACATTTTACCGTAAGTATTTCTATTCCCAAAGGAGTGAAAATATTCTCCCTCTGAATACAAACTTTTCTCTTAAGTCAAAATTCCTGAAATGAAAGAATGTTGTAATTTGTCAGACATTGAAACATTTCCTGCTAGGAGCGGCAGGTGTAATGTAAGACCGGATTTTAACTATTCGACTCCTCTGCAAGAGAAGCTTTTTAGATCTGAGTCTTTAAAAATCCCTAACATGGTAGAAATCCATTATGTAGCCAGATGGTGACAGACTATGCATCCTAATCTAATGGTTTGAACTTCTGTTAAACCAAGTAAATGGTAGAATTTTAAATCCACATGTGAACTTTTCTCCCCAGAACACGTGTACATTGAAAGATTCTTCTCTAGTAAGTTGCATTAAGTAAATGTAAGTAAAAGATTCTGTAATAAAGAAGGCTTACCTGTTTCCATTATAACGCATAGCCCATGTTGGCTTCAAAGAGCCACGCCCCCTAAACCCAGGATTCACTGTCTGTATGCACAGAGTTTATAGCGAAAGATAAAAGTTTCTAAATGTAATAAATGTTAGCAGGGAAACCACAGTGTTAGCACTGCCACAGTGTGAGTTGTAATTTTGCACCTGAGGAAGGGGGAGGACCCCGAAACGTTGTGTGAACCAGCATGTCACAAATAAACTGATTGAGATTTGAAAGAGTGCGTTTCCCTGCTAACATTTATTACAATAGTACATAACTGCCAGTGGTGAGCGGTATTAGGGTAAACAGCACCATCAACAACATAATTAATCGGAGTGCGGGGAATTACAAAACGACTAAAGTTTCTAAATGTACCTATGTTCATTGTTGAGTTGCTGGTGGCACATCATGTAAATGCTGTGTTTTTAATGGGCATGTCCACCACATTTAATAATTTTTCATATATAATAGGTCTTCCTCCCCCAGCCCCAACCGCTACAATAGATTTGACAGAAAGTCCCCCGAACTCTACTTACCTTCCCTCTTTCCTCCGGCGTACTGTCCCCGCCCTCTGCTTGCATGAAACTGCAAGGAGGGAGCTGGAGAGGCAGCCGCATCCGATTGGCTGAGAGGCAGCCAATCACGGACGCGGCTGCCAGCTGCACACAATGCTGGGGGAGTGATGGAAGGTAAGTAGAGTTTGGGGGACTTTCTGACAAATCTATTAGAGCGGTTGGGGCTGGGGGAGGAAGACCTATTATATATCCAATGGATTTTACACAAGGGGGAGGGAGAGCAACACGGGTGGGAGAGGGAAGGAGAGGGAGGGCTGCAGTGCACATGTTTTTTTTCTCCTGAAGGAGAGACAGGAGTCCTATATGGACTCTGCCAGGATCCTGGTGGGCATTATTTTTGGAGGGGCATAGGAGGGCAGCCATTTGGAGCAGGGATGTAAGGTAAGGATTTTTATGCACTACAGAGTGAGGCCAGTAGTGGGTTAACTTATAGTTTTGGGGGTGAACATGCCCTTTAAACTTGTGAAGGTTCTCATTCATCCAAGTCAGTCATGGTATATGTGTTGTATTCAGTTTGTTCAAATGGACTTAAAGTTTAGTTCTTAAGGATATTTTGCTAGTCATCTGACTGGCTTTCTCAATTCAGAAAAACTTGCACAAGTCTCCTGAATTGGCACAATAAGTATCCTGGAAAGTCCCAATTAGCATATGACAGCCAGGTGTTGGACACCTTCTGCTGCAAAGTGTTGATTGCACTGTGGCTAAGAGGAGTTATTGAAACTTTAATAACTTTATTTTTACATAAATGGCCTCCTTGACATGTTTTTTTTCCCTATTTAAATGAAAATAAAGAAACCAAGCCTGAACAGAGGTGGGGGGGGGGGGGTGGACACCAACTGGGACAGGTGAGACACAACTTTTTGTATCTTGGTAGATGAGCTCTTTCTATTTGGGCAATGTTGTCTGTAGACATTAATTACCCTTAAAGGATTAATCTTAGCCTTACCTAACCAATCCCCTAGGAGAAATAGGAGAATTAACTTTCCAAAAAACATATAAGATATTCCCTCAACTTGCAAATGTCTATATACTGTGTAACATAGGACAGATAACCTTATAGAAATGCAACATTGTTATTCCTTATTTTAAATGGAAAATTCGGTGTTTCCAATAAAGGAAATAAAACTTAAAGGATATCTATACTGTAAAAATGAACTGTTCAAAAATGGAAAGTAAAGGCTCAAGGCAGAATTAAAAAGTAAAAAAGGGGGGAAAACACAGTTTTATTCATAGACCTTTAGGTACAGTATACTACCAGCTATATACCTTTCTAATACATTATTCTAAAATTGGCTGGCCAGTCACCATTAACATAGTAAATTAATACTTAATACAATTTCAGATTATTATTATAAAAACAAATTTTTCTATTATACGAAACTTATGCCCAAGTCCAGGTTAGAAGACTTATTAGTATTGTAACAATGTCTCTCCGATAGATAGTAGCAGAAAAAGATCTTAAAGTTGTAACACTGTCTCTCAGATAGATCTTAAAGTTGTTACACTGTCTCTCAGATAGATCTTAAAGTTGTTACACTGTCTCTCAGATAGATCTTAAAATTGTAACACTGTCTCTCAGATAATTAGTAACAGGTAAAAGCTTGATACTTATCGTTCCTGTATTTCAGAAAACTTCTGTTGTCACACAGCTTTCAATATTGGAGTGACTCCAATGGATCTCTTTTTCTATGCCTTTATGTACAATAGAATTCCCTGACACCTTTTACGGATCCTGCTACGAGGTCCCTGGTTAGGGATAGGGAAAACTGACAGGATGGTCAGTACTCGTATTAGTGAGCACAAAGGTTGTATAAAGAGAGCACTGGATAAGAAAAATAAAGGTTCATCTATTTCATATATATATGAGCATTATGTAAATCATCACAAAGGGAGTTTTGAAGGTAGTCATTATAAGGTTTTAGATGGTGTTGAATCCAAGGGGAGAGGGGGGAACCTGAGTAACGCATTGATTAGAATGGAACAGAGGAATATATATGAATATGACTCACTTAAACCTAAAGGGTTGATTGAAGCAATTGAGATTGCAGCATTTTTATTGAAAGAATAATATATAAGAACAAACTATTTTTCTTATTGGTGAATGATGTTCCAGGGGGAATTATTAAGATTTATTAAGGTAGATTTTTTGGAATTATTATAGGGGGTTATCAACAGTTAATAGATATTAATCATATCCTCATTGGTAGGAGCAATTAATTATAGTAATGTGGTCTCTAATATTAATAGTTTTATAGATAAGGACAATATTGAAAAGTCAGGTAGGGTTAATAAGGATCGGGATGATGTACCTTTAAGGGGGAGGGTCAGATGTAATGGAAGGGGAGGTAACCAGCTATATAAACTGTGGTAAAGAAACAAAATGGTTGATGATAATTTTCGCCTGATGAAGCCTATATGGTGAAACGCGTTGCGATTGTGTATATTTAAATGCCCAGTAACTCTGATCTCATAGAATTTGATAGACATACAGGCACGGACTGTTCAGTAAGGTAACGGTTAGCTGCATATTCTGGGTGACTGATGTCATTGGTGAAGGACGGAGGTGAGCGTTTTCCGGGAACCGCTAAGTTAAGTGGGCCCGATCACCCTGGCGGAATATCTGGCTAAGAAACTGTTTGCCTGTACGACTACATCTACTGGAGACCTGATAAAAGAAAAGAACTTGGCCTCTAACTCCAAAAACCACTCTGCTAAGCGACTGTCTGATACTCCGAACCAGGGACCCAGTGTGAAGGTCTGTAAAAGGGATCGGAAGATTATCAACATCGTTACTCCGAACCAGGGACCCACCAGAAGGTCTGTAAAAGGGAACGGGGATCAAGTGTACAACCGCGGAGTGAGTGAATCTTCATCACGGTATTGGAGTGGAGAGACTGGGAACCCCCAAAACCAGGGACCGCATAGCAGGATCCGTAAAAGGTGTTGGGGAATTCTATTGTACATAAAGGATTTTTGATCCATTGGAGTCACGCTCCAATATTGAAAGCTGTGTGACAACAGAAGTTTTCTGAAATACAGGAACGATAAGTATCAAGCTTTTACCTGTTACTAATATCTGCAGAGACGTGTTACAATTTTAAGATCTATCTGAGAGACAGTGTTACAATTTTAAGATCTATCTGAGAGACAGTGTTACAATACTAATAAGTCTTCTAACCTGGACTTGGGCATAAGTTTCGTATAATAGAAAAATTTGTTTTTATAATAATAATCTGAAATTGTATTAAGTATTAATTTACTATGTTAATGGTGACTGGCCAGCCAATTTTAGAATAATGTATTAGAAAGGTATATAGCTGGTAGTATACTGTACCTAAAGGTCTATGAATAAAACTGTATTTTCCCACTTTGTTTACTTTTTAATTCTGCCTTGAGCCTTTACTTTCTTCGTTTTTATTTTTTAAAAAAAGGGGTTTTTGTTTTTGTTTCTGGTTAATTTTTTCTAGACGCTCCTAATGGAGTAGTTGTTGATGGACTGATTGGGATCCAGACTATCACCCTGTATTTATTATTTACTATTGAAAAAGGGAGAGACTATTATTTATCTGTGATACAAAAATGGAAAGTACCTGGGTCAGGGAGGTTGGATTGATTATTCCTACCTCACAATTAGAGACGGGATCCGGGTCCAGCTCGGACCCTGACACGAAACAGAACCCCTCAGTTCCAAAATCGGAGCACATTTTCAATTATTATCGAATGATCAAGGCTATTTTAGAAAATTATCGAAAATTGCTTTGAACATTCAACAATAATCAAAAATTTGTTTGGGATTTTCGGAACGAAACTGGTGAGTTTTGGCCATCCCTACTCACAATATCTATTCGTTGAGAAGCTGCAGAACCAACAGTTATCATTTGCCAGGTTAGTCCTGGACTATTCCTGTATTAAAGATAGTGCTGAAGCCAGGAGGAAGACTGGCAGAATCCATTTTCTTTGGGCTGGTGCACCTCACAGAAACAATATTGGGAGTTAGGTTATTACCAATCCTATATCCCTGTCCCAAGTACTTTTCATTTTAACTGTTTTTAATAAACTTTATACACAATAGTTTTCCTTTAAAGGGCATGTCCACCCCCAGAGTCAATTTCACACATATGACTAGACTTCATTGTTTCTGCACAGAGATATTCAATATCAACTCTGTGGGCCCTTCCCATACTACAATAATCCCCTTTTACTGCCTCACAACATCCTGGTAATCATCCTGGTAAGAAGCATTAAGGTTTGCAATATACATTAGCGCAAAACTTAACTTAGCCTATATGGCATAAAAAATTTAAAAGGTACAGACTCCACAAAATCAGTTTTAAACCCACACTTACCTTACACCGTATATACTCGAGTATAAGCCGAGATTTTCATGCTTTAAAATTAGCCTGAAAACCTAACCTCGGCTTATACTCGGGTCAAGTCGGAATTTAGATCCAAATACTGTAATTGCAGATAGTAACCAGTAGGTGGCGTGTGTTAAAAAAAATCCTTCACCTGCATAGAAAGTTACAGGAGCTGATCTGCCTTTACACTCCTTTCTGTAGTCTGGCTGCTGGACTCACTCAGCAGTGTCCTTGCTCATCTGGATGCTGTAAATCTGGGTCTCCTTAGTTTGGGGCAAAAAATGGCTGCTAGTTCTAAGCAAATGATAGCTTGAAACTACAACTCTTAGGTGACATTTTTAACTATTTACTATATAGGGGTCAGAGTGCCTTTACTATATGGGGGTCAGAGTGCCCTTTACTATATGGGGGGTCAGTAGAATTGTAAATGATGGTAAGCTTAATTAAAAGTTTATTGAACCTTGCCACTCCACATGTTTAGAAACTACAACTCCCAGCAATCAAAGCATGCTGGGAGTTGTAGTTTCCAAACATCTGGAGTACCAAGGAATTGGGGGTTACTGGTACTGGATTTGGCTATTACAGTATGGGATTAATGCATGGGAATTCTGCTGTCCATTTAAAGGGGAACTTAAGCCACTAAACAATACTGAATCAGAAGGCAATAGCGGTCATAATTTCTACCTTGGCTTATACTCGAGTCAGTTTTACAAATTTTTTCAGGTAAACATAGGTACCTCAGCTTATACTCAGATCGACTTATACTCAAGTATATACGGTAATACATTGTGTAGTGTGGTTTAATGCATTAATGCATCGCCCTCTTTATTTGGAGCGACTGACCTTGGTGGATGCAAATGTCTCAATCCCCAACCCCAGGAGTGTAGCTAATACAAACCTTATCTGATCAAGTGAGCCGTACTTCAGGGGAGTAAGTGAATTAATTGTGAAACCACTTCACCAATCACAATGTTTAGGGGGAATTACCCATTTCACGTTGTGATTTATTTAGCAGTTAACAATCAATTCACCAATTCCATCTTGTGTGAATATTACACAATTTTCCCCCTTATTTTAAATCCAGTGTTATTGGTACATATAAAACATTAGTGACATTAACCTTTTCGTAAAAAAGGAAATTGACGCATAAAAGCAAATTTACTGCGAAGGTGTTAATCCTAGGATGTAACACACACATCCTTTTACGCATACTGTATATGTATGTTTTTACCTGTAAAATCTTAGGGTACAGGTACATTAAACGCTTTACAGAATTCACCCCACTACTGCAGTAAGAACAGTCCAGCATTTTAATTGAACATTACAGCATTTTTAAAAAGAATTCTTTGTGAAGTTATTATACAATCATTCATTACACAGTTACACAGTGTGTTTTCTATTTTAGCACTATGTACACAGCACACACATGTATAATACAGGAAATCATCAGCTAAGTGAACTGGAACATTCTTAAATCAACTGCTAAGGATCCTATCTCTAGCTTGCAAACCACAGTCTGTGTGGGTTAATGATTGATGTGGAACAGACACCTAGTTGACATTCCTAAGTAAAGGTATATTTATAAAAGCTGCGGAGGATGAAGTACATTCAGCTGAACGCTTCCAAGAAAGACTTTTTTTTTTTTTAAATAAAACACAAAATAGATTACATGTCAGTACAGATACTAATTCTTACATGTAGCCATGTAATTAAAGGTTATTTTTTATAATCTACAATAAGAGAGACAGGAAACCCCAGGATGAAATGCAAACACTTTCATGGCCAATCATAAATACAAATTAGGCTATACTGTACATCTCGAAAGACTGGCAACTTATACTTTAGTTTTTGCAACTGTTTTCATTTTGCAGGAATAGGTCTAATAAGTGACGTAGGTACTGACTACAAGCACTCTCCATTATTCAATATGCACATGCGTGTATAGTACAAGGGAGCATGGATGAAGTCTGAGGAGCGTGTTTTAACCTTTTATAACCTTTAAGGACTTCTGCTGAAAACAATATTGGCCATATCATCTTCTGCTGAATTTGTAAATATTTAAATTTAAAAACTTAAATATAATATATATATATAATCCAAAGTGTGGCACTCTCCCCCTAGTATGTAACTCCTTTAGAATAGAATACCCCGGTGCCACCAGTAAAGAGATATATACTAATCCTTGAAAAAATCCAGTGCACTCATGGGATTTTGTAGTCAAACAAATGCCTTTTATTGGTCATAGTGAAGATTGGCAATGTTTCGGCCTGGTATGTGAGGCCTTTGTCAAGCCAAATAAAGTGACTGTAATATATCTTAAGAAATACATCAATTATCAAAAATTATCAAAAGTTATCAAAAGCAAAGTTGCATCTAACAGGCACAATCAGCATTCATTTAAAGACCATTGTTCATTTAATCCATATGGATTTAGGGTTTTTAAATAGTGAATCCAGAAACATTCTCTTTGTATGGAGTATGAGTAAGTGTATGGACCTGTCTCCTCCCATCCTGGGAAGGGGGAAGTGATCAATCGCCATAAACTTAAAACTGGAGAGCTCCAAGTTATAAATATAAAAAATCTACTGGAACAAAAGGACAGGAAATGTTTATTATTTAAAGTATATATTAATTTTATTTTTAAAGGAAAGAAAAGGAAAGCCTGTGGCACTCAATGAATAATATATAGTAAAAACCCTTTATTTAACACTTAGGTATGGGCATAGAAAAAGTTAAAAACACTTAAAAATACAAAAAATCCCAAACATGTTTCCAATCCACAAATGGTATAAGTAGTAAAGTGTAACAGTGGTGAGAGCCAAAAGATGCCTATAATATAATACACATAAGTATCAAAGGAGTCACAGCCTATATGGTCCAAGTATAAATATAATACATGAAATAATGTGCATGACCTGGTCAGAAACCACTAAGAAGCCTAAAGTACATAGTACAAAAGGTATCAAAGTCAATAATGCAATAGAAAGATACAGTGATGCTGTCTGTATAAAGGTAAGTATACCAATTCACATCATACTAAGGTATACAGCATGAACAGAAATAAGCATGATAACATAATAATAATGATAACATAATGATAATAGTGGTACACAATATTCACCTCTGTCACATGTAAATATATATACAGCAAGTCATCCTGCAGACTCAGAGCAGAGACAAGAGGCTAAAGACCCATAGGCTTATAGACTCAGGGATACCATCAAGGAGCAAAGGGAAAAGGGGACCGGCCAGACGCATTTCGCACTATAACTAGAGCTTTCTCAACCTGCGCTATTGAGAAAGCTCTAGTTATAGAGCGAAACACGTCTGGATGGTCCCCTTTTGCCTTTGCTATTATATTTATACTTGGACCATATAGGCTGTGACTCCTTTGATACTTTGGGGCATATTTATAAAAGAGCGAAAAGTAGCGAAATGTTTTCGCATTCGCTTTTCGCATGGGTTTTCGCCAAAAAGACAGTTAACGCTATTTATAAAGGTAGCGTTAACGATGGCGAAACCGTTTCCGCGAGCTATCGCTAAACCCTTTTCGCCTTACTTCGCAATGGTAATTTTAGCGAAAAAGGAGCAAAAAGGCATAACGCGATTTATAAAAGAGCGAAAGGTGTTTTTTGCGTTAAAAAGAGCGAAAGATTAGCGCGACCCTGAAGGTGGTGAAAAGTCATTGTTTGAGCGAAAAGGCATTCTAATGGGTAATATGCCTTGAAAAAGCGAACACGCATTAGAAGGGCGATCGCGCATTAGAAAGGCGAACGCACATTAGAAAGGCGAACGCACATTATAATGGAATATGCCCTTGGAAAAGCGAACGCGCATTAAAGGCGAACGCACCATTAGAAAGGCGAACGCACATTATAATGGAATATGCCTTGGAAAAGCGAACGCGCATTAGAAAGGCAAACGCACATTAGAAAGGCGAACGCGCATTAGAAAGGTGAATATGCAGTGCAAAAGAAAATTGAATTCCAATTGAGAAATTCTAAGAAGATTGACTAAATAAGACATGGCTGACTTCTTGGTAAATGTGAGGTGGCCATTTTGAACTTGACATCATTTTCTAGTGGGCTTTTCTGGTTTCGAATGGTTTTCACAATGCAGTCTTCTTAGATGCGTTAAGTTTTCGCTGCGATACTTTTCGCTCTTTATCACGCCCGTGCGAAGTGTTTTTTTCGCTTTTTTTATAAATAAGGCGAAACAAAGCCCCAAATGGCGCTATTTTCGCTGCGATGTGCTGCGCTAATTATTTGGCGAAAAAGACAATCCTTTATAAATATGCCCCTTTGTGTATTATATTAGAGGCATCTTTTGGCTCTCAGCACTGTTACACTTTACTACTTTTTTTATTTTTAAGTGTTTTTAACTTTTTCTATGCCCATAAGTGTTAAATAAAGGGTTTTTACTATATAATATTCATTGAGTGTCACAGGCTTTCCTTTTCTTTCCTATAAAACTATGTATTTCCTATTTTGACCTGTAGAGCACCTATCACATTACTCATTATTATAGATATATTACACTAGTGCCCTAACGTTTGTTTTCTAGATCAGTTAACGTTATTGTTATAGCCTTTTCTAAACTGATTTAATGTGAAAAACGAGGGACCCGATGGATACTTCCTTGAAATGCTCCCGAATTTCTTCTGATTGGCTGTTGGATGAATCAAACGTGCTCCGATCTTTACTGGCCAACGAATAACCCAGGAATTGAGACTAGCTGCAGCACTTTGCAAGCAATTATTTATACAAATTATCATGTTTTAATTATCTTTCTTGAAAGCATGTGTATTTGTGCTGAACTTTAAATTTAGCAAGGGTAATCCTGCTTACACCTATGAAAGTTCCAGAGTAGATTTTTGCTGAGTCCAATGGTTAGACTGAAGAAGGTACAGACAAGTCTGAAGAACTTGTGTTCTGAAAAGTTAAAGGACCTGTAAACTCCAACTGTGCTTAAAAATAACTAAGTGCCATTCGTTTCTATTATTCACAGGGAGGGAGGTGAGAACGCTTATTCTCACCTCCCTGTGAATAATAGGACGCTCGGGGGACCAGGAACTTACCTTACCCGCCGCTCCACTCGCAGCCGCTCAGTCTCTGAACAGCCATCTGCCCGACCACGTGCCCTATCTTGGCGCATGCGCGCCAATTCAAAGATAGGGCGCGCGATCGGACAGAACAGCTGTTCAGAGACTGAGCGGCTGCGAGTGGAGCGGCGGGTAAGGTAAGTTCCAGGTCCCCCGAGCGTCCTATTATTCACAGGGAGGTGAGAATAAGCGTTCTCACCTCCCTGTGAATAATAGAAACGAATGGCACTTAGTCAATTTTATGGGTTTAGTGTTCCTTTAAACTGTTTGTGTACCCTGTGTATGAAGTATTAAAATACATGGGTATTTAAGACTGATGTGCATGGTGGCTTTTTTTTTTTCTTGATACTGAACTTTAAATTTAAGCCATTAAATCTTCCAGTGCAAAGGACCACACAACACAAAATTTCCCATCAAATGGGATTTGTGTAGGCAAAGCTGGATTTAGAAAGCAGCCATTACTTGTTTTGGTCTTCTAGAGTCCAATTTTTAGAAACACATAGGGTGGACTGATATTCACCAGAACAATTTTTAGCACAGCATTTCTGACCACTTTACAAAATATTTTTTCTTAGATTTCTATTTCATGTAACAATAATTTTTATATCTCAGACGTGTTTCAGCTTTTCCCTTTCTTCTTTTATTCAATTTTTTTTCAGAACATCTGTATTGTTGACTTTCATGGTTTGTGTGACACATAAGACTTCTATACTCATATGCCAACGTTCCATCAACAGCCAAATTTTAATGACCGCTGTCATGTGATGCTTTCACAAAACTTTGTAACAAACTCAGTAAAATGTACAACTTGTGGTTTTAAACAAATATATTGCCAAATCTTTATTACATTTGGGATGTCTAACCAGAAGTTGGTGGTGAGACTGAAATGTTTGGTGTCAGTTGTATATTTGTTTACCTCGCAGTGTGTAGGGTTATGACATAAAGTCTCTTTCTGACATTTTGCTATACACTGTGAGTTAAAGGACTATACCACAAAATAAACAGAATCCACTGATTAACACATTCTTTTGTTTCTGGTTTATCTGATCCTCCTCTTTTTTTAAGGGTAGTAGTCACCAAAATAAAAAATGAGGGTCCTAGTGTGTATAGAAAAAAATGATATTGGCTTAAAAGGGCGCATTTTTTTGTGCTGCAGATTTTTAAACTCAAGAATGCCAATGATGAGGACATTGTTGTTTTTACTTACCCTTTAAATATGGCTGTCACATGAATCAAAGGTAGGTCAGTTGACTTTTTTGACTATTGGTCAAAATATGTTTTTTACTATATTTACCCTTTAAATATGGTTGCCACAATGAATGGGTAGCTCATTTGGTGTGTGTCAGGTTGGAAGTTAAAAAACAAACTCTTTTGATTATTGATTAAAATATATTTTTGACTATAGTTACCCTTTAAGTATGGCTGCCACAGAAATGGAAGGGTAGGTCAGTAGGTGTGTGTACCTGTGTCGGGTTGGGGGTTAAAAAAAACAAACTTTTTTGATGATTGGTCAAAATTTGTTTTTTTTACTTGTTACCCTTTAACTATGGCTGCAAACGTAATGGAGGGGTACCTCGTCAATAGGTGTGTGTACCTGTCACGTTGGGGGTTGAAAAAAACAAACTTTTTTGATTATTGATCAAAATTGTTTTTTATACTTTACTTTCCCTTTTTCACCATACTCCACGCTAAAAGCCACCACCCAGAACCCCAAAAAAGGGGAATTTTATTTTCCCAATTTCTTCGGGTCTTTCGAAATAATACCAGTATGTCTTTAGCAGAGGAACAAGTGGTGACCATGATTGACAAGTTCAAACAATGGGGGTACGAGGATGGAGTGATTGGTCGAGAATTGGATAGGGCTAGACGGTCTTTCATTAGCCCTGATGCCCGAAATAAGAGAAAGAAAACCGATGAACAGATAAAAGAAATTGTAAAATGAAATTGGAACATAATTTAGAGTGATGAATCCTTACACTTTAAGGACACACGACCCTTATTGGCCTATCGCAGAGGAAACAATCTTAGGAATCTACCAGTTAGAATCGATATCAACGTTGGCCCCATTAAGACCCAAGAGAGTTGGCTAAATACAGTTAAAATGGGGTGCTAAAGCTGCGTTGGGTGCCAAACTTGCCGGTACATTATGAAAGGCCCAGATTTCCCTCACCCACAAAGTGGAAGACGCCTAAAAATTAGACATAGATTGTCATGTCTAAGCAAATATATCGTCTACATTATAACTTGTCCTTGTGGACTATATTATGTGGGCAAAACTTCAACCACAGTAAGAGAGACAATTAAAAAACTGAACTTTCCCTTTAAGCAAACATCTTCCCATGAACATCTACATGTTAGTACCACTATTTCAACCCTATATGGCTACTCTGTAATCAATGCCGCCTTCGTCATGCTTCCTGTCATGGTGGGGGGTAATGTAACTATAACGTAGCAGTTTACAAGGGAGGAAGGAAGGCCCCACTCACATATCTGGACATAATACCCAATGTTTACAGGGAACCTAGACCTGCACTTCCGGCGTCCGCGCATTGGCTAGACTAATCCGGCTACGATCCATTTAATTGGTTAGCGACTACTCAGCCGAGTTGTTTACATCCGTAACACGGCAACGTTGCAGCGAAGAACGCATGCGCGAAAGGGTCGCCTTGGTAACCGGCAACAAGCTTAGAGCGGATTGTTCGGTTTTAGGATCCAGGTGAAGCAGGTGAGAGTGTGAGCGCGGTTTATAGACGGAATACGGAGGAGAAAGGGATGAATTGGTTTGTGCAACAGAATGGTAATAGTTATATACAAACCCTTGTCTGGGAAGAGTGTTGTAGTTAGGCTGGGTCGTGAGTTAAATAGTTATATAGTGTATACACAGCACTGGGCTAGGGATGTCCAACCTGCGGCCCCCCAGTTATAATGAAACAACCGCTTCCAGCATTCCATTTCCTCTATTCGCTCGATTCCATTCCCTTTATTCCCTCCATTCCCTCATTCATTCTATTCCCTCCATTCCTTCTATTCCTTCCATTCCCTCCATTCCTTCAATTCCCTCTATTCCCTCCATTCCTTCCATTACCTCATTCCCTCTATTCCTTATATTCCCTCCATTCCACTCCCTCCATTCCTTCCATTCCCTTAATTCCCTTTATTCCTTATATTCCCTCCATTCTAATCCTTCCATTCCCTCCATTCCATTCCCTCCATTCCTTCTATTTCCTCCATTCTTTCTATTCCCTACATTCCTTCCATTCCCCCCATTCCTTCTATTTCCTACATTCCCCCCATTCCTTATATTCCCTATATTCCATCCGCCCATTCCCTCTATTCCGTCTATTCCATTCCCCCATTCCTTCTATTCCCTCCATTCCTTCTATTCCCTCCATTCTTTCTATTCCCCTTATTCCCTCCATTCCATTCCCCCAATTCCATTCCTTCCATTCCCTCTATTCCTTATATCCATTCCATTCCCTCAATTCCATTCCCTCCATTCCCTCATTCCCTCTATTCCTTATATCCCCTCCATTCCATTCCCTCCATTCATTCCATTCCCTCCATTCATTCCATTCCTTCCATTCCCTCCATTTCTTCTATTCTATCCATTCATTCCATTCCTCCATTCCCTCTATTCTTTCCATTTTCCCCATTCCATCCATTCCTTCTATTCCCTCCATTCCACCCATTCCTTCTATTCTCTCCATTCCTTCCATTCCCCCCATTCCCTCCATTCCTTCTATTCCCTCAATTCCATTCCCACCATTCCTTCCATTCCCTCTGTTCTTTCCATTCACTCTGTTCCCTCTGTTCCTTCCATTCCCTCCATTACTTCCATTCCTTCTATTCCCTCTATTCCTTCTTTCCCCTCCATTCCTTCTATTCCCTCTATTCCTTCTTTCCCCTCCATTCCTTCTATTCCCTCCATTTCTTCCATTCTCTCCATTCCTTCCATTCCCTCTGTTCATTCCATTCCCTCCATTATTTCCATTCCTTCTATCCCCTCCATTTCTTCCATTCCTTCCATTCCTTCTATTCCCTTCATTCCTTTCATTCCTTCTATTCCCTCTATTCCTTCCATTCCTTATATTCCATTCCCTCCATTCCTTCTACAGTATTCCCTCCATTCCTTCTATCCACTCCATTCCTTCTATTCCCTCCATTCCTTCCATTCCCCCCCATTCCTTCCATTTCCCTCTGTCTTTCCATTCCCCTCTGTTCCTTCCATTCCCTCCATTACTTCCATTCCTTCTATTCCCTCTATTCCTTCTTTCCCCTCCATTCCTTCTATTCCCTCCATTTCTTCTTCCATTCTCTCCATTCCTTCCTTCCCTCTGTTCATTCCATTCCCTCCATTATTTCCATTCCTTCTATCCCCTCCATTTCTTCCATTCCTTCCATTCCTTCTATTCCCTCCATTCCTTCATTCCTTCTATTCCTCTATTCCTCCATTCCTTATATTCCATTCCCTCCATTCCTTCTACATTATTCCCTCCATTCCTTCTATCCACTCCATTCCTTCTATTCCCTCCATTCCTTCCATTCCCCCATTCCTTCCAATCCCTTATTTCCTTTAATTCCTGCCATTCCTCTACAGTATTCCCTCCATTCCTTCCATTTCCTCCATTCCTTCTATCCCTCCATCCTTCTATTCCCTCCATTCCTTCCATTCCTCCATTCCTTCTATTCAATCCATTCCTTCCATTCCCTCCATTCCTTCTATTCATCCATTCCTCCATTCCCATTCCTCTATCCCATTCCTTCTATTCCCTCCGCCATTCCTTCTATTCCCGCCATTCCTCTATTCCCGCCTCCTTCTATTCCCGCCATTCCTTCTATTCCCTCCATCTTTCTTCCATTCCCTTCATTTTTTCCATTCCCTTCATTTCTTCCATTCCCCCATTCCTTCTATTCCCTCGATTCCCCCATTCCTTCCATTCCCTCCATTGCTTCTATTCCCTCCCCACTCCTCCCATTCCCTCCACTCCTCCCATTCCTTTCATTCCATTCCTTCTATTCCATGCATTCTTCCATTCCATTTCTTTTCATTCCCTCCATTCCTCATTCCCTCCATTTCCTACACCTTCTATTCCCTCCATTCCTTCTATTCTATTCCCCCCTTCCTTCCATTCCATTTCTTCCATTCCATCCATTCCTTCTATTCCCTCCACACCTTCTATTTCGTCCATTTCCTCCATTCCTTCTATCCCATTCCTTCCTTCCTTTTCTTCCGTTCCCTCCATTCCATTTTCTCCATTCCATTTCTCGCATAATCATTCCCTCCATTCCTTCCATTCCATTTCTCTCATTCCCTCCATTCCTTCCATCCATTTATTCCATCCATCTATTCCTTCCTCCATTCCTTCTATTCCCTCCATTCCTTCTATTCCCTCCATTCCTTCTGTTTCCTCCATTCCTTCTATTCCATTCCTTCCATTCCCCCTATTCCTACCATTCCATTTTTTTCCATTCCCTCCATTCCTTCCATTGCATTTCTTCCATTCCATTTATTCCATTCCCTCCATTCCTTCTATTCCCTCTATTCCTTCCTCCCATTCCTTCCTTCCGTTCCTCCCATTATTTCCATTCCATTCCCTCAATTCCTTCCATTTCATTACCTCCATTCCTTCTATTCCCTCTGTTTCTTTCTCCCATTCCATTCCCTCCATTCCTTCCATGCCCTCTATTCCTTCCTCCCATTCCCTCCATTCACTAACATTCCCTACATTCCTTCCTTTCATTCCTTTCATTCCATTCCCTACATTCTTTCCATTCTATTTCTTGCATTCCCTCCATTCTGTCCTTCTACCCCCTCCATTCCGTCCTTCTACTCCCTCCATTCCTTCCATTCCATCCTTCCATTCCCTCCGTTCCTTCCTTCCATTCCTTCCATTCCATGTCCTCCATTCCTTCCATTCCATTCCCTCCATTCCTTTTATTCCCTCTATTCCTCCATTCCTTCCATACCCTCCATTCCTTCCTTCCATTTTCTTTATTCCTTTCTTCCATTCATTCCATTTCCTATATTCCTTCCTGCCATTCCCTCCATTTTCTTCCATTCCCTCCATTCCTTCCTTCCATTTATTCCATTCCCTCAATTTTTTCCATTCCTTCCATTTTCTCCATTCCCTCCATTCTTTCCATACCCTCTATTCCTTTATTCCTTCCATGCAAAATACTGGGGATCCCTAATGTATGTATAATGGATAGAGGAGTTAGGAGCTACCCATGGCAAATAGACAGACTGACCGATAGACTTAAGCATTGTACACAAGGTAAGATCCTTCCTCCTGACTGACCGTTTGGCACTTCTGACTGTATACATGTAATTGTAAAGCGCTACGGAAGATGTTGGCGCTATATAAATCCACAATAATAATAAGATCAGTTCTGCTGGTAAGGGTGCTGTCTTGGCCTAGCCATTTTCTCACCATGTCAACAGACTCCTTGGTGGGTATACAGGTGAAGGGAGGACACCATAGTTTCTTCTGCACATAGTACTATATCTTCAAACTTGTTGGTGAAATCCTGGGTGTTCTGGATGTGATGCTTAGAACTTCCATCTGATGGCCCTATGATGTTTGCTAGCTATTTTGCCACCTTGTATGTTACAGAGTTGATGCTGCTGACTATAGGTCTTAGTGGTGCCCCTTCCCTGTGCATCTTTGGGAGTCCATATATGCATAGATGTGCCCAGGGTAGAGGCGATGATACATTGCTAGATTAATGGCTTTATCCTTATGAAGCGTTTGTCGTAAGTCTATGACCTTTTTCTTGTAACCGCTGGTGGGATCCCTCATATGTGTTGTTATCGGCCAGGAGTGTGGTCACCTTAGCATGGTAGTGTGAGGTGTTGAGTACTACTGTGCATCTTCCCTTGTCTGCTAGAAGAATGGTGATACTGGAATCTTTCTTGAGGGATATTAAGGCTCTTCTTTCTTGTGTGGCAAAGTTGTTCTGCCTCACTCTGTGGTACCTTATTATTGTGGATTAAGGCTTCTGTGGCTGCTATAATATCCACCACAGGGATGGCTTTAAGTTCAAGCCCTTAGCTTTAAACCGAGCAACAAACTGAGGCAGCACTTGGTACATTTGAAAGACCTAATACCGAAACACAAGAAAAGCAACATTATATACGCAGCGCAGTGCAGTGAAGAGTGCTCTGATTTGTATGTTGGGGAGACCAAACAGCAACTGCATCAACGTATGGCCCAGCACAGAAGAGCCAGTTCCTGGGGTCAGGACTCAGCCGTGTACCTGCATCTCAAAGAAAAAGGACATACCTTTGTAGATTGTAATGTCAACATCCATTCAAAGGAACATGACTGGTTCAAGGGAGGTGTTGAGGAGACCATTTATTTGAAAATAAAGAAACCAAGCCTGAATAGAGGGGGGGGGGGGGTTTCCGATACCAACTGTCTGCCATGTACAATGCTGTTTTAATACCTTGGCCTGGGCAGTTCCTATAACACCTTTTTTCCACAATGCAATTACACCTTGCATTTAGAAGGTCCCTAACACCTTTCTGTGATATGCTAATTGGGACTTTCCAGGGAACATAATTGCCAACAGATTCTTGTACAAGTCATTCTGAATTGAGAAATCCAGTCGAATGACTATCAAAATGTCTTCAAGAACTAAACTTTAAGTCCAGTTGGTCTAACTGAATTCAACAGATATACCATGACCTGGATGAATGAGAACCTTCACAAGCATAAAATCAAGATGATTCTAAAGCTTCGTACAGAAGTCCGACTGCATGGACGAGGCACAACGCAGTTGTACAACATTTAGGTGCCCTAACCAAGTCTCCCCTGGTGTCCCCTTCCCAACACAATCTTCCCCCCAACGACTTCTTGAAATATTCTTTAATTAGACTAGGGAACCTGATACAATTGACCAAGGGAATCACCCTGTATTCGACTGTTTGTTCAGTTTTTTTCGGACACTGAGGGCACAGAGCGAATTCGTTATACTGAATGCAAACAGGGAGGCTATAAAGACCTGTATTGTTAAATTGCTCAGTGTGCTAAAAAGGATCACTGTCTTTAAAAAGAAAAATCTTTAAATGGTGCCCTCTACCCTCTCATTGCCCTTGCAGTTCGTCTTTGTTACTTTTGCCTAGACATGGACCACAAACCGTGTGATCTAGACCTGATAAGAAACCTTACAATTTGGCATAAATGCACATTCTTGATATTTTCCAGGTCATGTCAGTGTATTAGGAATACTGTACCCATTGCCTTGTGTATTGCCACCATCCGTATTTAATCTATTGGATGATTTTACAGATAATGGATACAGATAGTGTTTTTTATTTATTTTTCTTTTGTCTTGATACTGACAAGAGAGAAACTGGTCTGGCACACATGGGTCACTTTTGACTCCATTTCAAGATGAACATAGCCAAAATGATATACAGTAATGCAGACAGATAACCGACAGCTCACTACTTTACACACCCTTTAATAATATTCGTGAGAACATTATTGCTAAGATTAGAAAAAGCTATGTTCCCTTGGAAAATCCCAGAAACAACCAGGATGTGAGAGTAGGATTCCATGCGATATCTTCCATAAAATGTTTATTATTATAAAACCATGACATTTTGCCATATGCTATAATAATACATTTTATATCTTCCCAAGTGGTAGATGAAACAAGCAACTCCAACCATTTTTTTTATCTTTTAAAATAACTTTGGTGGATCTAATATCTTTGATCTTGTACTTTTTTTTAGAAGGTGACATCCTAGTAAACCAGCTGTTACAATGGGAGTGGCCCTAACAAGAGCAGCTCAGTGGACAACAGCTGGTTCGGGAATTGGCAAGTTAGAAATAACACCTCTGAATGAGTCTTTGCTGAACAATATCATAAAGTATGCAGAGGCATTCAGCTCCAAGCATCCAGAAGAGGCACAATATGTCTTCCAAGAACCTCTGGAATGGAAAACCAATTTGGAGACATCAGTATTTGAATCTGGATATGATATTAGGTGAGGATGAAAAATGTGATATTTGAAGTGCACAGTAACAAATCCCAAAAAAAGTTTCTATTGTTTTCTTATCTAAAAACATTCAGTTACATTTTAAATGTATAGTATTTCAGCTATATGGACATAAAAGTTCCTAGTGAAATGGATTGGTAGTAGTATTAAAGTTATAGATTATTATATGACATCAACCATACCTGAAATGAGACAATTAACCCAGAAATTTAAAGGACGTGTCTTTTTCCCTAACTTCAAGGTTTTCCATTTTCTGTCATTTGTAAATAGTAGAGTTTATCACTAACTCCTTCATATATTAAGGAATCTCCTCCCACTGGATTTCATCATATACTAAGGAATCTCCTCCCACTGGATTTCATTACATACTAAGGAGTCTCCTCCCACTGGATTTTATCACATAGTAAGGAATCTCTTGATTTCAGTCAGATCTCATTTTAGCCGGTCAGTGTGTTAATGCTTAATTGGAAATATTACTTTTATTCTGCCACAGTCTCCAAGAAATTGCATTCAATCTACTCATGTCTCCTAATAGTTTCTTTAAATCTGCCAGTCTCCTAGAACTACCGCCAGTGCTACCCCCCCCACCCCCTCCGGGCAGTAGTAGAGCCCGTCACAAGCCCATTCTGTTTTTTAAACGGCTGACCGCACGTATGAATGAAGCATACGCGCGATCAGCTGTTTTAAAGACCAGACCCAGACTCCCCTAACCAAACCAGAAGTTTGGGTCTGATATTCTAAACAGCTGATTGCGCTTATGTTTCCTTCATACACGCGGTCAGCTATTTAAAAACAGCTGATCATGGAGGGGGTGGGCCGGTGCCCAGCCTCCAATCTCAAGAGATTGCTTTAAATCTCTCACAGATTGCATTCCATCTGCATACCCTTTGATATTACCCCTTTAATAGTTACACTTACAGAAACAACATAGTACAGAGCTGCAGAGGGAGGATAATGAAGTGAACCAGATCTTAGCACAGCTATGTGCAATGCATTTCTCAGCAGTGTCCCTATCTGAAAGTAAATGAAACCTTCACTATCTGAAGGTGAATGAAACCGTGAGCAGATCAATCCAGCTTCACATTTTTGTAAATATCCCAATTAAGCTCTGACACACTGACTTAGCTAGAATGAGATCTTACTGAAAGCCAGTGAGAGGAGACTCCTTACTATACTATACTATACTATTTACAAATGACAGGAAAAAACAAACAAGGGAAATGAAAACTTTGCAGTTAGTAGACATAAGGTGAGTGAAAAAAAGTGTGTACATGTCTTTTTAGCTACATCTATATATTTATAAACTGTATATATGCAAAAGCAAACATTTATTAATATGGGGCACCTTTCTAAAGGGACACTGGTATCATTAATATTTTTGGGATGCTTCTTGTTCTAGAGTAAATTTGTTTTGATAATAAAACATAATCCATGAAATAAATTAGTAAGAAGTATACAAATTTAAACTACACTTCATGTCCCTCCCCCAGACTACAGTTGTAAACAATTTGTTTTGGATAAGTGTCCACCCCGTATATCTGTGGCATTTTAAAGAGATGTGTATGCAACTGCCAGCAACAAGGTTTCATAAAAAAAGGTAGTTAAGTAGTTTTTTGGTTTTAATGAAATAGTTATAGGACTGTATATATACAATTAATATTAACTTTTTTAAAAATTAAAAGTACCTGGAGCATGGAGGTAGGATTGATTTTTTCTGAATTGAGAAAGCATTCGGATGACTAGCGAAACGTCTTCAAGAACTACATTTCAAGTCCAGTTGATCTAATTGAATACAACAGATATACCATGACCTGGATGAATGAGAACCTTCACAAGCCTACCTACCATTATAATTTTTCCGTGACAGCACATACAGTTTTCATATGCCAGTTTAGTGTCCTGGACTTTCTTATTACAGATATAATGTTGAAGCACCAATAAAGCCTGGCAAACACATTTTTTCTCGTGCTTGCTCTCCTCACAAAACAATATTGGAAGGTAGCCTCATTGTGACATTGTTTGATGGTTCCAAGGGAATATTGATGCTAACTGTAAACAACCTCTATTCCCACCAATCATATATGCAAGGATAATTCTTGTTTTTGTGGGCCCTATAGTGGTAGAGTTTTAGAATCATACATTGGCATGTGAGAAAGCGAAACATCTTCAAAAACTGAACTTCAAGTTCAGATGACCTAACTGAATACCACAAACATACTTTGGCATGTGTTCGGAAAATTCCATTGCGATCTGCTGGAATTCATGCCCTTGTGTGGCTAGCTTTAGTGTTAGAAACACGTAAATAGCCACAAACTAAACCTACCTCTGGGTACTAAGAGTCTAAGTGACTGCCTGTTCTTTTCCAAAGCCTTTGATGATGAGGTTGTACCAGAGGGTGAGAATAGAAGTGAAAAGTTATAATAAGGCCAGAGAAAAAAATCCTCATCCAGTGGACAAGACAAAGTGTCTACAGGTCAGCAGGAGGTTAGTAGAAAACAGGAACACAGGATTAAACGTAACAGAATACTGAATCAGACAAAGTAGCACCAATTCAAGCTGGTGAGGGGTTTAAATAGGCCACTAGCAATGGACCATGTCACGCATGGGCGTGAGGAAGGTTGATGTTCATTAACATATCCCAAGATTTTCGATAGATAACGGCTTCAAGAAAGAATCTGTGAAAAACCAACAAGTTCAAAATTTAAGTAGTATCACGACTATTAAAGTGTATCAATCAAATCAATTAATTTGGTTGACTTCATCACCTTTACTTATTACATCTAATTAACTTTGTATTTTCTTTAAATTGATTAATGGTCTTTCAATTTTTATCGTTTGACATTTGCAAAAAAAGTGTACACAGAAAGTGTATACAAGCAATAAAGCCATATCACATATATGCATGCGTCCATTTCATTTATATCAGTTATGGCCATATGGCTCAGGATATTGGAAGGAAGGTATGTCTTTTGAAGAATATAGAATTGAATTGGTTTATTTTTTGCAGTCCATGTAATTATGACTAAACTGTTATTTATTACTTTGCAACATATTTATAAAGGTTTTGTTAACTTTTTTGCTGCTGTTATTTTTTTTTCCGCCAAATTTGGACTTAATGCAATAAATAAAGATAACAGGCGATAACAGGCATCGAAAAGTCATTACTGCGACGAACGCCATTTCGCCGCAGAAGCCGCCGATCGTATTTACAAGACGGCGATAAGTATTTTCTTGTGGTAAAGGGCTTGTCCACCCTAAAACTAAAATTTAATCCCATACTGGCCCCACTGTGTAGTTTAAAAAAATCCTTACCCTACATCTCTGCTTCTTATGGTTCTCCTGCAGTGACTGTCCAAAGTCCAGGAAACTGAAGAGTAGGAAGTGTCTTTCTGTATGAAAGGTTTCTGCCTCCTGCTTGTCCTCTGAGAGGACAGTGGCAAGAGTAAGGGAGTGCTCCCCCCCTCCCTCTCTTGCTGCCCTTCGCCTAGCAAAAAATGTTTTTTATGTAATGTAGGGCATGCCTTCCCACCCCCAAACGCATTATTGATTTCTAAAAAAAGAATCCAAACTCTACTTACAACCTTTCGCTCCTGCTGTGTTCTCTATTGCCGGAAGCCGCGGCTGTGATTGGCTGCCTCCTAGCCAATCACAGCTGTGGCTGCAGATGCGGCCCCTGTTTGCTAGTTCATGCAAGAAGGGAGCTGGATCAGTGTGCCGCTGGAGTGAGGGTCTGTAAGTACTGTTCGGATTTTTTTTTGGAAACCTAATATAGCGGTTGGGGGTGGAAATGCCCTACATTTTCTAAAAAATCTGATTGATCCTTTTGGTTTTCATAGTGTCTAAATATTTATTTAAAAGATACAACATTCCTGTTTTTCTAACAAAAAATTTACAGATTTTTTTTTTTGAACACCCAACTCTTATTTCAGCTGTATCAGTGCAGAACAAAACAATGTATATAACCTTTAGAACATTTGATATTGTAGCAGTAAATAGAAAAGTTACCAGTATTAGACCAGTTTGGTGCAGTTATGCCATAGAACCAAATGTTCCCTATCCGAGCTTTCACTAGTTTTGTGTGTTTTCTCTTTCATATATTACAATGTTTGTTAGCTGCATGTTTAAAGCTTTCTTTTTTTTTTAGTGGCACCACTGTGAAATCTCTAGAAGCAGACCAAGATGGCAATCCCTTACTTCTATTGTCTTCATCTACTATAAAAATTTCAAGCTTTAGTCAGATATCATACTTTTTACAGCTTGCTAAAGACAAAAAACTGAAGGAAACCCAGGCCTGTTTGGAAGGTGAGTTGTTTTACATTTTATTACTGAACAAACGTCCTTTAGGAAGGGCTACCTTAAATATCCAATTAATGAACCTACAAAAGGGGTAGTAACCATTGTAACTTTATGGATTAGTTCCTTCATTTCTAGACTAATTAACAAACAGAATAAATCAGTAGTGATGGGAAGTAAATGTAATTAGTTATTTCATCATTATAATTAAAGAAAAGAACATTTAGAATATTGTTGAATAAAATCATTCTTAGGGTAACATAAAGAAAGTGCAGAAAAAGGATAATATTATTGTAAATATTTATTTTACCTTACAAGGTCTTTTTAGTAGTATATTAATAATGTATATTTAATATCAGAAGCCATATTTATACTGCCTGAGTACAATTCAGGCAGGACTGGCATTAACAGTAACCAAGCATCTTTCCTTTCTTTAAAACTCCATTTTATACAAGAGAGAAATCAGCAAAAAATTAATACAAAATATGTGTTTCTTACCTTTAAGTTAAAACTGAGTTATTTTCTGTAACTGAGAAACATGCAATATGCAAAAATCATCTAGTTTTAGAAATTATATTTTTCTGTTAAATGCATTGGTAGGAGCTTTCGATTTTAGAAAAGGGTTTGCAGCTTAGTACGTTTAAGTAAAGATTTTATCTGTTTTGGAATTTTGTAGCATATTACATGTTTATTTATTGTATGGGGCAGAATAAATTATTTCCCCCCTAGGTAAACTTCAGGTGTATTTTAAATAGTTTTTTTAAAATTCCATCTAATGTATCCTATAAGTCATCCCAACCACCAGGGTACCTTTAGTCTCTTTAAATTCTTCATAGTCCCCGAGATATAAGCCTTTGAATATGCTGTGATTTGTAGGAGCTGCTACACCTCATCTGTCACTCAAAAGCACACACCCACACAATCCAAAGCTCCCATGCAGTACTGTCACAAACTCCTTCACCCACATTGTAAGTACCATGTGCCACACATAGTCAAATGCTGTAGTGCTAAACACAATCAATAAACCATTAACCCAGCAATATGAGCATAACACACTATAAACAGCCCCCCCCACAAAAAAAAATCTTATATACATACAAAACCAGTGACTCAAATGGAACACTAATACAGTATATATAATACAGTAATACAGACTATATACCAAACAAGACATACAGTGCAATCTATGAAATATATAGACTAAAGCAAATGAAATGTATCAGGATAACAAGCAGTGTCACTGTGTTTGTGAAGGTCTTACTATAGCTGCTGCTACACTGACTCTGTCTTCAGTGATTCTAATCTCAGCTAAGCAGGGAAAGAGATATGATCTTTAGGTGCAAAATAAATAACAATTAGCAAACTTAGAGAACAGGCAGAGTTCAGTAACTTACTTGTAAAGAATCTCAGCACCACTTGTCCTCCTCTCTCCCACTCTGCCCCTCCCTTCAGCATATTGCTACTTTCTACCACACTTTGCTTGCTTGCAGTCTAGCTCTGGAAGGGAGGGGTCAACAGGATGTCAGCACTTCATTTAAAGTGCTTTCAACTGAGCATGCCCGGACTTTTCATACAGCCCTTTACTGCTTTAGGGGGAATAGACAGAGAGGGGAGGGGGACTACACAGCTTGGTACAAACTTCTGCCAGTGTGAAGAAACGAAGCCACACAGCAAAATGAAAGTAAGGCAGCTTATACTAAGTGATCTGTACATTGTATATAGACAAAGTTTGTTTTTCACTATAGTTTTCCTTTAATTATAATGTTGCATTAACTGTAATGATTATAACAGATTATCTGTTGTATCTATTGGGGGGAAAACTATTTTAAAACATTTTTTTTAACTTTTTTTAAATTAGTGTTTCTAATTTAAAGTTTTAAGTTAAGTACAAAAATGACTGCAATTAACAGTTTATATATAAAGATGAAGTGAAACAATATTTTTGAAAATAAACTTAAGGAGAATGTAAACGAATGTTTACATTTGCTTTAATCATTTCAGATATTTTGGGAGGTTATTTTCAATGAAAATTTTCAATGCTGTAGAAATAAGTAAATTATGTATAAATAGGAATTGCCACAGTCATCTATGATTGATCTATAAAGGAGGAGGCTCCTTGCCAAAAAAATAACCACATCATGTGGCAGATTTAACCTTACCTCTTATAAACTCTAATTCTACTTATCTTTACCCTAGCCCCGCCATATAACTAAGTTCCAGTTTCAAAACTTTTATTCGGAATTGCTGGTTTTCGAAAATCTATGGATCTGATGGATTTTTTAACATTTTTCAAAAATCGGAACTTGTCAATGAAATTTGAATACTAGATCATTGAGAATTCAGAATTTAGATTGAAAATGTGTTTTTCGAAAATCAAGAATTCGAAAATTAGATTGGGAAAACTATGTTTGAAAATTAAAAATTCTAAATTGCAATCAAAAATGTAAAGATCCGGAGAAATTTGGTATTTTTCGTATTTATGTACTGTCATTTAAAGGGCATGTCCACCCCCAAAACTGTACAAAAATCCTTATCTTACATCCCAGCTCCTTATGGTTGCCATGATGTGCCCCTTCAAAGTCCAGGAAAGTGTAGTGTAAAAGGTCTGTGTGACTCATCCTGCACCTGTCTCAGCCTCAACCTCGACAAGGTCTGAGGCATGCGCAGGAGAGTTCTCCCCCCCCTCTCCCCCCCCCTCTCCCTCCCGTTTTCTTCTCCTCCCCCTAGTGTAAAATCCCCTGGTGTATTATAGATATTGGTCCCCCAGCCTCAACCGCCGTTATAGAATTCTTAGAAAGTGCCCCGATAGTTACTTACCTTCCCTCTATCCTCGTTCTGAGCAGCCGGCAGCCACGTCCCTGATTGGCTGCCTCTCAGCCAATCAGGGACGCTGCTGCCGGTCCCCGCCCCCTGCTTGCATTTCCGTGCAAGCAGAGGGCCGGGAGAGTGCGGCGGAGGAGAGAGGGAAGGTAAGTAACTATCGGGGCACTTTCTAAGAATTCTATTACGGCGGTTGGGGCTGGGGGACCAATATCTATAATATATAAAAGTTGGAAAAAAGGCTGGACATGCCCTTTAACTTTTATTTATACATAGACTTGTAATAACATATACAATATCACAGATTAAAAGACAACTATAATCACCTTACCCACTGTCCACCGATGGTTAGTACCCAGGGGGAGGACCTAAACCGCCAGGTCCTCACTGCTGAGTTTGCCTTCTATCTTCTACAATACTTAAAGTTTACTTCATGGCTTCGTCCTTCATTCAGTTTGGTGTGTAGAAGTGTGTCTTCTCATTGGCTGGAATTACGATGGCGGGAAGTGGAGTCAGAGACGCGAAGGAAACATTAAGTAAGTATTGCAGAAGATGGATGGCAAACCCAGTGGTGAGAACCTGTCAGTTTAGGTCCTCACCCTGGGTACTACTGACAGCTGGGGTGGAGGTGAGTATACTTACCGATAAACTGATTCTAGTATAAATATTGACACTAATGGACAGATCCACAAATATGTTTGATTTGGCTGTCAATTGACTGGTCAACAATGTACAACTGTTCAGCAAAGTGTTTGTATTACTAATCAGCTGGATTATCAAGGGATTTATTTACATGTTATCAGTGTAATTGGTCAAAGAACGACCATTTATTCATTTTGCTTTCATTTTCCTTTCAAATTTTATAACACCTTCTGTACACTTTTGTTAATGGGTACAATTTCTGATAACTTAGCCCACGTTCCTGCCCTTAGGGGTTTATAACAGGTGAGTAATAATGTATTGAAGAGTTTATAGACATTATTCATTTATAAAAATATTTAATGTACAATAATGTACAGTTGTCATTTAAATATGTACAAATGTATTAGTCATTAAACAGTAGCCCCCATATTCTTTAACGAATGGGCAACCCCCCGTGGCGCATCCCCTCCTTCTGTGGCACACCTCCCCTGAGCCTTGTGGGCAGTAATTACAATCCTTCTAAGGATTTTAATGATATGCATAGACCTACAGTTGTGGGTGGTTCTGAGTCTGGGCATAGCATTAATAACCTTCAATTAGTATATAGGATTATCTTAATTCTCTTGAATGATCTCAAATCTTTCGAAGATAAGATATTCTATATGATTAACTTTATTATGGATACCTTAGTCTGTGACTACCTCACTGATCCCAAGTTGAACTACTAAACGTTATCATTCTGTGAAAAAATTCTCAGGAAAGTCACAAACTGATGAAGTGTGAAACCTTGACAAATATACACTGGACCGGTTTTGAAGAATCACACCATTTGTGGGCTCATTCCTACAGTTTGTCTTTTTATTTGTACTTTCAGCAAACAGAGATCCTGTTGCCTGTATCCTTGGTCCAGGCTTTGCTACTGTTGACGGAGAAGACATGTCTTTGCTACGATTGTTGAATAAAATCAACCAAAACGATAATGACCACGCTGAGATAAAAATGAAAATCTTTTTACTCCTTCAGCAACTTGATATGCAGCTGCTTAGTAGCTCTTTAAAACAGATTTCACAGTAAGTACATTTACAAACTGCAAAAATTTCCAGTATATCATTTCAACCTTTTTTTTTCCTTTTCATTTTAATGAGCAACAACATCTGCTTTTTATGTGTTAGGAAAAAAAGGTGATAGATATGAAAATCATTATATTTATTGATTTTAAACCATGGGACTGGGGAAACTAATTGAAGTGGAAAAAATATGTTTTCCAACTCTTCTGTGGGATGCAGGCCGTGTACATATGTTTTACATTTCTGGTTGGGAGTTCAAGTATTTCAGTCAACATACTGTCAATTGCCAGCTACTAAAAAAAGAATACATTTGCAGTTGTGAAGTCGACACTACCATCAGCAACTACTGAGCAAATGTTACATATGACCTGTGATGGAGATTGACACTCTGTGGCTTTGTTGTTATTGATGGAATAGAGGGCCCTCAGTTTTAAGGACATGGGCTATCATTTATAAACCATTAAGTAGAACTGATCCATTCACAGGGTGATCACTGCACAGAGGGCTATGTAATGTATCTCTTAAACTCTAGAGCTTCGATTGATTTCTCAAATGATAAGATGACTGATCCAAAATCACATACCTATTTAAACATCAGTGTCTAAAATTAGAACCATTCTGGTGTTCCTGGAAACGGACAAGTAACCATTAATACATTCGGAGATCATTTTATTTGTGTTGTGATGTTCAGGCTGCAAACGTATTTTTGCCAACCCATCGCCCAGACATTGCTGATTAAAATAACATTCCTCTTGTCTTTCTAAAACATTCCTAACCAAAGATATACTTTCTGAAATAACTAAAATAGTTCCTTACAGTAAGCTCAGCAGTTGCTTTCTCTTTCACTTTCCCCCTCCTCAAAGTAGTGCATGGAGATATATTGGAGATCTTCTTTCTTTCTCCTTGGGTAAAGCACAGAGAGCATGTTTGAGCCAGTGGTGGAGGGGAGTAGGATTGTATATTTTTCTATATTTATTTGTCTATTTGCTATATTTGTATTTCTCAACAGGATAACTTTTTTTCCTTTTTACCCTTCAAACAATTTTCATTTTTTGGGAACCCCACAAATAAACAAGTTTTTTTCTTTTTTATTTATGTGCTTGCTTTACTTGTATGAATGATGTATTTGCTGCATTTATTTCTGAGCAAGAGAATAAAATGAGTCACTACTGTAAGAAAAGCTGTGGTACAGAAACCTTTGTTGCAGCTTACAACACATTTGTATGGAACTTTTTAAGACATGGTAAATGTCATGTTAGCTAGCTGTGATTAAATTGCCTGTAAAACAAAGGGGGCTTTGGAAGTTCGAGACAGGTCCTTTAAGGTGAAGGTAACTGTTGCTGTTATTAATTTCAGGGAGGTTCGTCTAAGTCCTGGTGCAGTTAAAAATGAGGTTGATCTGTTACGGCGGTTCAGCGGCAAAGAAGAAAAATCAGTGTTGAAATCAATTGAATACACATCAGGTTCTTATTTTCATTTGCTCTCTAAACTGGTAAATACTATACTTTTCAAAATAGTTTATAAATCACCAGAACAAGGTACAAATTCCTGGCAGCATTTAACAAAACTGTGTCTTGCTACTCTAGTTTCTGGAGCAATTATCTCCACTAAATCACTAATTCATTTTTCTCTGGGTCTTTGTAAATTAAAGGGTAAGCTCTTAATGCCTCTTCTCATCCCCTTCCCATCATCCTTTCTCCTATATTCTGCTTTCACATCCTTGCAGTGCAACAAGTAGCACTCAAAAGTTAAGACCGCCATTGCACATATTAGTATAGAAGATAAGTATGTATGTACTTTATTTATTATATAGAGTTACATGTTATGCAGCTCTTTGCAGATATTAATCCATTTACTTAAGTTCTTGCCCTGAAGAGTTACAGTCTAATGACTTTATCTCACACATACAACTTATCAGTAGACAAGCACAGGGAAAATATACAGAGTCGTTGTAGATATGTCTAAAGGTTCGTACACACGTGCGATCGCGGGTCCCAACCCCGAAAGGCCGGTTGTTTGAAGATCCGCCCGGTCGGTCGGGCAATGATCTCCGACCAAACGGCCGTTTCGGACGATAAAGGGCCGATTATCGGCTGAAAGAACGTTCGTACAAATCATGCGTGTACGTGTGTACGAACCTTAAGAGCGTATTTAAACCCATGCCTTCAGCGCTGTGTACAGTTACTGTAGATAAACACTGCTTATTATTTTGTCAATTAGCAAGTGGTCTTTGAAATTCTGATTTTGGTCCTATTCTAAAACCATTGCAGATTATGAGTTTTCGAATGGTTGCCGAGCTCCGCCTTGGAGACAGGTTCATGGAGAAATCTGTTACTTGCTGATTACACCCCACGACACTGATCCTTTCTACGTAACATGCAGCACGGCAGGTGCATTTGTAAATGCAGTAAGTGCTAAATATGTTTTTTTTCCCCATAAAACAAGGTTTTATATTATTTTAATGGTAATATATTTTACACTTCAGGGTAAAATAAAAGATACAGAAGAAATTAGCTATGATAGGAAAGGTGAAATGTTTAAAGACCTCACAACCCTATTGAAGACAAAATCACAAAGATTTACTGAAAATCTCACCAAACAGGTAGGATTCTATTCATAATCTGTTATTCATTAAGACTGTATTCTAATCCAATGGAAAAAAAAAGATTATTAAGCAGTTTTCAAGTAGAGTACATAAGTAAATATTGTAGTAATTTTCAGATCAGATATTTCTTTCTCTTCTTTTTATTTAACTGCAGGTTTAATAGGCATGCCCACCCCCCCAACTTTATATTTTTATACCCCCTAAACACCAAGATGATAATGCTAAAATCCCCAAATCATAGTCGTGACAGACAACTGCAGGGTCTAGCTAGGGATTCCTCATCTGAGCATGTTCAATGCTTTTTGATCTTGCACAGCTTAAAGTGAAGTCTAAGTGGGGTTCCAAACATTGGAGAGCATAACTCATTTTAGATGCTTTTTTGCCCACAAACATTTAAACATGTTTCATATAACACACACACAAGAGATATAAATATCCTATAAAATATATCTTTATAAGACACAAAAGCCATGAATATCCTATAAATTATATGCATATAGCAGTGGTTATCTTTGTCATTAATTATATTCTTTCAATGTCACATGACTAGTGAAAAGTGTGTATTATAGGAAACTACTGCTAACCAGTTGGTATGATTCTTGCATAAGAGGGAGGGTGTTATGAGTGGTATATTATTCCTCTTTAGGTTTACATTTGAACAGTAGGAAAACATTAGAATTCATGTGTCATACCTTCATACTCCATCTGATACAACTTTGCAAATGTCAGAAAAATCTTGTTGAAGGAGCATCTTTCTAAATTGCCAAAAGGTTAATAAATGCATCTAGGCTCACTTCTTGTACAATAACAATGTCTTCCAACAATGATAGGTGGATAAGGGTAGAGCAACTGCAATTGTAATGTAAGATAAACTATAAACATAATTTAAAGGGCATGTCCACCCTCAATTAAAAACACTGATTATGTGTTGGCTACCTGCCCCCAACCACAACTTATATATTCAGCACTTTATTAGATGCATAACTAACAACATATTTAAGGATAATTATTGCCTCCATTCTGTTAGAGTAAACTGCCCCCCCATGCAGTCAATCAAGGCTGTGACAATTTACATCACAATCAATGTCTGACTGCTCTTTCCCCTGCTGCCTCCTCTGCACATGCCTGAATGGTAGAGAAGTTTTCATTAAATATCAAGTGACAAATGTATGTAATAAACTGGTAAAAATAGCAGTTGGGGTTGTGAGCAGATATCTGACAGGTCACCTGTTTTTTGTTTTAAGGATGTACATGCCCTTTAATGTTATAATGTTGTGAGCAGCAAATATTTCCTATTCATGCCTTCAAGAGTAAAAAAAATAAATCATTTACCTTAAAATAACTTTATAGATTACTCCACAGTTCTACATTTACCGCTCTCGTACAATGTGTTCTGTACACCACAACTTTAATTGAGAACAGTAAATTACTTAAGGGAATAAACCACTTGTGCTGATCTCTGACTTAGGTTGGGATCTCAAGTTTCAGATGAAGAGATTACTTTCGTGTTGGGAATGTCACAATACAATTTAGGAAATCCAGACCATAGGAAGGTTTTACTCATTTGTAATTGTATAAGATTGGGTTTTAATTTAAATACATCTTGGTTTTAAGCTTTTCTGACCTCACAAATGTGTGACATGGGAATATGCAGCAAATTAAACCAAGATCTGTCATACACAGAGCACATTTCAAATATAAACAATATGTTAGCTAGAAAGGTCACAAGCAATATTGTTAGCAGTTGGTAGGGCAGATTAAAGTTGTCGAGCCTTAAGCCTTCCAGATTGTGTTCATCCAGTGTTTCAAGGTAATACATTGTTCTTTTTTTTTTCTTATAAATGATTGGTCTGCAATATTCCTTGCATATTTCATGTCCAACAGCTTGGACATGAAATCAATGTGCCAGTTTTTATACAGCATTGTTATATTGTTATTTAAAGATGAAATTATATTAATTTTGTTCCAATTAAAAAATTCCAGCATGTTTGATTAACAAAAAAATTTGTTTAATTTAAATTCGCCTTTAACACACATGATCCTGTTATCAATCTGGGGATTTAAACCCATGAGTTGAACCCAATCATAAAGACATATTGATAGGTTGTATGTGTCAAATAAATGTGCTTAGATTGTAAGCTCTTTGGGGCAGGGCCTGATGTGAATGTATACATGTAATTGTAAAGTGCTACGGAAGATGTTGGGGCTGTATAAATCCATAATACTAATAATTTAAAAAATTACTTTATAGGCTGTGTGTTTCTAAAACATTTGTTTTAGAAACACACAAAATTACAGGTACATTTAGAAGCTTTATCTTTTCTACAAACAGAATAAAAAAAATAAAATCAAGTAAAAACTCTGTGCGTAGAGCCAATAGCTAATGGGGTCAGGGGGCATAGCCAATAAATGCAAATGCTCACAAAGCTCCTTGGAAACTACATGGGCTGTGGGTTGTACTGACAACATCTTAGTTACAGAATCTATTTCTCACATGTATTAATGCATCTTACTAGAAAAGAATCCTTCAAGGTACAGGTGTTCTGGGGAGAAAAGCCTTCACATTAGGATTAGGTTTTTCTTTAAAGTCACACTACCTGAAGTGTTAACGTGGCATTTAAACAAGTTTCACGGCAAAGTAAGATGCAGTAATGTAAGTGATGTAATAAAGTTATAAAGGCATTTTTGAATAACTTTTTTAACTCCAGAATTGATCTGCAGTTTAAAGGATATGTTAACTCATTAATTTAAGAACAGGAGGTAAAAAAGCTAAGCTATTCTGCTGCTTCCTCTGACAGTTCCTGACTTCATCCACTCTATCTCCTTTTTTTTCCATTAATGCAAAAAGGGTATGTTCATTTTAAGTCACATAAAAGGTAAGATGATAATGAAATGCACTGTAGCTTTATTTCATCGGGATGCGCTGAAGAACTATTGTTCTATTATAGGACTATTATTCTATTACCCTATTATATTTGCCGTACAGCTTATTATAGTGTATTTCTTTTTGAATTTGAAATCATCTTGTTAGAGTGTGTACAGTCAAAATCAGAAAATAATGCATTGATCAACACCTAGTGGCTTACAGAGGGCCTAAACCTCTTGGTCCTCGTCCCTTGGGGTTCCAGTAATCCACTTGTTGTTCTGGTCAAGCTTTGCTTTGTGATTTGTCCGTTACAAGACCTGTTGAAAGATGCTCTCTGCAAGATGCATGTTTTCCCATTGGCTATGCTCAATACAGATGAAGTAGGTAAAAAGGAGGAAACTTTTAAGTGAAGCAGTTCATTGCTAGTAAACCTAGGTGTTAGTAGTTTAGAATCAATAGAAAATAAAGCTAACTAAAGGTTATAGCAGGTTTACTTTGGCAAATAGTGACACAAAATGTCACTAAAACTAAAGAATTCCATTGTTTTGTATTTAGACTATGGTGTTCAGATGTTCAGTAAAATTCAGTATGTTGTTGGTTTCATGCACATGCTGTGCTCTTTGTGTGAACTCTGATTGGCAAATAAACAATGTTTACTGTCTGTTTGAAGGATTTTACATTTTTTGAAGAAGCACCAATGACTCAAAGAACTCATCATGTGGACGTGATTGATGCCGAGGAACAGAGCCAAAACTATTGGTCTAATGAGCAGTCAGAAAAGAATGAGCATGAAAAAACAAAGCAAGCCCTTGTGAAAAAGAAGTCTAACAAGCAGAAATTAGAACTGTCCCCCAAATGGAAGAATCTTAACCTTAGTGGTCAAAAGGAGTATGTTACATTTTTACATTCTTACCAACATAATTTCCAATTCTTTATGGGCATTTTGAATTAACAAGAAACACACACAAAACTACAATAATTTCTGATAGACTTGGCATTTGCCTGTGAGCCTGTGAAAGCTTTAGTTAAACCAACTATTTATTTACCCCATGTGTAGAGTTACAAATGAGATTGATTGAAAGGGCTGAGCCACAATGCATTGTTGGTCCTATATTTCTCATACTGTAATGCCAAAACCAAGAGTCAATGGTTTTGCTGATTAGTAAGAAACCCCCTTCTTGTATATTTACTGGAGTGGTTCTCAAACTTTTTCAGACCGTGGCACACTTGGCAATGCAAATTTTTCTTGAGGCACACCTGTGTTCTTAATGTTGGTTTTTATGTAGTAATTACCTATACACTATATTGTGCACTTTACAGAATCAATAAATCAATATAGAGTAAAGTTACACTACATCGATGTGTTGAAATTTTATCATCAAAATGTGTTTTATGTGCAAAATAACCAAACTGTAAGTTATACTTGTGAAAATATTCCCACTACCAAAATTCTGAGGCACACCTCTGGCTCTTTGATGTCATACCAGTGTTCCCGGCACACCCTTTGAAAAAACCTGGACTGCTGTTCGCAGGGCTCTACACTAGTGAATACATCTTTATCACAAAGTAGTTACCATTTATTTTACTGGTGCAGAATAGTAGCCATGTGCAGTTGTGGGTTGAGTGCAGCTGAGGTGAATTATTGGATGCAGATGACGCTAAAGGTGGTGGTGCACTATTCAGCTAGAATTTTTGAGGCATTACTCATCCGTATAATGCTTTACAATTACCATCTGTAATCTTGGTCGAAAGAGATCATGCTGCGAGTTGAGATGCTCTAGAACTCAAACCCGAGTTCAAGTCAGATTTTATGAGTTTATACGAACTCTGACTTTTTGTACGTGTTTCTCAAACCATTTCCCATTTTTTACTTTAATGGGTCCGGAACTATCAAACTTTTACTAAAGTTTGAAAACGAACCAAACTTTAAGAAGTTAAACAAAAAGAAAAAAGGGGAAGCCTAAATGCACTCCGGAATCACTGCAGACGTTAAGAAGGAGAACAAGCTTTATTCTTAACACCATAAATGTCCCACACACATAAGGTCCCTGACCATTTTGAGCCCACTGCCCTTAGTCATAGGGATGGGGGATAGACATAGGGGGGTACACACAAGCCAGTTGGTCATTATGAATGATTAGACATAGGAAAATCACTGCAGATCATGTGGACTTCTATAGGCTGCACCTTCAGCACTAATGGGTATAGCTGGGAATTTGGTCTGTGTTTACCAGGCCAAGTATTTTTGCAGAACTGTATTTTGACTGGGAATTGTTCCATGTTTTTCCATTTTTACTGTTTGGATGAAAATCAAATTTCCAATAAGTTTATTTTACATAGATGTTTAATTGGAATAATTTATTTGGACCCAGAAACTGGACCAACAAGCTTGTTGAAATGTGTTTTTTTTTCTTCATGTTTTAGATCTCAGATAAGTTCCAGGAATTTTAATGAAGAAAAACCTGTCAACAAAAAGGAATCCTTTAAATCAAAGCCTACAAGTTCAGAAAGCCGGCACAGATCAACTGCCCTCCTTCCTGTTATAAGACAGTCGGCTCTAAAGAGGTGGGCATGACATATACTTTATTAATAACAGTGTGTGTATATCAGATTTGAGGACATTTTTTTAAAATTAAATATCTGGGATGTTTATTACTGGGACTCATCTCTATCAGACATTACATATGATAACAGAGAAACTTTGCAGTACCTGTGTCCCAGTAACGAAACGCATGCCCACTATGATCCGGTGCATACACACCTGGTTAAAGGCCCGTCTCCTCACCGGAATAGTTCCACATGCAGTCCAGGTAGGCCCCCGAATATTGTTCCATAAAACTTAGATTCTTTATTCAAACACTTAAAAACATGTGAGTGACCAAACACACAGGATGCAAGGAGAGCGTTGAACTCTGTATGTGTTTGGTCGCTCACATGTTTTTAAGTGTTTGAATAAAGAATCTAAGTTTTATGGAAAAATATTTGTTAGCCTACCTGGACTTGCATTTTTTTATATGGAATAACATTTTAATAAATCTGTCATTGTAGCCTATTATGTAATCCATTGTCATGTGACAAATAATCTTTATTCCATTGTGAAGTTGCATTGGATAAGGTGAAAATACTGAGATTTTAATGTGGGAGTCAGAAGCTTGGAGTGGTTGTTGACCTATAATATTTGCTACAGCTCAGACGCTCTCCAAGGTACTGAGTTCAATGAAGATACATGCACAATTTTATATTTTTCTCATTATGGTGAGTTGCTATGAAGAATATTAACCTGTCTTTAAGCTTGAAGGGTGTTCACATTCAGTATGAGTTTTTATTGCTGATTTTTCCTGTTCATTTTTGTGTTGTAAATAGCTTCAGGGATGTCCAAACTGCACTCTCCAGATGTTATTAAGTGGGTAAATATGTAGTGTAGAACACAAGAAGATAAAACCATTTCAGTGGGTAAGCAGGGGAAATATCCAAATAATATGGTATATACATGTTTCATAATTTACATCAGGTTAGGATGTAGATCAGAAAATGTTGTGAAGGTTCTCATTCATCCAGGTCATGGTATATCTGTTGTATTCCGTTAGATCAACTGGACTTGAAGTTTAGTTCTTCACCTGGATGACTAGCGAAACGTCTTCAAGAACTAAACTTTAAGTCCAGTTGATCTAACGGAATACAACAGATATATCAGAAAATGTGTTTCAATGATTCTTCGTATTGTCATTTGCAGGATGAATTTGCAGACCCTGTCAATTTATACAGCCTGTCTTACCATCTATGTATGTGTTACATTCATTTGTATAGTTTCATTTAAAAAAGAATGTTTGGCATGAACACATTTCTTTTTGATTTATAGCCCATTTATAGCTTATGAAACAATATGCCACATACCTGCCACTTACCTAAGTAAATTAATAGAATCTAAACAGGTATGTGCAGTGTTATTTACCAGGGGTAGAGAGGGATATGAGCTCTCTGCTGAGTTACTTTATATCTCTGCAAGGACAGAGTTGGGGAAATCACTGGATCAGTGGCTGTGGTGAATTTTTTTTCTTACAGGCAACTTTTGCTTAAGAATCATTACATTGTACTCTACAATAGCAAGTCAAGGATACATGTTTCAGCCATAAACTTCAAGATGTCCATATCTTTGTCTGTGGCTTATAGTGGTCATAGAAGCAGCAATATGATCGCCCGATAAATGCTCCGTGTATGGTGCCCATTGATGAAATTGCCCCGATTTTGTTATCAGGATGGGAAAACTGCTTCTTTTGAAGCAGAAGTGCTTAGCGGAGTATCTCTTTCTGAAAATGACAACCCAAAGAATTCAACCACTGGACACAGGATTTTATAGGGCATAGGAAACAGGCTTCTATTTTCTGATTAACTGTAATATGTCTGGTACTCAGGCACTAGACAAAAATAAATTGGTCTGATCATTGCTGATAGATTAACCTTGATTGATGTGAAACAAAAACACATGTTGTTACAGTGAACAGATAATGAGCCCCAGTCTGTTTTTTTTTTTTACTATTTTGTTTTCTGTAATGAAAACTATAAGTCTGAAAGATGTAACAAAAAAAAATACAGTGATGTCTATTTTTATAGACTTCTTACAAAAATTCGTGCTGATTTAAAGTCCAGTGCTGATTTAAATGTAATTGAAAACAGATGTGACAGACATGATGGCACACATTCTGTATGGGTATTCACATCATTATTTCTTCTATCTAATTTCTCATATAAACATCTGAGTCTTTCAATTCCTTCTGGCAACCCGTCTAATCAAAGTTTTCACAACAGCAGCTCGTGGTAATAAATTCAAAGAGTATCACTTACAAAAGCGGGACTGTAGTCTTTTGCCTCTACATATTAGAAATTGATTAGGTTTAATCAAATTTTTCAGTTACAATAAACGGAGCTGCTTAGCCAGATGGTTTCGTTTTCCTTGGTTTATTTGTTTTAAATGTGCTGTTATATTTTTGTATTTTTGTGCATTGATATTTCTTTTGAGAGGCCTAAATCTGCAGTCCCATACAGTAGTTCCCTTTTGAGTTCCATCTATTATTATAACTCCATGAATTCCACTTTACATAGTGTTTCTACTATGTTCACTGACATGAAAAAGAAGATTGTTTTTAAACCTATAAGCAAGAAATTTAAATTTGTGGACTTATAAGTCCCTAAAGAAAAAATCTAGGATTTGCAGTATTGGACTGTGTATTTAACAGCCAATTTTCACTTCAGAGACTACCGACCATTAAACTTCTTTGTAGTTTGTCTGATATAAAATAAGAACCTCTAATGGTATTTCGGTTGGACCAATCACTTTGACCATTGAACGTTGTAGTTGCAATGGCTGATTATTTCTAGAATGTGATCTAGCTACAGAGGAGAATGGGGTGAATAAGATCTGTACATAGAAATCATTCATGTCAATCTAAATATTTATCTAAATATAAGTGTTCATTTTCTAATTAGGTGAGGAATCAGCTGAGCTAAAGATTAATATAGCATTTAACCTAATTGTTCTTTAAAGTAAGTAAAAAGTTGAGGGAAGATTCTACATCCTTGCTAGATGCTGTCTTGTACTGGTATCAGCCAGGCTCCCACACGCGTACTCTGGGCAGCTTTTATACACTTCTGGTCAACTTTATAAGGTTGCCGTAATAGCATTGTATAGTCATTATTTTTAGATTGAATCTACAAGAGATTGGTTTTGGAAATTTATTTCACTTTACAATTATTACAATTAACCAACACAAGTAGCGTGTGCACTGGATGCTTCATTTTCATAGTCAACTGTTTTATAACATTATGGAGATCAGCCCCACAAATCCCATTTTCGTTTTACTTCCAAAATGCTTCCAGGCTGAGATATTCTACTTACAAAACCCAGAATCCTCGCTGTGGTATTCACGCCTCCTCTCCTGCAGCAAATGAGCCACCTTCTGTAACTGCCATTGGCTGTGACATCAACGTGATGGCCAAGACGTCACCCTCACGGCTGTGACTGGCAGCTTTTACCAGGAAGAAGAGATGAGCTGAGGCTATGCATTGGGGCTTTGTAAGTAAAATAACTCATGTGGGAGCATCTTGGAAATATTAATATAAAACAAAAATAGGGTTTGATGGGCTGATCTACATAAGGTAACATTTTTCTGAGAGGGGTGGACATGCCCTTTAACTTTGTAATCTCCTGACAGTAGAAATACAGACACTGTAAATGGTATCTTTGTCTTTTGCTCTTTAGTAAAACTCCTGGAGGAAAATCGGATGAGTTTAGTGAAAGTTCGACAGAGAGTGAGGAAGATGAAGAATTGCCAGAGAGGCGTCAAGAGGGCAACACAGACCTGCCATCAGAATACTGGCAAATCCAAAAACTAGTGAAATATTTAAAGGTAACTAAAGGATTACAATTGTGTTTCTAACCTGTGAGAGCAAACCGATGTAAACCTTCAACATTTACACTGCACTAAATGGTTTACAGGTCATAACGGTTGTTTGGGGTATTGGGCACAGGAAATCTTTGCTTTCATGTTGGCACAAAATCTAAAATTATTTTTTAAATTAAGTTAATTTGTGATGGGAAACGCAACCAATATAGTTTTGGTTTTCAAAGTAGTTATTAATTAATTAATAAAGCACAGTGTTAAAAACGAAGAGGAAACATCAATAATTAGAAGGTATAATATTTTTACAGTTAAAGCCATTGCAGTTTATTTCCCCATTACATGGGGGAATCATCTAGATTTAAAGTGGAATTAGAGTCCCAAAGCCCCTGTTCCTTTTCTATGTACACAGGGTAAGTATCTAAAACACTAGTTCCTCATCCTTGGGAATGTATTAGAGTAGGTACTTACCCAAAGTCCTGCTCCTCACTGCTAGGCAGGCTGGTCAACCTTATGTAATACATCCCCATGCTCTCTGGCCCATGGTAGGAGGCATGTTGGGAGTGGACAAGAGAACTATATTTTGGGTAAGTAGTGTGCCCAATCTGACCTTCATTTTTAGGTCCTCGCCCTGGGAATATCAATAAAAGGAGGGGTTGGTTTTAGACTTTTGTCTCCCTTTAATTTATTATCAGGTTTTAGACATTATTTAAAGAAGCAGATGATACATAATTCTTATCAGTAGGTCAGAAATTGTGTTTTAGCATGTCCGTGCTTGTATGGGCGTATGTACAGTATGAATGCATGTATGTATGTTCTGCATGTATGTGTGTATTTATGTTTATACAGCATGAATGTATGTACTATATGTATTTAAAGTATGTATGCCTGTATGTATGTACAGTATGTATGTATCTATTTATGTACAGTATGTATGTATGTATGTATGTATGTACAGTATGTATGCATCCATTTTCTTCTAGAATACTGAATTCCACAGGGCTTTACTTTATTTTAGCCATTCACATCAGGCCATGCCCCAAACAGCTTACAATGTAGGCGATTTATCTTGCACGCGCAACCAATCAGTCTGGTTGAGTACTGTGACAGCATGACAAATAAAACCTGGTTATATTCAGGATGGAAGATATGTGTGTCCCAGGTTTTGTCAGTTTACTGATTTATTTTGTCCAGGGTAGGGGCTGAGGTTGCCTGAGATGGCTATTGGGATAACGATTCCACCTGAAGTAAGTCAGGTGATTTAGGGCTCTGGGTAGCTGAAAGCCTGTCCAGGTGCCTAGCCCCTCCCCCAGAACCAATAGTCTAATTAACTCAGACTGGAAAGAAACTATCTACTAGCCTGAAACAGCTCTAGTTTGGAGAGACACAACCTAGGTGGCTATAACTTTGTGTTTGTGACAGTTTAAAGCCTCAGCAGCGTTAGGTTGCTGCAGGACGGTTAGTTAGGGAAAATTAATGTTAGTTAGTGTAAGATTGCTTCCTAACGTTTCAGCCCATTAAACAGTGCCTGTGAAAGCCAATACACATGTAAGACCATGTTGGCCAACTATTATCTAATGCGTGTACAGGCCTTTACACCAGCTGGAGGTACATAACTAGAATAAAGTATAAAAATATATATTTAGGATATTGTGATTTGCATTTTAACAGCAACAGTAGTTTCATTGGCAAAATTTCTAAAATTCAAAAGGAACATTTATTTGCTTGAAGTACAATATAGTACAATATAAATGCTACATTCCCCAGTTCCCAATCTCCAAATGCTCCATCAAGATTTAATTCTGTTTTGGCTCAGCACATATTGAAGCAAATGAGTTACTGCTGTGGGTAAATGACATTATTTACTTTTCTAGCTGTATGTTCTTGATTAACAATTTGATTATGAATTATGTTAATGGAAAAACGGTATGAAGATTATTTACTACTGGTGAATTATCCAGCTCTTTCATTTTTCTGGCTATGTTTGTTCTTTGAGGTTGTTTACTGTAATACTACTAGAGGTGTGTATTTAGTTTTCAATGTAAAAACAGCATTATTATAATGGATTATGCTGTAAGAATTGTTCCATTAGTGAAAAAAGAATGCCAGTAAAGCAGTGGTGTAACGATTGTCCCTGCAATGGCACGGGGACCTGGGGGCTAAAAGGGCCAGGTAAAAGCTGATTGTGTGTATTTAAGTAAAACACTAACTTTCTTGCAGCAGGGGAGGGGTGTGTGTGTCAGGGGCCCAGCTATGATACTTGCAGGGAGGCCCAGACCTCTGCAGTTCCCGCTACTACAATAAAGTCTTATAGTACAATAAAGTCTAATAAATAATGGAACACAGAATTTACTGTACATAGAAGGAAGAAAGCATCTAGTAAACTTAATGACTTGTCCAATCCTAGATCAAAAATTTACTTACTTTCCTGAACCCCTCAGATGCACTTTACCCTTGCTTCCTCTGCAACCTCAGAGAGCATTTACAAAGGAGGTAAGCTAGAATGCTGAGGCAGTCATTGGCCTCATTGTCACCATCACTGCAGTGACTGCTACAATCTGGAAGAAAGCAAGCGACTGTGTTGGCTTTCTGGCTTTCTTGCAGCGTGCTTGGGCTTGAGGGACTTAAGGGAGGTAAGTAACTATAATAATCTCGGTACTTGTGGTGGGTGGGAAAATTATGTTACCCCCATTTTAATTAACTATACCCACCCTAATCCATGCCCCTCCCATTATAAGTACCTAATAAACTTTAGGTAAGTATAATAGCTGATTGCTGGTAAACCCAGGGGTGAGGATCTAGAAATGTGTTCATCATCCTGAGTACTTGTAATGGGAAGAAATAGAGGGGAGGTAAGTATAATTGTCCTTTAATTGTCCTTTCAGTGCACGATCCTGCTTATTTTTCCTACCAGGACTCTATACTGGTATAGATAGATAGCAAATGTCATTCATGGGCATGACAGTAACATCATGGATAATAACTTTTAACAACTTCCACTGCTGCTCACTTTGCACATGTGCAAGCTCGTAAAAGAGGCACAGCTTGAAGAGGTGGCAACAACCAATGCATGAGGATATTTTAATGACAACCCCAGGGTGACGACTGTTTAGGAATAAAGCAAGTGTTTTTGAGCTGGGAGAGTGACCTTTCCCTTTAAATATCCTAGCCCTGAGCATTAGAACATGTTTTCATGTTTCACCCCAAGTGAAATAACAGCAATTACATTTGCTGTACTGAGATAGAACTTTAAGCGATTGGTAATTTATGAACATGAAAATAACTATACAACAAAGTGTGCAGGTTTGGAAAGAGATAATGTAAAACCACAAGCCATCAGTTAGCCCATATTGATGAGCTGCTATATTAGCCTGCATATGTTTTTTATTAAATGTTGACGACTAGTAATGTACCTTCGCCCAAGCTAACAAAAAAATTGGCTTGCTTGTCATCGAAATAATAAAAAAAAGCTTATGATATATGAAGTAAAAACATGTTTAAAACAATCTTGTTTTCTAGACCCCAACTGTCAGTTCCTTTTTTAAAGTTGAATTTTCCAGCTATTTGATCATACATGTCAGAGCACAAGTTGTAAACTATACAGAATCCTTCACATAGAATGTGCCAAAGTCACACAAATAAAACCTCAAGCACAATAAATAACGCATTCACAAAAGGCGTGATATGAGCTAAACTAATTCTGGTGCACAGATTAATCCACTACTGGCATTACTTTTAGTTTTTGATGGCACAGGTCTACATTTGTGTTCTTAAAAAAAAAGCATCTATCACAATCACCCTGTTTATTTCCCCCAAATGTGTAATAACTTTTCAATTTGCTTGCTGATAGTCTTTGCTCTGCTACTGATGATACCTACTTATTTTTAAGGTTTAATAATACAGAATAAAAACATAAACTCCCATATTATTAAAGGGCAGTTATACTCCCTTCAACCCTTCCCTCTCCTTCAAAGTACTCAGCTTTAAAGGGCATGTCCATCCTCCCAACTAAAATTTGCCCCACTGTGCATTGTTAAAAAAATCCTTCCCTTTTCCTCTGCTCCTTATGGTGTTCTGCAGTGCCTGTTTAAAGTCCAGAAAAGTAAAGAGTAGGAGCCTCTGTTTGTGTAATCTGGTGCCTGCTACTTTCTTGTCCTCCTAGAGGACTCTGGCATGTTCAGTGTAGTTCTCCCACCTCCTCAGAATCCCTCAGCACTGCAAAATGAAACCTCATATAATGTAGGGGACCCCCTCCAACCCTAAACACAAGCTCAAAAGGTTTAAAATCAACACTGAAATGTACTTACCTGACCTCGTTCCCTCGGCTCCTTCTGCAGACTGGCAGCCTCATCAGTGATTGTTTGACACTCAGTCAATTACAGATGTGGCTGCCGGTTTGACTCCTTCTGGTCTTGCGTTTCCGGAAGTAACAGAAGAGGCCTAGACCGAGGGAACAAAGGTGGGAAAGTACATTTCTGGGACAGTTTTAAAGCTGGCTGTTGGAGGGGGGTCCCCGACATTAAATCATTTTTTTCAATTTCGGGGTTGGAGATACCCTTTAAAGAGGAACTGTGGTCCAAAAATGACTTTAGGTTAATTAAAAGGGGATTGCTCTCCTGAGAGTTTTTGCAATTTATTTCCATTGTTTATTATATAGTTTGGAAGATATTTACATTTTTGTGTGTGATATGGCAGCAGCATCACCAGGTCCCCAGCACTTCCTGCTTCCTGCTCTGAAACCATGTCAGTCAATCTGCCCTGTGTCTCCTCCCCTTTGCAGCCCCCCTGGTCCCTCCCACTCATGGATCCCATGGTCACTCCAGTTGCAGGCCCCCTTTGACCCATTCCCTTACAGCCCCATGTGGCCCCGCCCACTCATGGGTGCCTAAGCCCCACCAACTCGCGGGTGCCTAAGCCCCCCCCTCACAGGTGCTGTGGGCCACTCTGACACCCCCCAACCCCCTGAAAACTCTGCCTGAAAAGGCTGTTTTCACACTGTGAGAGAGAAGGGCTGTAGATTCCCTTACCTTCTCTGCAGCTGCAGGTCCTTCACACAGCAGAGAGGAGGAGGGACTTCCTGTCTCCCTCACATACGTGAGGGAGACTCTTTTGGAGACCACAGTTCCCCTTTAAAGTGCATCCTCACATACGGCGTGCTATAAGTAAGCATTGTGCATTCCAGAAACAAAGAGGAAGAAACACTCTACAGAAAACAATAATGGGATTACATAATCTGCTAAATGCTGGTTTAATGGTGCAAAAACACATTTTATGAAGTATAGTTGTGAAAGGGTTGGTCATCCCAAAACATATATTGTGTCTCTGCGCTATTAAACCAGCTCTTATCATACTCTATGTAGCCCCATCTATGTTCTCTCTCCATGGTGTTCCTCCCTCTCTATGAAAAAACTGATTCCAATGTGCACATTTTTATAGCTACAAGTCTTACTTAAATTAGAGCCAAGTTCAGTAAGTGGAACAATTATTAGACAAAGGTAGATTAATCAAATCCGCATTGTAAAAGGAAAATTTGAAATGGCAAATAAAACACATAGGGCCGTATTTATAAACGGCCGTTATTACTGCCAAAAAGTTACCGCCGCACATCGCCGCGTGGAAAATAATGCTTTTGCATAACCACGGCGGTGAAGAGAGCTGAAACCCGATGTATGGAGCAGGAGGCAGGGAGGGGCTGCTGGGAAAGGATCGCGCCACCCACCGTGTGACCACACCACCCGCTGCATATGGTAGAACTCAACGAAACAACACTGGGGGATAGGGATAATCTATTCTACCTTCCAACCTCAGCTACTTGTCATTTTAACTGTTTTTAAAAATTCTTTCTGCGCACTATAGTTCTTCTTTAAAGGATAACTATATTCTAAAATGTAACTTTTTAAAAATAGGGCATGGAGTTAGAATTGATTATTCCCACCTACCATATATACTCGAGTATAAGTCGAGGTTTTCAGGCTGTAAAAACAAGCTGAAAACTGAACCTCGACTTATACTCGGGTCAGTCACTAACTTAGGAAGAAGAATCCGGCTGCCGCATCTCCTGATAGTCGCATCCACTGACGTCGCTACTCAGCGCCTATCTTACTTCCCGGCGCCGATTAGTGACGTCCGTTGATGCGACGATCAGGAGATGCGGCAGCAGGATTGGACTGACATACTAGCAGCGGGCATCCCGGTGGGCCCAGGACCTTTGGGGTCTTATCCTTCAGAGAAGAGGTACCGTAATTTATTATATGACTGCTCCTTGGAGCCTGGTCTGGCCTGCTGCCTCTGGGCCTCTAGGGTTGGGGGTATGGGGTTATGGTGGGGATAAATAATGATGGTGGGTCTTAAAGGGCTTTTGTATAGGGAAGAAGGGTTAGGACTATGTGGTCAAGGAGGCTGCTGGGGGATATGGTAATTGTCTAAATGGTCTTCTGTACATGGAGGGGGTTAGGGGTATTTCTACCCTCGACTTATACTCGGGTCAATCACTTTTACTCATTTTTTAGGTAAAAATAGGTACCTCGACTTATACTCGGATCGACTTATACTCAAGTATATACGGTAAGTGTATTGTTTCGTTGAGGAGCTACAGCACTAACAGCTTTCATTTTTAGGTTCAGGTTAGTCCTGGACTATTCCTGTATTAAAGATATTGCTGAAGCCAGGAGGAAGACTGGCAGAATCAGTTTTCTTTGGGCTGGTGCTCCTCACAGAAACAAAATTGGGAGGTAGGAATTACCAGTCCTACTGTATATCCCTGTCCCAAGAACTTTTCATTTTAACTGTTTTTAAAGAAAAATTTATACACATGATAGTTCTCCTTTAATAGAAATCTGACCAAGAATCAATCAAGGCATACTTTGTACTGCTTGATCCCATGCCATCAATTGGCTAAACTTGCCCAATCAGGATTCTGATTAATATGCTCCCAGAAGTAGAGATGGGATAGAACTCAAACTCAAACCCAAGTTCGACCTGAACTTTAATAGTTTGGACTCAGACAACCTGAAAGTTCGTAGTTGGGATTTTCCAAACTCGCAGACATATGTTTGATAATTATGTAGCCATTCGTTTGTTCATTCGGTAACCCTCGAATTGGCAATAACCCTCAAATGTAGCAGTTAGGCGATAGTCCTCGAATTGGCGATCATGGGGTGTTTAGACAAGTTTTAGTGATTTGGACATGTTCCCCAGATCATTTCTCAGGTCCTAGAGCCATTTACAGTAACTTACATTACTATTTTAACTGTAATTAACTAGAACTTTTCAAACTATTTATCCCCTTCGACTTTAATGGGTTTGTTTTCAACTATAGAACTTTTACTGAAGTTCTATAGTTCAGAAACGAACCAAACTTTAGCCATCTCTAGTCAGAGGTTTATTGACCAAGTTATTGGGAAAGGAACGACTTGCCAGATTCAATCAGTCGATCCATCTATGGCCAGCTTTTTCTATATTTTTACATGATTTATAGTTTCCAGTAAATGGTATAATCCTTTATAATATAAAAAACATTCTACAAAGAAAACTTTTGTTAATAATCTGACTAGGAAATTAATTTATATATTTTACATGTGTCTGTTACACGTTACCCACCTCCACCTTTTATATCACATGGAGCCGTTAATAGGAAAGGTTGCAAAGGTTTATTGTCAATATACTGCTTTAATTGTGGAATAGTGCATAGTAACATATCTATTTTTTTGCAAGAAAAGCTTCATCTTCCGAATATGTACACCTATTTAGATTCTATGATGTAAAAACACAAATAATTTAGAATTCATATGTGGTCCTTGCTCCATATTTGTCCCCAGTATATGTCTTTTTGCTCGAACATTGTTCATTACAGTACTTCATACCATATGCTTCTTATCCCCCCCAAGAAAAGCAAATCCATGCATGTAAAAACAAATTGCAATCAGCTGGCAGGGTAATGTGCATTGAAAGATCACATTTCAAACACAATTGCAATATGTTGTTAATATTGTGTGAATTTAATAGGAATCTAACTGTTTCCACGTTTAGTATGTGTTGAGCGACTGGCAAAAAAATGGTCTTCCATTGAGAAATATCTGTTTTAAGAACTTGTGGTATTGTCTTAGAAGTAGACCTCAAGTTGGAACATATGCAACTGTTTTATTGTGGTTTGATCCAGAATAGCAAGTTAAGCCTTGAAAGCCATTTGCTGGTGGGGAAAATACATTTCCCATTCCTTACTGTAGTCAAATGTTTAAACATGTAATATGGACCATGTTCTTTTTACGTTAAAATGCTTTGAGATTTATTTTTTTTAGGGCAATCACTAGCATAAAACAGAGCACAAGACTCATTTCACCACATAGGAAGATCATTTTCCATTACTGAAATGATCACGTTGGGCTATGTATAGTATAAACACCTGGATAGCATATCTATACTGTCTATACTAAATATATATTAAACATCTCGGTTAATTCCTCTTATCCCACTGCCCAGTACAAAATTTTGCAGCAATGGTATAATGAATGGTTCCAGTATTCTGAATCCTGATATATATAGTTGCATGGTGCCTATTCTTTTATTTATTTTAGCAGAATTCATGTTGGGGTTTTGCTCAACTTTTGTCCAATATAATAAGATTAAGTTAAGTGTTTAATCAGACCAAAAATGATTAGTAGTTTAGTAGTGTGCCAATATATGTAAATAAGCTGCCTTATTACAACAATTTGCTCATGCTGTTTATTTATAGTAGCCAATCATATAATAAATTTTTACTGGTCTAGTTAGAAAACATGTGATAACATCTAATTGGTTGCTGTGGATTAAGAGCATGGGCAAACTTAAGCACCTTAAATAAGCCCTATCAATTTTTGCAGTGGAGCAAGAACTGCTTATTATTAAAATATCTCATTTCACTTTTCACAAAACCTTTGAGAAATATCCAGCAAGACTATTATTGTACTCTTACAAAGTGCACCCAAGCCTTTATTCTGTATGTCTTGAAAAGTCCCTCTTGTGAACATATGCAGCTGTTGATTTTAAGGGCATCTATACTGGGGGGAAATGATATTGCCCATTACTTAAAACTCTAATCTTTCACAACTACCATGGTACCATTTTTTATTGTTGATCAGTCCCCTATTCCTTAGATATCCAGCTTGAAGCATATTAGCAACATACTGTATTAAATATAATAACATATTATTGGAGGTTGTATAAAGACATACGTCCGTCTAGTTCAACCTTTTTAAAATACTCCAAATATAAATAATATATATAAAGCAAAGAAAGTGGCTTGCGTGGATGGTTAGTATGGCTTTTGTGCATTTGTGCATGTGTGAATTACACAATGAGCATGCTTGACTTCACAGAAAGTCTGCTCAGATATAAGGAGGAGGGAAGGCATGCAGCAAAACACACCTCAGAGTAAATTATTGATTAAAATAGGACATATATTCATTGTAGTTGCTCTTTAACTGGTGATGCAAGCTACTCACATGGTGTCATTATTTATTCTAAATATGTGATATACCATCCATCCATATGCATCATGCTCAATAATCAAGGAACTGTGTGAAAACAGCCTTGATTTATTTATGGATACATATTTATGTGTTACTGGTTTTAGGAAACCCAGAGTATTGACAAGATGACACATGACAAAGGTGCTAGGGAATGAAAAGACTGGGGACCCAGGAAGAAGAAAGTGGCTAAAACCAGCCAATAATCAGAATGTTAACTGGCCTTATTTCCACATCTCTCTAAAAATATTTTACTTATCCGTTATTAATAGACAATGACAGTAAAAGTAATTTAGGATAATTACAGAAACCTTAGCACAGTTCATCCACATTTTTCTTTTGGAACTAATGTTTAAAATATTTAATAAATACCAGCAAATGTACTCTTGGGTTTCCATTTACAGGCCTAATTATTTTTCCTTTCCCATCTGGATGTGTAAGTGTGCGTATCTCGACTTCATTTGGCTTTCGCATTTCCTTCTCTCTATGTACACAGTGACCTTGTAACCTCATTATTTTCATTAACGGCTCATTTTTTACACTTTTGTCTTGATTTCAAATCAAACTCTGAAATTGTTTGGAGATTTGGGAAACAAAAGTCTGTAAAAAGCTATAAAGACCTAATGATTCAGATAATGTTAATTTCAGCTCAGCATTTGTATATGAAATCTTTGCAGCATCATTTGTGTCTTGCAGAATTCAAAGTTTAGGATTAATATTACCTTATGAGAGCCAAATAATAAATGTTTCCTATAGGTGACAATGAGAAGATGACAATCAGAAGCCCTTTTATTTTATGATGTTACTATTCTTAAAAAGAAACACATTTAAATATCCACTGGTTTCTTTTTCCTAATATTAAATTATCTTGCAAATCTCTTATATGGCTGACTTAACCATATAAGACTTAATACTGAAGCCAAAATCCAGTTTACCTAATATTGCTTGGTTTCACAAACTAAATGTGTTTTACAGAGCACGTAATGGCTTTACTGGCACATACCACACACCAGCTTGCACATGGGTGGTTTGCATCTCACTTTAGTTTTATTTTTTTCCAGTTAAGACTTAAAGGGTATGTACATTGGCAAATTTGTTTTTTTAAATTGCCCATTAGTGGAAACTATAATTCATCCCAACTATCACTGTATCATTTTTTTGTTGAACTGCCCCCTATTTCATTAGATATCCAATCTGAATGTTAAGCTCCGCCCCTCTGAGATTTCCCCTGCTTTCTCCTGCTTGAGCCTCAAACAGTAATGCTTGTTAGTTCCGTGTACACGCACGTGCACGGAACTCATAGGCATTACTGTTTTAGGCTCAAGCAGGAGAGTGCACTGAACTCACAGGCATTACTGTTTGAGGCTCAAGCAGGAGAAAGCAGAGGAAATCTCAGAGGGGTGGAGCTTAACATTCAGCAAACCAGTAACAAGATGTCAGCAACTTCCAAGGCACAAAGCTAGGATCTGGAGGGGCATAGGTAAAAAAAAAATGGCAACGGTATTTTTAAAGCTGCAGCTTCCAAATGAACATAACTTGATTTTACAGTGCACTTATCCTTTAAGAAATAATCAAGGAGATTCAATAAAAGTTGTTATAATTTATTTAGCATTTGAAAAGCTAACATCTGATTGGTTGGGGCAAAATTAGCACCATTTTTAACAATAAGAACTTTTATTGAATCTCCCTGAATGAGTGTTGTGCATTTCAAATGTAAACATTAAACCTCATTTTCCATTAAGTAGCCCATCCCCCAAGTCTATTTAAATCAGTTAGTAAGGTGGAGACATCTTTCATTTATAAACAGGTCAAAAAGCAGCAGGCCCAAGACAAACCCTGGAGTAACATCAATATTTGTAATCTACCTTTTTGTAGTTGTGGTTAACACACTCTTTCAGACTATGGTAAACATGGTAATGCAGTTTTTTTCTCAAGGCACACCTTTTATTGATGATAATTCATGTAGTGTAAAGTATATATATATACTTTTTTTTTTTTTAGAGCACAAGACAACAACACAAACAAGTTACATTAAAGGAAATATTTCCACTACCAAAAAACACCAGTGTACAAATGAATCACATCCACTGTAAAAACTTGATTACAACTCACATCTTCATAGAAGAGATTCAGATTGGTTTGGCAGGATCGGATACGTATAAAACCATGCTGGGACCTACTTATAATGATGTGATCTGAAATGTATTTCATTATCTTATCCCTTAATATTCCTTCTTAAAGCTCTCCTACCAGAGAAGTCAAACTGACAGGCCTATAATTAAATGGCTGGGAATGGGATCTCTTTTTAATAATGGCTCTACATCTGCAACCTTCCAATCACAAGAAAAAGACAAGATGTAAAGGAATCCAAAAATATTAAATACAGTTGTCTGTGGAAAGGTTAAAATTTCAGCTTCTCATTTTACTTTTTTTTTTTTTGTACTGCCCTATATAAAATGAAATAGTGTTGCTTGACAATATAGGCCACTATTCCCTCCAAGGCTAAGTACACATAAGTTGACATTTGAGGGCAGACCGTCCTCTGCCCTCTTAAATTACTGACATAACCAATCATTTTCTGCAGATTCTTTGCAAAATAAGGCAAAAACAGATAGGACATGTAGATATATTTTTTAAAATGCAGGATAAGATAATGCCAAAATATCAGCACAATGTCTTCCTTTTTACCAACAGACTACCATCCAAAATATTGCTCTGTTAACCTATTGATAGAAAAGTTTGGATGTTAATTGGACTATATGTACCTTGTAGGCATGCTCACAGGCCTGCCCACACACTAGGGAATATAGCAATATGGCATATATATTGCATGAAATTTAATTTTAAATCAATACAGATTATATATATCTGCACACGCATGCAAAAGGGAACAATGATTTGCAGCCATATCAATACTGAATGCCAATCGTCTTATTATTGCAAATTGTGGCCTTGAATATTATGCGAACATAAAAATGTGTTTTTCCTCTTGTAGGGCGGCAACCAAACTGCCACTGTTATTGCATTGTGTTCAATGAGAGATTTTAATCTAGCCCAGGAAACCTGCCAGCTTGCTATAAGAGATGTGGGGGGACTAGATATTCTAATCAATTTACTTGATACAGAAGAAGTAAAGTGTAAGGTAAGAAATTTATGTTTGTAATATATTTTACAATGAGAAAATAAAAGCTAATCACAAACAATTAAATACATAGCTGGAGCAACAAGAAATAACTGAGAGATGGCAGAGAGAGTTTGTGTCAAACTCAATTCTTAATTATTTACAGGGGAAAATGATTTGCCCCATGCATGTATGAGCCAATGCTATATCGCCTGCTATAAGGGCAGTTAGGGCAAAACCCATGCTATCCGATGTACTATCGATTTAGCGTGGCTTTTTCACAAATTTAGTGGTGGCCGTGCCATTTCCAAACATTTTAATATATAATATATATAATATAAGCCTACCTTGTAACGCAAAACTTAACGCCTATTGAATGGAGGTGTAAACCGGACGTCTTACCTGACTGGGATCCCACAATGCAGTTAGTCTCCCAAAGAAGTTTACAGCATTGTGGCATCGCGGTCAGGTAAGTTGAGCCGGAAAAAAAATAACATCGCCCCCATACTATCCATAGGACAAATCCACAGGCCTCAGTCCCCTGTGTATGTGGGTGGAATTATGTTTTTGTTTATTATTATGTTTGACTCATAATTAATATTTACTGTGTTTACCTTTGTTTTAATTATATTAAATGAAAGGCATTTTGAACATCTTGTAGTATCAGTTGATGCTGCATATACTTCATTCACAAATGCAAATATATAGGCAGAGATTTACTGAGAGACGCAATTTTATCCTGTCTTAAAGTCATAATAAACCATTTACAAAGAAAATTGAAACATATTGCTCACCCAATTCATTTCAAATTGCTTATTGCTTTCATACTTTATTACCATTATAATGTTTGAGGATGAATAAAGACATGTGTTCATCTATTCCAACCTATTCAGCAATACTGATTTGCATCCTAAAATTTGAGTAAGACAAAAAGAAAAAAAAAGTATAAAAAGGCAATCAGGAATATACCTGTATCAACTCCAACTCATATCCCCACTCAATTGTCTTTTCTCTAGTGTGCATAATTGTATCTTATCTAATCTGTCTTCATATTCAAGCTCTCCCAATCCTCTTATTAATTTAGTTGCCTCAGTCTCTTAACCGTTTGCAATTCCAATATGTCCTTTTTGTGCACAAGATTCCCCATAAGTGCACATATTCCAAATAAGTCCTTAACAGTGCTTTGTAAAGAGGGAGAATAATATTTTTCTGACTTGAATCCATACCCTTCTTTATACAAGACAATACCATGCTGGCTCTAGCTGTTGCCACCTGGTACTGTTTGATGCATTTAAGTTTGTTATACACCAAAACTTCAAGATACCGGTACTTTTCCAGCAGAGATGGGGTATATGCAGTGTATATGCACGGAATTGCATTATACATTTGGTTTTAAACTCTTGTTGTGTGTAACTCATTTTATTATTTTGCAATCAAATCAGATTGGCGCATTAAAGATTTTAAAGGAGATCAGCCACAATTCTCAAATCCGATGTGCTATTGCTGACCTGGGAGGATTACAGACAATGGTTCAGATTCTTGACTCCCCAGACAGAGATTTGAAGTGTCTAGCTGCAGAAACAATTGCAAACGTTGCCAAGTTTAGAAGGGCTAGACGGACAGTTAGACAGCATGGTGGCATCAAAAGACTGGTAAGTACACTGAATGCGCTGCAGGGCTTGTATAGCATTAGTAAAGAGTTAGCAAGCCAAAATTCCTTTTGTAATGATTTTTCAATTATTCTAATTTTGGATGTAAAATTATTTTCCAAATCAACTTTCTTACACCTGACATTATGTTATTTGTCATTAATCCCAGACATGGGTTCCTTGGTGTTGAAACTGCCATTGAGATGCTATAAGAGCATATTGTTATATAACCCACCCCTCCCATTAATCCCTATGGGGCCCAACTGTAAATAATATTGCTATAATCGGCGCGCTACTACGCATATAACGAGGAAGTGGTTCCCCCTTGTGGGTATGCAGGTTCACTCACTGTGTAGTCCGTCTCTCAGCCCAATGCCGAGTCATCCTCCCCCAGGATATTCTGTGCGGAAGCAGAGGGGGCGGAGAGCGAAGTGAATATTTAATTAGTGCAGGGCTGGAACTCTTCCTGACAGCGGGGGAGGGAACTGGAACATCGCATTGCTGCTACCTGGTCTGACTTCTATGCATGAAGGTAAATGGGGGTTGAGGAGGGGGAAGCAAGTTCAGTTTATAGTTTTAAGGCATGGAATGCTTGGGGGGGTTAGGGAAGGAGTTAGTGTTTATCTGTAGGAAAAAGGGAGGTGTGTGTGAATCTAAGATGGGGGGGCACAGTGTTGTCTGTTTAACATAGAGGGTTGTGGTGTTACAGGTAGGGAATATCTGACAAAAAAAGAACTTTGAAAGGGGTGAGTTATAATGGATAATGTACCCCCTACTGTAAATTAGGATAAGGATATTAGTGCGGATTCATGCTTTTATATGGTCACGGAACTCCTCGGTGACTTATAATTTACAGTAGGGGGTACATTATTTACTATATTACCGGCATTCACATAAAATATACATTTCTATGAATAAAGTCTGTTAAAAAAAATTAAACACTAGTCTACAATTTTGAAATATTTTAATGCAAATAATTCTGATTTACACCAGGGGTGTTGCAGATCTTGTGGCAGTGGGTAGAAGCAAACAACATCAAATGACCAGGAGGATTTTGTTTTAATTGATCAGAGCCGTTGCACATGTAGAAGTGCACCCCAAATGTACACTAAGCCTGTCTTGTTTATGTCTTTATGTCTCATGTTGTAGTTGGGACCTGAACAGACATAGTTGAGAAAGTCACACCATTTTCCAAATTTTTTAACATATCTTTATGAGCTTGTTGTAACCAGAAAAGCCAGATATATTTGCATTGCTCGTTAAACGAAATTGCTTTTTGGCACAAGAAAATGTTCTTAGGATGCAGATAATTGCTGATTTCCCCCCCTTTTCAATAGATAAAAGCATTTTTAATGAAAAGCATTTTGGAAGGTTGATACGGATAACCATTCCATTCCATGATCCTTGTCCCATACTAAAATCATTTTTTTGACATTTATAGATTAACTGGTATTTTCATTATTTTAAAATGTATTGCAAATAGATTTATAACCTGTAAATTTTATGAGCAGAATGAATTAATCATTTACACCAAGGCACTGGACAATGTAAGCAGGAACTACCCCCCTTTTTTCTGGCTGGTTATTAGCATTTTTATTAAGTCGTTTTCCAGGTGTTAAAATGACTCAAATTCAATAACCTTTTCGAATAGAGATTAACACAGTTGGGCTATTGCAGATCTTGTAGTCTTGGATGACTCCTCATGCACCCATGTACCCAGGTGATGCTAATGTGGTAGGTAGAGTGGTGTCTGGGTGGAGCAAATTCATGGTTTATAACATCAAGAGGTTTGGCCAGACGAATCTCAGTATTCTTTACAAAGAATATGATTCCCTCTCCACAATTTGATTATGAAACTAGATTGATCAGAAGGTATATATTTAGCTTTTGCTGATTATTTGCACATCTAAATTAGCAGTCTGGATTTTTTTCTTAATATTTGATTCAAATATGTTTAAGGATTTACAGGGAGATGCAGTATCCCGCGCTAACAAGAAAATAAACACTAAAATCACGCTAACCTATGTACTAACGTGTTAGTGAAGGTTTTGTACTGCCTGCACCATGTCACAATTTTTTTCTTTGCGCAGCGCAAAGCGATGCAATAAATTTTGCGCCGGTTTTTGCGCTAGTTTCTTGTGTGACAATTAACGCCTCTTCAATGGTGTCTTTAAAATACGCGCAAAAGGTCGAAACTTACCGCTAGCGTTTTCACAATGTGTTAACGGTCGCTAAGTGGTTAATACATTGCGGAAACGAGTGCACGTAGATTGTGATAGCGAAATATATTGCATCTCCCCCTTAGTGTTTTGTAAACTTGTTTGTTTTATTTGATTTGTAATTGTCTTTAGGTTGGCTTGCTGGATTGTGCTCCAATTACATCATCTAATCTCAGTACCCAACAAGAGAAGGATATTGAAGTAGCAAGATGTGGGGCTTTGGCACTCTGGAGCTGCAGCAAAAGCACTCGTAATAAGGAAGCAATACGCAAAGCAGGAGGGATTCCTCTTTTGGCTCGACTGCTTAAGTCCCCTTACTCTAACATGTTGATTCCAGTTGTGGGAACTTTACAAGAATGTGCTTCAGAGGTGAGTACCCAAGATTCCATCAATGCAGATTTAATATTGTGAGGTTGGGGGGTAGGAGTTTAACGCTTTGGTAGTGATTGGAGGTGTGGTGGTTTAGATGGCAAAAAGGTGGGCCTGAATTTTCACACTGATAGGCAGCAGGTAACGAGCCAGATATTCAGAAAGGACTTTTTATATTACATATAAAGGCTTGTAAAGGTTCTCTAAATATAAATAGTTTAGTAGAAACGTAGTTATTGACTAATTCCAGTATTTAACAAGTAAATCTATAGAGTATGCTTGTGAAGGTTCTCATTCATCCAGGTCATGGTATATCTGTTGTATTCAATTAGATCAACTGGACTTGAAATGTAGTTCTTGTAGACGTTTCGCTAGTCATCCGACTGGCTTTCTCAATTCAGAATGACTTGTACAAGAATCTGTGGCAATTATGTACCCTGGAAAATCCCAATTAGCATATCACAGCCAGGTGTTAAGGGTGTGATTAGATAGTGGCTAAGAGGTGTTATAGGAACGCCCAGAGTAAGGTGTTAAAACAGCATTGTACATGGCAGACAGTTGGTGTCGAACCCCCCCACCTCTATTTACGCTTGGTTTCTTTATTTTTACATAAATGGCCTCCTTAACACCTCTCTTGAACCAGTCACGTTCCTTCGCCAGTATGTTAACATTACAATCTTCAAAGGTATGTCCTTTATCCTTAAGATGCAGATACACGGCTGAGTCCTGACCCGAGGAATTGGCTCTTCTATGCTGGGCCATACATTGATGCAGTTGCTGTTTGGTCTCCCCCACATACAAATCAGAGCATTCTTCACTGCACTGCATATATGATGTCGCTTTTCTTGTGTTTTGGTATTGGGTCTTTCGGATGTACCAATTGCTGCCTCAGTGTGTTGTTCGGTTTAAAGCAGACAGGGATACGATGTTTTTTTGAAAATTCTTTCTCGGAGACCCCTGCTACATATGGGATGACCATGTTCTTCCTCCTGTCTTGCTTTTCCCCTTCACTGTTGGTATTCGTGTTCTTTTCTTTCCTTCTACTTCTTTTGACAAAGGCCCAGTCTGGATATCCACAAGTTTTATATCCAGACTGGGCCTTTGTCAAAAGAAGTAGAAGTGCAGTGAAGAATGCTCTGATTTGTATGTGGGGGAGACCAAACAGCAACTGCATCAACGTATGGCCCAGCATAGAAGAGACAATTCCTCGGGTCAGGACTCAGCCGTGTATCTGCATCTTAAGGATAAAGGACATACCTTTGAAGATTGTAATGTTAACATACTGGCGAAGGAACGGTTCAAGAGAGGTGTTAAGGAGGCCATTTATGTAAAAATAAAGAAACCAAGCCTAAATAGAGGTGGGGGGGTTCGACACCAACTGTCTGCCATGTACAATGCTGTTTTAACACCTTACTCTGGGCATTCCTATAACACCTCTTAGCCACTATCTAATCACACCCTTAACACCTGGCTGTGATATGCTAATTGGGATTTTCCAGGGTACATAATTGCCACAGATTCTTGTACAAGTCATTCTGAATTGAGAAAGCCAGTCGGATGACTAGCGAAACGTCTTCAAGAACTACATTTCAAGTCCAGTTGATCTAATTGAATACAACAGATAAATCTATAGAGATTTAGAGGGATGAATATTTGAATGTTAGCCAAGGTATGAATAGACTCTGGCTGAGGGTAAACATAAACATTTCAGTAGTAATAGTAATAGCAGTAGCAATCAGCTCTCTGGCGCACATCCTGAATTTTTTTTTATTTCCAACACTGATTAACAGTCAAGGGCCTTTCAGCTTCTGTTTAAAAAAATGTAAATTCTATCGCACAAAGTCTAGAAATGATTATGTGGGTCAGTACAGGTCTGGTTAGGAAAAACTGTATATCCACCCTGGAACATTTTGTCTGTGTTCAGGTGCAGTATTTCTGTCTGATGAAAGCTTTTTCAGACTTGTCATTATCAGCTGGAGAATCTAAGGCTACATACACATGAATAATGTGTAATACACATGGGTAATATGTAATTATTGCTCATGTGTATGGGAAAAAAAATTGGTTGATCCATCTTGTATGCCAATACTTGCACTGACATTAGCCGTGGATTGGTCAGTTTGGCCAGAAAACTTCTGTTGGTCTCTATTATCTACATGTTTGGCCAACCGAAAAGATGCTCTGTATAGGGAGATCGGGTCAGTGTGGATTTTCTGATTTGTTGCAGATATAGACAGATACCAGTGGATTCTGTTGTGTATGTGCTGCAAGTTGGTTATGTACCCAGATTTAGATCAAAATATCTGATAGATGCTAAATAATTATTATTATAAATAACCAGTATCATAATGTGTAATCTTTCTCTGGGGGATTTTCATGCTCTTTTTCCAAATTCCCTTAAAGTGGGTGGTTATGGGAACATTGGTGTCATTGGGAACAGCATTAAAAAGTGAAGGTTTATTTTCTGCACAGCAGGTGTTTTTGTATTAAATAACATTTTTTACTGTGGAACAAAAGCTATTTTTGTACCACTAGATTACTTTTTGATTTTCCTATGAGATTTTTGCAAATGAATCATAGGGTAGTGATCCTTTAAAAAAAAAATGTTAAATTACAGAAAGCTTAAACTTTCAATACACGTGTTGAATTTTTTAATAGTATTTTGGAATTGAAATATACAAAAAAAATATTAACTTTTATTGCACAAAAAAAGCAATTTCAGCTTCTTAAAAGGGGAACTTCAGGCTAAAAAAAACTGTTCTCTGTACTTATTGCTATATTTACTAGCCTATACATGCAGCAGTAATTTCACAGTAAAAAAAATACATCAATCTGAAACTGTTGAAAGTTTCTTAGTTGGGGACCTCTATATTTTTTCTATGGTGCTAGTCCCTTAGCGACTGTGGATAAATGTCAATCCTTTTTCCACACTTGTAAACTATTTAGAATACAAAGTCCCTTACCTAATGTACGGTGGGGACTGCACTGTTTTCTGTGCAGGTGGTAAGTTTAGATGACTAATTGTGTGAGTTTAGTATAAACCTATTTTTAAGAAAATATTTTTTTACAATGTACTAAATTATTTATTTCAGCAATGCCTGGATGTATTTCATCTGGTCATTTTTAAAGATCTAGAATTCAATGAACAACCTGTCAACCTTATGTTTATTTTTATATCAACTTATGCCTTTAAAACCAAATGTCTTTATAAAGGTAGAAATGGATATTGAGGGATAATAGCAACAAAGAAGACCTTTTTTTAAATATATTTAAAATGTTGTATCATATTTATTGCTGCCCTGAAGGATGCAGCATTTCTTTCTCTTAAATTACTGTCCTGGGATGCTATAGTTCGACTATCATGATCATTTTAACTATATGTTGTGACATAGTCATGGCAGATATTAAAGATGCAGTTTATATATAATATAAGGGACTGTTAGCTATGAATGAGCAACAATTTTGACAGCTCACTGATCATCTACTATTGCAGAAAAGGAGGTAGGATTATTCTCTCTTACCTCCATGGAAAATAAAGATTTTAAAAAGAAACAGGGCAGGGACCTTCTTTCCTCTTGTGGCAAAGCTCTAGCACTTCTATTTATATAATTTATATATTTATCTTCTCAGCTATCTATGTATTTATCCCCCTTATATGACTTTATTGTATTTTATTACTGTACAGTGCTGCTTTATAAATAAACTATATAATTATACAAACATATACAAACATTTTACAGTAGATGCCGTTATTGGCTAACAATAAAGACATTTAAAAATGTAAACTTTTGGTACATTATGGTAAATTTACAAATAAACTATAAACTAGAAAGATATTAAAGGGCATGTCTATTCAAAAAATAACTTTAGCTAGATATGTTCTCCAAACCCCACTTTCGCATTATTAAAATTTACCAAAGATGTCCCTGTATTTCGTTACCTGACCTGGTCCCTTGCTGCTCCTCCTCTTGTCTGCGGCTGACAGCCGCTTCACTTCCTGGTTGCAGCTGTCAGTAAAAGTGTGAAATGATATCATGCTCAATCGCCTGACAGCCACAACCAGGAAGAAGAGCGGCTGTCAACGTTGAAGCCCTCTGCTCCTGTGTTTGCTCAAAACAAGCTTGCAACAGGAGCAGGGGGGGCACCTTTGCGGTCAGGTAAGTCCCTTCAGGGGCATATTTAAAATTATTGATAATGGGAAAGTGGGGTTTGGAGAATATTTGTATTTTGACCGGACATGCCCTTTAAATTATACTTTTAATCCACTCATGTTGCATGCATTCTCCATGGGAAATGACACCTCCAGCCTCAAAAGGCCATGGAATGAATAAACCAATCACAATTTATTCTGGGTAGTTAGCATTTTTAAATCAGTTTGGGACTGTAAGTTACAGGATGACCCTAACAAACTGTTTGGTTTTGTCTGATGGTTCAGTTATTTTGTTTAAATGTTTTTTGGTTTGTCTTTCTCCAGACAAATTTAACAGCATAGTTTCAAGCATTCAAATTTAGGTTTGCAATGCTTTACCTTGAAATCATTAGTATTTAAAATAATTGATTCTGTAAATGGTAGTATTCAGAATAGAAAATCTTAATCTACATTTAGAACCGTCTATTTAGTATAAAGAAATGGGAAATTTGTCAATAAAAAAACTATTATTAGATTAAATTGTAATCACTTACTGAGTCTGCCATGAAAAAAGGCTAGAAATACTAGGTGACATGTTACTAAAGAACAGAGACCAGGGCAAGATGGCAGTTGCAAAGCTGTAAATAACTAGAGTTTAATTATGCCATTTTATTCCACTTTAATTTCTTATTTGGGTTCATTTTCAATTGGAAATTTAATTATAGCTTTATAAAAAAGAAAAAAGAATGTAAAGAAGCTTAGAGAAGATCAAGGGTCTATAAGTTGCTGGATCATTTATAATTGTTGCTTTAAGATTCACTCATTTCATTGTAATTTTATTTGCTATAACTCACCTTCTCTCTGATATAAAAAAATAACCTGAGGGTCATGGACATGGATCTTTCTTCAATCTAAGAATTAAGAATATAAATTGCCACCTGCTATACATTTCCAGGACTAGGATTTCTCTTTCTCCTAACCGAACAGATCAAATATTTTGGCAAAAAAAAAAAAAAAATTGTGTTATCAGCAGAACTTTATCAAACTTTTCTTTATAAAAAAGAATGGCAGATAAACAGAAGATTACATTTTATTATATAGAACATATAGGTATTTGGATGGCAACACATTTAAAGATTAAATATAAATCTTATTTTGTATAGCTAACATTTTCTACTGCTACATAAGTGTACATTTTCCCCTAACATTCACTATGCTCAGTAGGGCTGATGCATAGTGAGTATTATAATTTGAATGATTTCATAAAATTAACATAGCTAATCTAAAAATATCTTATATAAATCTGCTTTAAAGTCTAAATTTCTTTGCCAAAACGTTATTCCGTAAAATATAGAAATGTGTATCGTATTTCTACACTGTGTAGTATAACGTTATTTAACTGTGAAACAATTTCGTTGGTGTCTTAAATTGGGAAAATACTATGAAACAAAGATAGCGAGGACCCTGCCAGTTTATAACATTAAACATTTTTATATTTGTTTTACAGCAACTGATAAGATCAACCTTTAATTAATACAAGAAATACGATCAGGTCCCATTTGCCTGAAAAGTTACAATTGAACACAGATGTAGATCGAATACATATGTTAAATTGATAATAAAGTTAATATTAGCCTCCCCCCCCCCCCTCCCTTATATTATTTTCCATCTCGCACCCAGAGAAAACTACAATAGCCGAATGAAAAGAATAGTTTTTTTTTACATGATTCTGATATGTTATTTCTAAGGTTAATGTCCCTTGATATTTTAAGCGTGAGCATCTGTGTTCAGTTACATAGAACTGTCTTCCGTTAAATTCTCCATTGGTATTACTTTAGAAAACTTTGGTAATTGTACTATATTAATGTCTGCATTGTTGGTTTGGTAGAATATTCTTATTTTAATTATAACAGCATCGGATTTTATGGCTAGAGGATCTCCCCCTCTTATATTAAAAGTAAAGTACTGTTTAATGTATTTGTTTTTGCATTGTATGTTTTAAAATGAAAAATTATTTTAGAAACATAAGTAGGTCTCTTAAAGTACCTTAAACACTGATGGGGATGAAGTAACAGGAAATGCTTTAAATGGTTTTTTAATTAAGTTGCAATTGTAGGATGAAAATGTTTTGTCAGATACACAACTAAACACCTGGACAGCCATACTGTAAGACCATTTCAGACCATGCAGAGTTGGGTAACAGCTAACCCCAGCTAGTTAATGTCTGTAAGGGTTTGTTGCCATTTACTCAAAAAGATTTTTTTTACTTCCTCTCCACACTAACAAGCATCTACCTAAACTTATGCACATGCCAAGGAACCTGTTGCTTTGTATTCAAAATCTCTAAGCTTTTCTATTGTGTGTGTTACAGACGAGGGAAGAGTTCAACAAGTGAACAAATAATGGTCTTATGTAATTACAAGTTTCTTTAAGTATTGAGGGGTTCCCCACTACTACTAAGGATGCCTGCATTGCACTGGTTATTGGCCTGTACTAGAGATGTATGCTTTGTAGGGCTATTTAGACACATTTATTTACATTTTTATTTAAGGCTTGCAGTTCTTAGTGTTGCAATGAATATACTTATCATTATAATTTTAGGTGAAACTATTTCACAATTTAGTAACTTTGATAGGTACATTCCTGCTCATATTTGGGATGCAAAGGTGCTTATTAAAGGGTAACTTTGGTCTCTATACAAGTGACATTTATTAAAAAGAGCACATTTCTTAAAACAACTCCAGGGTTATGCTTTTAGTTGCAATCTATCTAAATCTATAGCAGTGTAAAGGGTGGTGTTTTCAGCTAGCACTGTGAGCTGTGGCATCACCAGCACCATTTCTCTGACCCCTTTGCCACAGGCACTGAGTATGCCCAGTTGTATCCTACTTCTGTAACTGTCTTTAAAAAGATTCAGAAAAGATTGGGGGGTTTTTGTCTGTGTTGTGCTTCTTACGCAGTACATCATGTGACTTTCAAACACTTTCTGGTTTATCCTGATTGTCTGGCTGTAAAAGCCTATAACCTAAGACCCAGAGATGCTATACATATCATCCTAGGCATGTTTGAAAGTTATGAGAGCTGAGAGCTCTTTTAAATAAATGACACTTGTATGAAAACTACAGTTACCCTTTTAACACTGCCAAGGGAATCATCTTGGCAGTGTTGTCCTTATACCCCCACCCCGGGTACCTGGGTAGAAACCACTTACAAATGTAATAGGCAGTGCCTGGGCTATAAATTACAGGACAAGTGTTTTTTTTCTATAGCTCTTCTTTAGAGGTAAAGTATTATTAAAAATCAAAATCCCAATTTAGAGCAATTATTGCCTAAAAAAATATTCCCCAATTTTTAGGCAGGAATCAGCCCCATATCTCATGCCTACAGGTTGATTTACATTGTAGTGGGAATCATTCTGTAATCAATTAATGTACAAAGCGCAAAAAAAGAGAAAATCTTGTTGATTTATATGATTGTAATATGTAAATAATAACAGGAATTTTGCAGATCACATCTTTCAAATGACCTGTTCCTTGTTAGTGATGAGTCCCGGTTTCGAAATGGACCTGGTTTTGATTCAGAAATTCCAGTTTGAAAATCTGTGGATCTGATGGATTTTTTTTTTTTCATTTTTGGATCTTTTCATTGAAAAATTAAATGTTAGAATATTGAAAATTAAATTAAAAAATTCCTTTGAAAATTCAAAAATTTTAATGAATATTTAAAAATGTATAATTCGAAAAGTTCTAAATTCAGATTTTCGGAACTTCAGTAAGTTTCATGGAACTGCTGCCGAAACGAAACTTACCATTTTCGTTCATCTCTATTGCTTATATGTGCTTTTCCGCCCTGAAATGTTTTGTACCATCAAAATATTACTAGAAAGATTCTTGAAGTTATTGTAAAAAGGTAGAATGAAGCCATGTGATGAAGTCTGATGCAAATAGGATCCAATCTTTTTGATACTGTACATATCAGTTTAAGTGAAAGAAATAACCCCCCAAAAAAATTCTATTGTTATTTTTAGCCGAGTTACAGACTTGCAATCAAAACTGAAAGGATGATTGAGGATTTAGTGAAAAATCTTAACAGTGAAAACCAGGAGTTGCAGATGCATTGCGCAAGTGCAATTTTTAAGGTAAGGAAAATACTAGAATGCTATCCATTTATTCAGTGTTAATTGTTCAGAGTTATCACCATTATTTATAAATATGTGGCTGTGATTTTACCTCATTTTACATTTTGTTGCTTTGCTTATATAATACCTTAATATTTCTTCAATATTTTTTAGAACCTTAGAGACCCAAAGTTAACTCTTCTGTAAAAATGAACTTTTTAAAAATATAAAGTACCTGGGGCAGGTAGGGTCGATTATTCCTACCTCCCAATATAATTTTGTTGACGAGCCCGAGCACTTAAAGTTCACATATGCCAGGTTAGCGTGCTTGAGGAAGCCTGACAGAAGCCGTTTTCTTCATACTGGTGCTCTTTAAAAATATATATTATATTATTATAAAAAAAAAAATTCTGTGCACATTACTTCTCCTTTAAACAGAAAATACTAGAACCTTTCCCAAAATATTTTACTCTTTTTGGTATGACACCTTTTGTTTTTTTATTCATACACAATGTACATAATCATGTCAACACATAATGTTTTTTTCTTTGGAAATATTTTGTGGTTTAAGTAATAGTAGAGCTTCACTATCCAATTCTTTTCAGCAGAATTATTCATAGTACATTTCTGTGCACTTTACAAACGTTTGGCTTTTTCTATTTATTTTATACCTTTTTTTTTCTTTTTTCATTTTCTTGGGCATTGTTTATGACATCAGGTAGTTTTTTGTTTTTTTTCGAGCTCTGCTGCCAGCATTCTTTTCTGTTCAAGTCATCTCTCTTTGTGTTTATAACTAAAAAGCTAATTCAAGTGGCAGCAGTGTTTTTGGTAACTGATGTCATATTGAATGTCCACGCATTATGAAATGTATAACATGCACTGGGATGTGTTGGCAGTAATACAGAAGCCTCAAGAAAGCCATAATCACCAGCCCCCGGTTCATATGCCAATTCAGATTACCCAAGCCTGCTAATCTTATTACTCAGGCAGCTTGTACACAAACTAAAAATCGTGACTTTTGGAAATGTTGTGATGAACCTGGGACACAAATTGTTCTTTATTTTTTGATATACAGTGCGCAGAAGATGATGAGACTCGCGAATTAGTAAGGCAATATGGAGGAATTCAACCGCTTGCTATGCTCCTTAGCCAGTTTGACAATAAGGAACTATTAGAGGCCGTGACAGGAGCCATCTGGAAATGTTCCATTAGCAGGGATAATGTGACCAAGTATGAGAATAACATTTTGATTTTGTATATTTTTTGTTCTAATGTCATTTCTGTGTGTTTTACATTATCCAAATCCCAGACACTGGTAATGCTCAATGTAAAAGACTTTTTTGCCTGTTAATGGCCAGCTGGTAACATTGAAAGAAGGTCATACAGAGTGTAAGGACTTTCTTATGGAGAAGACAAGATCAATGAGTAATGAATGTAGCAGGAAATCTAAATGAATTCTCTGGCATAGGTAGCAAGTACATAGGCTGCAAATATCAACTAGACTGACATAATAATCATCATTTCAGGAGCAGGTATATAAATATATATGTCTCTAAGGGAATAATCTACCCACCAGACGCAGTGATAAGCATCTACTGGATCAAAATGATGGACCACAAATTTCTCAGTTTATAGCTCTGAGAAAAAATTTTTTTTTCCCTATTGATGGACATATTTAAATAATAATAATAATTTGATTTACTAGAATGTCCAATCAACAAGATTGTTTAAATTAATTGTGGTAACCATTTCGTGTTGCATTTTGTGTGTTTAAATATATTACTCCAATTAATAACCTTAGCAAGAATTTAAATATATATATATGAGCCGGTAAATGATCCAGTGCTATCTCAGTACTTGTAAAGTATTTATTAATACATCAAATGAGCCTTATAAGATATTCTACTAGGACCCTGGCCCTTAAAGGGTAGGTGGATTGAGTGCCTGTATTCATTCATTGTTCTAGATAGATAGATAGACAGATATAGAAGTATATAAAGTTGCTCCTTTTGGTTTGAGAAAGGCCCCAGAAACAGGGCTATTTTATTTGCAATAAATTGGCTAACATAGGACTGTGGAGTGCATCTTTATATACTTCTATATCTGCATTTATCCTTTTTGGTAGCAACCAAGCAGTTTATGTGCTTGCAACATCTATATACACATATATCTTTAACTCATACACACTCACACTGTACAGGAAATGGGATGTGGCTCAAAACACGGTGTGGGGCTTTCTTTTATAACCTGTAAGTACTTATCTTGCACATTTTCTTTGTGATCTGTTTCGTTGTGCACTGTAACTGCATTTGTTTGAGATATATCCATTAGATTGAATATACCTTTTGATAAAATGAAAATGTATTGTAGCAGCAGTTTGATAAAATGTTTTAATCATTTCCCTAAATAAAATAGTGAGAGAATGAGTCATTACAGCTCCTCTTCAGAATATGCAAATAAGCAACGGACACTTCTGGGTGCTTTCCATGTTTCATTCCTTATTTGCATATTCTGAAGGGGAGCTGTAATAACTTATTCTCTCCCTATTTTATTTAACTTATTAGTGACGTCTGTCTATAGGCGCTTCATATTTCAATAAACCAGAGGCCTGCGCTACACTGATGATGGCTCAATAAAGCCGAATTTGGCCGACCATTTGAAACTAGCGAGCGGTGGGCCAGAACAAATCGCTGTTGGGCCGCGGCCATCAGTTCTCTGATAATGATTGTGTGGTCCCATAGGGAATCGCACGATCGCCATGATACTGGGATATCCGGAACAACAAATGGCAACTGAGATCGGGTGACTGAGACTGCCACCCACACCATACAATATTTCCTAAGGACCTATACATGGTAATATCAGTCGGTTGGTCAGAAATATTGTATGGGGTGTACCCAGCCTATTCCTAAAACTAGAATTTGTTTTACAATGCCTATATGCTAGTTTTTGTACTCTAAATCAGGGTTTCCCAAAGTGTGTGCCAGGGTGTACACTGGTGTGCCTTTTGCTAGCCAGATATGTGCCTTTTTGGCAGTGGAAATATTGCCAGTATAACTTTTTGTTAATTTTTGTTGTATAAAAATATACATTATTTTAAAATTTCAATGTAGTGTGACTTATCACTAGTACATAAAAATATTCCAACATTAAGAACACAGGTGTGCCATGAGAAAAAATTGCATTGCCAAGTGTGCCATAGTCTGAAAAAGATTGAAAACCACTGAGTTAATGAACAATAGCAGATGGTTCTTAACAATTTCATTTGAGTTTTATAGTCTTGGTATATGCTTAACATGTATATATCACAAAGGTTACAATGCAATACAATCACATTAAAATTTCTTTAAGATTTCAGGAATACAAGGTTATAGAGACTTTAGTTACATTCCTTACAGACCAGCCTGAGGAAGTCCTTGTCAATGTTGTTGGAGCATTAGGAGAGTGTGGCCAAGAACCAGCCAATCGAGCAATCATTCGTAAATGTGGGGGCATCAACCCATTGGTTAACTTACTCAGTGGCACTAATCAGGCATTACTAGTGAATGTTACCAAAGCAGTGGGAGCCTGTGCATCTGATCAAGAAAACATGTCGTAAGTTGCACCTTTAACTTTACTATACTGATTATTTTTTTGAGAATTTCAGTTTTTCTTCTAACGGAAAACAATAAACAACATTTTAACCCGTAATTATGACTATGCCTGCCAAGTGACATAGAATGTAAAAATCCCTTGATTTGAAAAAATGAAAAAATATAGGGGAAAAACCTTTCAATGCTAAACCATAACAGGTGTTGGATGTTCATTGAGTCTGGAAAATACAGTAAATTGAAAATCTTGTTCTTGAAAATGCAGACACAATGGAATCGCCGAAATCCCAGTCACTGTAAAACTGTAATTGTTAAACTGGAACAATTCAAGTTTATAGAATAAAAACAATAAACATAGGCACAATAAAGCAAATTCAAACAATACCAGACAAAAAAAACCACCCAAACAAAGTGAAGCAATAATATGTGTGCCTGGCCTGGAAAACAGAAATAATACATTTAACAGCTGGTGTCAAAGAAAATACAGAATTCAGTATATTTCTTAAGATTATAATGACAAAAAAATTGTGTGTCCATAGACTTAGAATAGACTCTAGAGACACAGATTTAAAATTTGACCCACTGGTTGTTCTATTCCATTTCATGACTTTCAACCACCTCAATACATAAGGAAATGTAATTAATTATATTTCATATTTGGACTTACTCTTCTGTTCTGTTTATATATAATGTCTATGGTTATAGAAAAGTTAACAGTAGTTTCACACTAGATGTTAATTAAAGGTTTGGGTTTATTTTTTCTTTTTCTTGGTTTAGGGGTGTGCTTATCTCATACATTCACAATCTGTTATTATTATTATTATTATTATTATTATATTATTTTTCTTGGTATAGAGGTGTGCTTATCTCATACATTAATAATCTGTTATTATTATTATTATATTATTTTTGGTATAGAGGTGCGCTTATCTCATACATTAACAATCTGTTATTATTATTATATTTATATTATTTTTCTTGGTATAGGGGTGCTTATCTCATACATTCACAATCCAGTTTATTATATTATTTTTCTTGGTATAGAGGTGTGCCTATCTCATACATTCACAATCTATTATTATTATTATTATATTATTTTTCTTGGTATAGAGGTGCGCCTATCTCATACATTCACAATCTATTATTATTATTATTATTATTATATTATTTTGCTTGGTATAGAGGTGCGCTTATCTCATACATTCACAATCTGTTATTATTATTATTATATTATATTATTTTGCTTGGTATAGAGGTGTGCTTATCTCATACATTCACAATCCGTTTATTATTATTATTATTATATTATTTTTCTTGGTATAGAGGTGTGCCTATCTCATACATTCACAATCTATTATTATTATTATTATTATTATTATATTATTTTTCTTGGTATAGAGGTGCGCCTATCTCATACATTCACAATCTATTATTATTATTATTATTATTATATTATTTTGCTTGGTATAGAGGTGCGCTTATCTCATACATTCACAATCTGTTCTTATTATTATTATATTATTTTGCTTGGTATAGAGGTGCGCTTATCTCATACATTAACAATCTGTTGATATTATCATTATTAATATTATTATATTATTTTGCTTGGTATAGGGGTGTGCTTATCTCGTATATTACAATCTGTTTTTCTTATTGTCATTATTAATAATATTATATTATTTTGCTTGGTATAGGGGTGTGCTTATCTCACACATTAACAATCAGTTTTGTAATTCTGACTTTTCTCTTTTTTATTTCTTTTTTCTATTGTAATCTGGCTCATTATAGCAACATCCAATATGTATTATCAAATGAATAAATGACCCCATTTTCTTGAAAATGTCTGCCAGTTTCTTCCTCACTGCCTAACTCTGATCCCTAGTATCTAAGTTTATCTCAATTTTGGCCTGGGCAGGTGCCATCTTGCTTTTACAAGGTCACACGTTCCTCCTGGCACTGTTCTGCTGGAACATCACGGTTTTAACAAGGGGGTCTTTAAAGGGGAAAGAACTAAATTCAAGCCACCTCACATAGAGATTAGAGATGTTCGACACTGTTGAGTTTCGTTACGTTTTCGAATTCAAAGTTCGAAAATTCGAGATTTGGTTTTTGAAAATAGTCTATTTTCGATTTTCAAAAATCGTCTACTTTCGATTTTCGAAAATCGGCTATTGTCGATTATCAGAAATCGTCTACTTTCGATTTTCCATTTTATCGAAAATCGTCTACTTTCGATTTTCCATTTTCGAAAAATCGTCTACTTTCAATTTTTGTTAAAAATCTAAAATTCTAAAAATCCGGGTTCCGTGAAATTCGGGAGTTCCGGAAGTTTTGTCGGGACTCCGAAACCCTCTGACTCAATTCGAAACTGGGTTCTATTCAAACCCACATTACATCTTTAATAGAGATATAAGAAGGCATCTGTACTGCCCATCACTTGTTTGGTCTGTTGTGTCCTTTCCAATTCGTCCGAAGCTTCTGGGTTTTATAGAATATGCATTTTTTTTTCTTCCTCTCACTGCTTAAAAGGTGATATTTATTCTTTTTACTGCTGAGTATCAGTGCCTGATATATTTCCTTACTGATTAAATCTTTCTATTAAGGTGACACGATATTTATTACTTGTTTAAAAACATGTCAGAGCGATTTCATCTTTCTTCATGTGTTTGAAGTTTATTTTTTTGCACAGAAAGTTTGGGTTGTAAGGGATACTAGAGGCTGTCTGGTCTTTTGCTAAGTTTAAGGTGCTCAGTGGACCCTAATGAAATGTATAAACACAAGACAGATGGTGTAGTGATGATTTCTGATGAGAATTCATTTTTCAGTCACTCATAAAGATAGTTTGATTACAGCGTGGTTATGTAATTATAACAGTATTTAGTGTTTGTCATGTTGGTAGGAAGCACATGGGAAACAAGTTAGAAATGATACAACACAAAGGATGCTCTGTGGTAGAAATACAAATGTGTATTCCTTGTACAAGAAAGCAGTAATGACACATAATTCTCTTTACTGCTCTTAAATGCTTGCAGGAATCTACACGGTACAAAAAATATCTAGGAAACTAATGTCACTATCATAAAATAGAATTTGCCTGTGCAACTAATTAGATGTTATCTAACTGTAGTAATCCAGTAAAAAGCTAACATGTCGTTGGTTGCTGCAATTTAATAGCACAAAAAAACTTTTGCACCACTTATTGTTTTGTATGATATCTTACTGTCATTTTTTGCTTTTTATGTGTGTCTTTGTTGACTGTCTGTGCTGCAGAATAATTGACCGATTGGATGGAGTTCGTCTGCTGTGGTCTCTCCTTAAAAATCCCCACCCAGATGTCCAAGCGAATGCCGCATGGGCCATATGTCCCTGCATTGAAAATGCAAAGGTGAGAGTTCAATTAATCCAGCTGCAAACTAAAATGCAAAAGAACGCCCTTTTTTATATTGTAAAAATCTTACACTACACAACTTCCTGTCCTCTAATCTCCCCTGTCCCATTGGTCAAGGCATGTTTGGTGTGTTTTAACCAAGGGAAGAACAGAGGAACTTTTTAAACAACTGCCTTTTAATCGTTGTGGTATGCAACAATGCCTTTAGTTAACTTTGTGCTTTTACATGTATGAATTTTGTTTGCAATAATGTATGCCCACAATTATTTACATTAGTTATTCAGTATGTTTTGTGTTAACGGGATGCTCATTTTTTTTCTGCATAGTAATGTAAATCCTGCTCTCTTTTCCTTATGATACCTGTTGTTTATGAAATCACGGTTCATAAACAACATGGTGATCAGTATGTTGTTGTTCTAAAACTCTCTGATTACCTATATGTCTGCATTATGAATTATACAGGTGAATACTAGAGATGGCCAAACTTCATAAAGTTTGGTCCATTTTCGAACTTTCGAACTTCTAAAAAAGTTTGAAAGTCCAAAAACGGACCCATTAAAGTCAATGGGGGGTAAATAGTTCAGAAAGTTCAAATGAACTTTCCGAAATATTACAGTCTAAACTTACCTTACAGGCCTCTGGGACCTGGGAGATGGTGTTGGGAACACGTCTGTGTGTGGGGATTCCTCACAATACTTTCAGTAATCCCTGAACGTTCGAGGATTTCCGAACTTTCTGTAAAACTCAAACGGCCGCTTCGGCAAATCCCCGAACGGCCGGAGATTCCTGAAATTGGACATTCGTGGATTACAGAATGGCCGACAATCCCCCCAGATGTTCGGGGGTCATGCAGTTCGAACCGGGACCCCCCTCCCCGGCACTGACGTGCCTTTGTGGGGGGTCCTGCAGCTCGAAACCAGGACCCCCTTTTTCTAAAAAGTACCTTTCAGGTCTTGGCGTCTTCTTGTCGGCCACACCAACTCCGCTGATGCCGGGCAATGTCACTGCGGCCACCAGTGACACCACCGGCGCTGGCGACCTCAACGTCGCTGGTGTTGCCGACCTCCTGATCCAACGTCTTCTTTCTTCTGCCATCAACTGCTTGAAATCATATGATCACACTTTAAGCAATCATATTGGAATAAAAGATTCAAATATGATTGGTTACTTTGTGATCATATGATTTTAAGCATTGAAATCTTAACCAATCACAATTGGATTTGGTCCTTCTGCAAACCTATATAAAGAGCTGCAAACCTCCGTACAGCTCAGAAGTCATCGCAGTAGATGGCAAAAGAAAGCAGAGGCTAGCAACATTGGCTCCGTTTAAGCCAGCCGTGCCAGCGGCCACAGTGAGCCCGCCTGGCATCGGCGACTTCAGCGGTGCGGGTGTCGCTAGCTGTGAAGAAAGAAGACGTCGGATCAAGACTCTGGTAACATCGGCCTCGTTGAGGCCACCGGCGGCGGAGGTACTCTTGGGGTTGGTGGCCTCAGCGCACCGGATGGAAGAAAGAAGCCGCAGCCCAAGGGCTCTTTTAAGAGCCGATGGGGGTCCTGGTTCGAGCTGCGTGACCCCCAACAAAGGTACTTCTCAGTGCCGCAAGGGAAGGCACTGAGAAGATTTGGGAATATCTGGTCGTTCGGGGGTTTTCGGAAGCACTACCCCCGAACTCTACCCCAGGAACTAGTTTGAATAGTTCGAGTTCGTCCAATCTGTGCTTTTGTCAAGTACTTTTTTATAGGCCTGCATCGCGAAACATTGTGCCTTTACAGAGTCTTTTTTACTGATCTCCAAGAGCTAGACAGCATTGTTTATTTTTAAACTGGCTTTACAGCCAATAGCATGGTACATTTTGTCAGTAGATTTTTATCAAACAGGATAATAGACAGGATTTTGTATTCCTTGTATAGTACTAGTCAGGTGGTCCTAAATTTGTTACCATTCAACAGTTTTGAGGCTGTTAAAATAAACAGTCTTTGGTGTTGTAGGAGGCATGCAGTCATATCTACCTTTAAATTGTGGAATTTCTAATAAGCAAAAGTAGTTCTCAATAATGTTTTTTTTTTTTTTTTTTACCGCTTTGTGTTAAAAATGTTCCAATATTTCATTTTTTTTCCCATTGAAAATTTAACAAAAAATTCTCCAGCTAACTAGCACAAACTGTCTAATTTGATGGTTCAAATGTTTTACGAATTTGCAAAACAGATTTAACATGAAACAGCTGGTAGACACATATCTAGACATAATACATTTTATATTGTATACCAGGGCTTTTCGGGCTGCTCGGTTTCCATTATGCTTTTTTTTTTTTCTTAACTTTTTGTACAGGAGCAATTATTATATATGTCTGGAGTAAGAAACTACTAGCAAACATAGTTGTATTAACACAGTATTTGCCGCAGTGACATTTCAGAATTTACTGCATCATGCTGCTCGCTGCTAGGTGATATTTAATTATTCCACCAGAAGCTCTGACCCCAACACATTGATGTAAAGAAAAACCTGTCCAAGCCACTCTCATTAGAAATACCTTAGGTGAGGACCTAAACAGCTAGGTCCTCACTCTGGGTTTACCTATGGACAGTCTTCTTTCTAAATGGTATTGAAACCAGCAGCAGTGTAGTGACCAAAGTTTTGGAACATAGTTTGACTAAGTGAGCAAACAGGCTGTACATCTGCAAGAGTTCATTTTCACATGGATATGAATGTAGTCTTGGGCTAATCAATTGATTAGCTTCTGTTTGAAACAGACAAAGGATTTTTTAATTAGAGATGACAGTATCCCTTTAGCTAATGTAGTAGCGTAAGGAAGACTCTTGTTGATAATCAGTGTTTATTTCTGTAGTCATACCATTACGTTTTTGGGCACAAGAGTTGTTCTTTGACAAATTATGTTTGACAAGTTAAGCTTTTTAAGATGTCCAAAAAAACGCTGCTGATAGATGTATGAAAAAGCGTTTATCGGCGCTGCATTTTGCTGTGTTTATTTTGCTGTAATCTATGAAATAAGAAAAATACTCGGTTTTGGAAACAAATGAGAAGCTGATTTAGCTTTGGAATTATTTTTTCCTGGCTGAGCTCTGTTTGCTACTTTTTTCAATTGATGAACTCGACATTCTCGGGAGAGTTTTGCTTTCTGGAAAATAGATCTTCCCAAATTTAATTTACTTTCTAATGTTGAATAAAGGCTCAGTGTTTATCCATATGCCCATTTTCAACCTGTTCCAGATGCCTGAACATATCAGTTTGGGATATGTTAAAAATGGATCATACTTTCTTTTGTCATGCAAATGAGCAGAGTATGTTATTTTAATAACTCATTTTGGGCATGCATTGCTATTCAGAACGATGCTTCTTTGCAGGGTATCATTTAAAAAAAGTTAATTTAAGATCATAGTTAAATAAGTCCTGGGTGTTTACACACATTGGACCCACTACACATGACATGCTGATCCATTGGATTTCTTTCCATAGTGTAGTTTATTTGGTCAAATATATTAGTAAAGGTTCCCATACACATGAATGTTTGTAGCAAATTCACAACAGATTCCAATGTAATGTGCATATGAATGTGTGAAAATGTAAAGAGTATGTCCACCTCCACACACACACTTTCAGTAATTGCTATTAGCTAATTGCCTTTCAAAACCTCGACCTTGCGAGATTCTTAGTTTTAGTTTTCAAAGCTTGAATCGTTTTCGCATCACGCCTCAGCCAATCACGGCCACCACTGCCAGCCTGGCCACTTCTGCAGCCTCTGTGCCCAGAAAAGGCATGGGATCTAAGCAAAAGAATGCAGAGGGAACAAAGGCTGGTTTGGTAGGTAGGTTTACCAGCATCTTTAAAAAATAAAAACCTTGTTAGGTTGAGGTGGCAATTAGCCTAATACTAAAAGTTTGTAGGGGGTGGGGGGTGGACATACCCTTTAAGGTTCGTGCACATGTGCGATCATGAAGGGTCTAAAATTCATACACCCATGCAGGAGCAAAGAAATTAGGCTCACATGAATATTTACCTGAGCCACTATATTTGTTGTATATGTCATAGTTTGCCCTTGCAATATATGTTATCTAGGGTAGACCACCCAAAAAGTTAAATCTAGTATCAGTCAGCACAAATCATATATTCATTTGAGACACACAACTTCCAGTAACAAAACATTTTTTGAACAAAAACATGCTATAAATGATACATGGTGTTGGAAGTTATATCAATTAGCTTTAAAGGTGAGAGATAGTTGAGACTTTTGTGGATCAGGAAATTCGGCTCAACAGCACCAGGTGGTATTATAATCTCTACCTGTTTCTGTAATAATTATAATAATTATAGGTAATCCGCCCCCACCTCATTTAATCTATGTATGTTTTTATCTCTCCTATATATTGTATACTTTTTTATGTTAGTAACATGTGCAAATAAAGCGTATTGAACACCTGTACTAACAAAGTACCAACAAAGTCTAGTGCACACAGGGATTTAGTGAAAATGCCTTTAAAGGGTATCTCCGCCCTAAAAAAAATTTGGGGGTGGACATAGATAGATAGATGATAAATACTGTATATACTCGAGTATAAACCGAGGTTTTCAGGCTAAAAATCAGCCTGAAAATCAGGCCTCGGTTTTTACTCGAGTTAGTCACTTACTTTGGAAATCCGGCTGCCGCTCACACGCTCCCTCGCTGCCTGTAGTGATGTCAGCTGGCGCATCAGTACAGGCAGCAAGGGAGCAAGCGAGCGAGCAGCTGGATTTCCAAAGTAAGTGACTGAATTTACACAGATGGCTACCGGTAATGAACTTGAAGAGAAGGATGCCCACAGAAGGTACCCACTTATCAGTAAGCCCACTGAACTGGGGGGGAGGGGGAGGGTGCATTCGTTTGGAAACTACAACTCCTAGCTACTAAAGCATGCTGGGAATTGTAGTTTCCAAACTTCTGGAGTGCCAAGGAATAAAGCTTTAGTTGTCTTTTAAATGGACAGTAGAATTATCATACAATAATAGCCAAATCCAGTATGGTTATTACTGTATGGGACCACTGTATGGTGATTTTGCTGTCCATTTAAAGGGCAACTAAACAATACAGAATCAGAAGGGGAATGGTATCTATTCTTGCCTTCTGATTCTGTATTGTTATGAGGCTTTTTTTGCCCTTTAAATGGGCAGCAGAATTCCAATACTGTAGTCCCATACAGTAATAGCTGTAGTCCCATACAGTATGGGACTACTGTATGGGAATTCTGCTATCCATTTAAAGGGCAAATAAAGCCTCAAAACAATACAGAATCAGAAGTCAGTAGTGGTCATTATTTCTACCCTCGGTGTATACCTGAGTCAATCAATTTTATTAGTTTTTTCAGGTAAAAATGGGTACCTCGGTTTATACTCTGGTCCATTTATACTCAAGTGTATATGGTAGATATATCATACCCATGCTGTATATATCAATTACTTGTTCTTTATTATTATTATTAGTGGCAGATTTAATTATCTGTAAAAAGTCATTGGTTAAAAGACTATGTAATAGAGCAGGTGGCACAGACGTCATCTGCCCTAAACTAAAGATACTCAAATTAGCACTGCATCAATAAAGGGACACTAATAAAAAATGGCAATTAAAGCACATAAATAAACCAAGCTCACAGGAATAGCCAAACTAAAGTTGTATTTTAGACAAACACATAATAACAAAACAATAACCAAAGTCCCATGTAGAAAACCCCCCCCCCCCACAGTCACCCACGATATCAGCAGCAGATAAGAGGAATAGATTAGATATGCATACGTGACAGCACCGTCCAAACAGTTACTTGAATATAGGTACTATGTAGATAAATCCTGTGCTAAGCTGGATGCACAATATCCTTGATCACAGTTCCCGATCTGAAACACAATTGTAATCCACAAAACTACTTCCATGATGCATAGTTACCGTCCTCCGTGTTACCAATCTTAAGTCCAATCCTACGGTCGAAGTTCTTCTTACAGAGGTTCGCCGGTTCCCACATCTGCGTCCCTTACTTCCGGTTTACACTTCCTGTCAACCACGCTGGAATCCACCATTGCTTCTCCTTACTCAAACTCTCTCTGTTGCTGCTGTGCTGCTGTGGGTGCTGGTACGCCTACGCGCGTTTCGTCACTCACGTGACTTCCTCAGGGCGTCCTGTTCTCATAGCACCACCTGTATGTAAGGTGAGACATCGACACGATTTTGTAATATAGGAGGTGCCGACCTGTCCCTGTAATAATAAAAAGTCATTGGTTGCAGGGACACTACCAGTGATAGTAGATGAGATAGTTCTAGGGCATTGTCAATACAATAAAAAAGTACAATATGTAATGTTAAATATTCATTTATTTACTGTCCTGGCCTTCTAAATAATAGATATAAGCTGATAATGATGTTGCATGCATTGTGCTTCATTAGATTATATGTTTTCTGAAGAAGGAATTGTATAGCTTGTTGTGGAAATTGTTAAAATGATCAAACTGGAGTTTTTCTAATTCACTCATAATTTTAGTTGGTGCCTTGTATAAAATGGGCAGTACAGAAATATTCCTGCTTAGTAGAAACAAGTTCCTTATGTTTAGCTTCCACTACCACAGCAGTCTTTTGTGTGAAATGGATCAGAGGGATTTACTATACTAAAACCGTCATCAGATAATGCATTTTCCCTGGCTTCATGTTTAGAGAAATGAACCTTTCTCTCTAACACAGTGATTTACTTTTACAAATTTTGCTCCGTTGGTATGTGGAAGATGGTGCCATGTTAATATTTTGTAGTTACTTATTGGCTTATTATTTAAGATGGCACCATTCAGCCAAAGCATTACCATATATAGAGATGAATAAGCTGTTTTGTTCTGACAACAGCTCTGTGGAATCTATCGAAGTTCGGAAAATCCGATTTGAATCCAGTGGAATCTGAATTTTTCAAATTTTCTCCATATTTTCTTTTTGTGTATGGCTTAGGCATACAGTATGTTTTTGAATAATTATACTGATGCTCAGTTGCTAATGAATGTGAGCCATCTCTATGCATATGTAGACCGTTTTGTTTGGATTTTGGATCACGGAACTTGGAGGTAACCCTCAAAAGTATACATGTTGTGCTACTTTAGAAGGTTACTAAAATAGGAGGCTGCTTTCGAGGGTTATCATACAGTGTTTCGTACTTGTGACCCTGACCATTTCCCAGGTGCCTGAGCCATCTACAGTAAGCTAGCATGCTTTATTTACCCTTACCTTACTAGGAACTTTTTTTTCCCCCATTGACTTCTATGGGTCCATTTCAGAATTTAGATTTTTTTATGAACTCCAAAAATTTGAAAACGGAACAAAACTTGCAGGTTTCGCACATCTCTAGCAGTTTTTCAGATCAGCTTTTCCCCCCGATACGGTTTCACTAGAAAACTTTCAGGATCATTTACCCAGAGCCGCTATCGGTCAGGCTCTTTAGTAGGCTCTTTTTAATAGGGATGGGTTCCACCTCACTGATGGCGGTTCAGCTGTTTTAGGGGAGAAGATGGCTAGAGGGTTGGAGGAGATTTTAAACTAGGTTTGGGGGGGAGGGTATTGGCAGTCTCACTGGGATAGATGACCCAGGAGGAAAGCAGGGTGTAGATAGGCCAGTGGTGGGTGGAAAGGGGGGTGGGGCTAGCATAGGGGATAGGGAGGCATGTGTATTAAAGTGTATGAATAAATTACAGGATCATAATCTAAAATGTATGTTTGCAAATGCGAGAAGCCTGGCTGACAAAATGGGTGAATTGGAAATGATGGTGTTGAATGAAAAGTATGATGTAATAGGTATAGCAGAAACGTGGTTGAACAGTTCTCACCACTGGGTTGTAAATTTAGAAGGATACGCCTTGTTTAGGCAGGACCGAGAAAAAAGGAAAGGGGGAGGAGTATGTGTTTATGTTAAGAAAGAATTGAAGCCAAATTTAAAAGAAGTGATAACTAGCGATATGGATGTTAAAGTGGAGGCAATATGGGTGGAATTAGGCAACAGGAATGGGGGTAATGTCATTGTTGGTGTCTGCTATAAGCCGCCAAATGCTAGCAGAGAGGAAGTGAGTCAGCTTCATATGCAGTTGGCAAGGGTTGCAAGTTTGGGAGTGTGCTCATTATGGGGGACTTTTAATTTCGGGAAGGCAAATTTTCCCAAGTTAAAAATAGCTTTTCAGAATGTCAACTGGGATAATGTATTAAACAGAAGTGGAATGTGCTTAAGGGGATTTTAAGCCAGTTCATATCTAAATTTATAGCCTTGGTAAATGTAAAAAAAAAAAATATGCACCCATGTGGTGAGGTAACGGAAAGGGCCTTTAGGGATTATAAAAACTGTAACAAGGAATGTAATAAAGAAATCAAACTAGCTAAAATTAATAATAAAGTTAGGATAGCTGAACAAAGCATCACTAAGCCTAACATTTTTTTAAGTATATTAATAGTAAGAAGATGAGGACTGAGAATTTGGCAACATTTATTAATGGGGATAGGTTAGTTACAGAGAATGGAGATAAAGCAAATGTCTTGAATATTTTTTTTCACTTTGTATACACTATTGAAGAGTATAGTAGCAATAATGGTATAAAAGATTCAAATGCACTTTGGTTAACCGAGGATATGTTACAGAAAGAACTAAATAAGGTTAATATTAATAAATCTCCTGGACCAGATAAAATACATCCTTGGATACTTAGGGCTGATGTTACTCCAATATTCAAAAAGGGTAGTCGTTCAGAGCTGGGTAATTACAGGCCTGTAAGTTTACCTTCATTGATGGGGAAGATAATGTAAAGTTTAATAAGGGAACATGTTCTAGTGTGTTTCAAGGACTGACATTATAAGTAGTAACCAGCATGGATTTAGGAGGAAAAGATCTTGTCAAACTAACTTGCTTGGCTTTTATGAGGAAGTGAGTAGAAATTTAGACTCTGGCATAGCAGTAGATGTAGTTTACTTGGATTTTGCAAAGGCTTTTGATACAGTCCCCCATAGGCTACTAATGTATAAGCTAAGGTCTGTTGGTCTGGGGAGGCTCATTTGTACATGGATAGAAAATTGGTTAATGAATAGGATGCAGAGAGTAGTTGTTAATGGGGCTTCATCATTATGGACTAAAGTGCTAAGTGAGGTGTCACGGGGTTCTGTGTTGGGGTCGCTTTTATTTAATCTATTTATTAATGATTTGGAAGTGGGTATTGTCAGCAAGGTTTCTGTGTTTGCTGACGACACAAAACTTTGTCGACCATTAAAAACTTCAGAGGATGTGCAAACGTTGTAGGGGGATCTAGATAGATTGTCACATTGGGCTGCATTGGGCTATATTGGGTGATGCATTTTAGACTTAAAAATCCTTGTGTTGCTTATACTATAAATGGCTCTGTGTTAAGTGAATCCCTGTTGGAAAGGGATCTTGGAGTTTTGGTGGATAACAAACTTAAAGGAAGCAAGCAGTGCCAGGCGGCAACAGCCAGAGCCAGCATGATATTGTCTTGTATAAAGAGAGGTATGGATTCAAGGGAGGAAAATGTAATTCTCCCTATTTACAAAGCATTGGTAAGGCCTCATTTGGAATATGCAGTGCAATTTTGAAATCCTGTGTAGAAAAAGGACATCTTTGAAATGGAAAGGGTTCAGAGAAGGGCAACTAAATTAATAAGGGGCTTGGGGGAGCTTGAATATGAAGAGAGACTGGAAAAGTTACAATTATGTACGCTGGAGAAAAAGGCGCATGGGGATATGATTACTGTGTATAAATACATTAACAGGCCATACAATAAACTATCTGGGGCATTGTTCACCAATAGAACATGTTAGAGGACATGTGGCCATCCCTTAAAACTTGAAGAAAAAAGGTTTAGGCTTCAAGCTCGGAAAGGGTTTTTCTCTGTGAGAACGGTAAAGCTATGGAACTGTCTTCCAGTGGACGTTGTAATGGCAGGTTCATTGGTCAGTTTCAAAAAGAAGCTGGATGAGTTTCTGCAAACAAGGAATGTTGCAAGTTACTGGTATTGAAACATAAAGTAGAGTTGATCCAGGGAAATTTCCGATTGCCACTTGGAGTCAGGAAGGAATTTTTCCCCTCTTCATAAATTTTGTGGGTTTTTTTGCCTTCCTCTGGATCAACAGTTAGGCAGGAAATTAGGATATTTCTGAATCGCGAACGTTGGATGCACTGGTGATTTTTGCATAGCCCACGCATCCACCGCCAATATTTAGTTAAAGTCACGCTAACCGGTAGTATTTTTGCCCAGTGTGTCTGGGTAAATCGGCCCCATTGTGTCTCATGCAACAAGAGGTCCAAATTTTGCCTGTACTGCTTATCCACAGAACCAATCAGATGTAATATTTGTTATAGTATTCTGTAATTGGATAACATATGATTAGCTGCTGCAGATTTATAGAACAGACAAGGGGTGCATCTTTTATTACATAAACCACCACCACTCATGTGACTTATGCCATAAGCAGAAACTGTCTACATAATGTATTCCTTTGATGTGGTTTACAGAAATGTACTAAATGCATATACATGTGTTTTTTGGTGTTTTTTTTAACAAAAAAATAAAAAGAGCAAGTAATAAACATTCTTACATATCAAAGATTTTTGGTGGAAAAAGAATGCTAAAAGCTTAACATAAATAAAGAGTTCATTAAATTACATTATGGTTTTTGTAATAGAACATGTATATTTTGGATCTGTGGAGATGAAGTGGATTTTATTCACTCTTTCATTTGTTCAGTCTGGTTTTGACTCTGAACTGTATTTGGCACAGAGGACACAATTGGTCCGTCAGTTCTTGTTAAGTATACCTCCGTGTATTATTCTCAGATTCGGAAATGTTATCTTGTACAACATGGCAGAGAAATGAATTGATTAGCAGAAAAAAAAGAAAATATCAGTGTTTTAGAAATAAACATTATTTCAGTTTTTTTATTTTCCAAACATCTTTGAAAAGATCATGTGTGTGGTTAAACCCAAGCTGAAATGTTATTTTTATTAGATATAATATGCATCAGAGAATTATGTAATGTCAAACTTTCTTCCTTTCAACTGTTTGAAAACTCCAACTCCTAGCATACTGCAGGGAATTCTGGGAGTTGTAGTTTCTAGACATCTGGAGGGTGCAAGGTTGACATCCCTGTATTAAGCAGTTACAGTAATAAGGGTAATATCTCTGTGCAGTTCCTTTTAATTTTATGTCTATACCAGAGCCGGATTAACTTATAGGTCATTTCTTAAAGGGTAACTGTGGGCCAAGAATGACTTTAGCTAAATTGAAAGGAATTGCTTTCCTGAATATTTTTTCAATTTACTTTCATTATTTTTTTTTACATATTTTTGAAGATATTTACATTTCCTGCTTTGAAACCACGTGACAATCCCTCTTCCCTGTGTCTCCTCCTCCTCCATTAAAAAAGACAAACATTTACAGTACATACCTTACACACTCCCTGCCCCCTTCTTCTCTTCAGTACTCCTACAGTCACTGTAATTCAATCTCTTCCTGGTTTCTTCTGCATTCTCCTGAGCGTGTGCCAACCGCATATTAGAAAGAGGAACTAGTATTTGTGACTGCAGATTCAGAACCCCTATCTTAATATCTTGGGCTGAGCAGCATGTAGAGAGGTGGCGAGGACTCATTTTAAAGGTAGGAATCTGGCCTTTTATTTAAAACCTTGTTTGTAGACCACAGTTCCCCTTTAAAGATTCTTAGTTGCCTAGAAGAGGCTGAGTGTCTGTTACTGATATGTGCATAGTTTTTAAATTGTCGCTTGAAAATACATTTAAAAATAAATCTTATGCCTATTTTTACCTTATCGAAACGACTAAACACGTTCAGGGAGATGTAATAAAAGTTCTTATCGTTAAAAATGGTGCTAATTTTTTCCCAACCATTTAGATGTTAGCTTTCAAATAACATCTGATTGGTTGGGGAAAAATTAGCACCATTTTTACTGATAAGAATTTTTATTACATCTCCCTGGTTATCTCTTCTTTGCACCATTTTTACGTGTTTTGTGACAACATTGCCCTAATTGCGAGACATTTCCGATAGTGCCAACTTCTCAACTTATAATACATTTATTATCTGCTGGCGAGCTTGTTTTATTGCTTAAAAGAGTGGCGCAATTGCAAAATATACTAAAACCTATTCAAAATTAGCTGCAAAACCTTTGGTGTATATATTTTTTGGGCGGCCAAGTGATCTTATGGTGGATTCATGGTGAATAATCCCCCTTGTGTCTAGTTTTCTTTCTGTCTCTCTCTGATGAAGTGCTTGCCTAAATACTTCTTCACCTCCTATTGGTTTGTCTATCAAGCCTACAAACTTATTCTCTGTGTGTTTATTTTATGTTTGCTTTGTACTGCATCCATTCTGTTTTGATTAAACTTCTCTTTTTGGATCCTTACCTGTGAGCTTCTTAACCTGTTGTATAAGTCACTGTGCACCATTAGATATATTGCGAAAACTTGCCGCTTTTTCCTTCGCAATATAGCCAAAATCCGCAGGTTCCTTTATCTCCCGACCATCGCTATGCTTATGCATGCTCTCATCCTATCACGCCTGGACTATTGCAATCTACTACTTAGTGGTCTTCTTGCTTCCTACCTCTCTCCCCTTCAGTCTATACTTAACTTAAAGCCCTTCGCTCTGTGCTTCTTATATTTCCTCTCTAGTGTCCCCATATGTCCCTGCCCGTACCCTCCGCTCATCACTGAACCAGCTCATGTACAGACCCGTACTTCCTCTCACCTTAAACCTTTCTCTCTTGTGGCTCTCATCCTCTGGAATTCTATTCCCCTCTCTTAACGTCAAGAAACCTCTATTAGCAGGTTTAAATCTAGCCTTACATCTTACCTATCTAGTAACACTATATGACGGTTTTATTTGCACTGCATACGTCTCACTCCAGCACTTATACCCATTCCATTGTATCTGTATGTTACCCACCTAACTAGATTTTAAGCTCTACGGGGTAGGGACCTCCTTTTCTCTTGTGGCAAAGCTCTAGAACTTCTGTTTATATAATTTATATCTTTATGCACTGAACTATCTATGTATTTATCCCCCTTGTATGACTTTTTTGAAGTATTTTATTACTGTACAGCGCTGCATCCCCAAGTGGCAGCGCTGTACAAATAAACTATTCATACATACATTAAATATGGACTTAATATAACCATCTCATTATTTTAACATATAAATAATAGAAGTTCGTCCTCTGTAGCTATTTTCATGCATGTTATTTTAAAACAGAAAATGCTTTTGTGTAAATCCTTACTTAATGATTCACAGACAATACTAGAAATAGGGTTTTGATTAATATGCAAATCCACTTTGTTTGGTTTAATAAAACCTATGCAATTATCAATAAAAATGCAATTTCTAATTCTTTTAAGATGCAATTTTTGTAATCTTATGATTGGTATGGTGAATCTGGTGGTGCTGATTTCAATGTGATGTTTGGTAGCCAGTGAAGGAAAAGCTCACATTACTTTTCTATAGTTTGATCTCATTTATATAAACAAATGAGTTATTCCATTTTAGTCACAAACTTTCTTGTTTCCAAGTGCTTGGTACTGGCAATTATTGCAAGATTTGAAAATTAAGAGCTGAATTCCACTATTGCCAGATATGGTAGAGTGGTTATATTGCTATTTAAAGGCTAAGTATCATCATCAGCAATCACTTGGAACTGCCCATTGTACTGTGATGTACCATGGCGAATGCAGATGTTGGACATTGTGTTTGCTTGACTTTAACCCCAACTATTTGCTGGTATTAAGTCAAGCATCAGCAATGCCAGGTACAGCACATACAGCAGTTTTTTTTTTATCTACAAGTCACGCTACCCCTTGCCACATTACTGCAAAACAGGTTAGCATGACTTTATGAAAGAAATCAGCTGTTAATACATAGTCCCAAAAGAATATTATATGTTGCTAATAGAAATGAAGTATACATGCATCCATTTTATTATATTTACCCCGTGGGTATGGTGATATTTACAGTTTTCCAGTAACAATTGATGTGAAGCAGAAGTTCTATGTTAGAGTAAGCATGTTCTTTGATTTTTAAATCTGTGGTTGTGGAATTGGAAAATGCTGATGTATCTGGGATTAGTTTAGTTCTTGTCAACTTGAGAACCAGATGACTGAACCAGATGACTAGGGAAATCTATTTAAAAACAAGACGTCAAGCCTACAGTAGTTGATCTAACTGAATACAACAATAATGAACAAGAATCTTTTTGCACTTGTCTGAACACAACCCAAGTAAATCAGGGTTAAAATTGGTTTTGCTCTGGTTTAGTTTTGGTTGTCTTCTTTAAATTCTTTTTAGCTGTGTTTTTGGTAATATTAACCTCACAGATCATGTTAGTTATTTTAGTGCTTGGAGTGTTATATCTGTTTTATATTCTTTTGTTTATGCCCTGTGGCTTATGGGTGTGTATATTCTTGCCAGTAAAGGACAGAACATTCATAATCATCTGTCAAAAAAGAAATTGTTCTTCTCTTTACATATGTATGTTTAGGTTTTATACTTACCATTAGTCAATGTATTGGAGAGTTTTAGATCCTTGTGCCTAATTACACAATCTATTTTCTTGTCTATATTTTGAACATATGGTGTTAAGCCCAGTTTGCGGTTTTTCAGACCTTATTTCATTTCATTTCAATGAAGCCAAATTAAATGTTTTTAAAGGAGAACTTGTTATTTTCTTTTTATACAATTGTACATTTTCTGGCTGTGTGTCTTATTCTTTAAAAACAAATAATCACCCTTTTCTTTAATGGCCAAATAACCCTCTGATTATTTACAAAATACACTGTTTGCAATTAAATTTGTATTGTATTGTTATTGTTATTTTCTAGTTTTACATATTTATTTTCATAGAGGAGAAATGGGCAGCCTGGTAGCATTTAATAACTGTGTGCACAAACAAGCTAAATAAGCAATCCATTGTATTAGAATGTTTTCGTTGTCATATTTTATCTATAATATTTAGACCCACGTTACCTATAATAGGATTGTACTCTATCTAAGTGACTATAATACTGTAAATCTATGCACCCCTGCAAAATGATAAAATACATTATCCTGTCCAAACTTATTCCACATCTACAAAACGGAAACAGTTTAGTAAAAAATAGGAAGAAAATAAATAAATAAATCCAACCAAAACCTGGATGGCACATCTAGACTCAAATTGTGAGGGCATCTCTTCTGCAAAGTTCAGGCAACTACTAAAGATGTAATAAGTTTGAACTGGAAAATCTTGGTTCTATTTCTTTTATTAAATCGCTTGTCCACCCCCCCAAACTGAAATGTAAACCTTAAGCTAATCACCCCCCAAAACCTAGAGATTGCTAGGTTAAAAATCACAGATGCTCCTAAACCTACTTACCCACTCCTGATCCCTTGCTAGCTCTCATTTACTTCCTTGTAGCGGATGTCAGTGAGAGCCATGGTGGCCTTTCCTAGTCCGGCTTCTTCTGTTGCTGCTAGTGCACAGAAAAGGCACATCGCAGCAGCAGAAGAGAAGCAAGGGATTCAGTGTGGGTAAGTTTGTTTAGGACCATCTATGGGAATTTTTATTCTAGCGAGGTCTAGGTTTTTTTAGTTTCTTGGTGAACATGCCCTTTAAACAAAAAACACTGCAATTTGTGTGTAGACTTTTTATATCTATTGTAACTGATTTGCCCAATGCTATTTTTCACCAATACATTTCTTTACTCTTTGTACAGATTTAATAGCTGTCTCTGGTTTCCTTGCGTTTGTGGAAAGAATTCCTCTTTCTAAATCCTGGGATTTCACTGTATTTTCTTTTGGGGGGGGGGTTGTATTTGAAATCATGCCCTAATTCCCATTGAATACACAATACAGTATATATTGTATACTGCCAGCTGAATATTACATAAAGCAAACACTGTGTAAACTAAAATGTGGATTGTACGTAGATGTGCTTTCTGTGTTAAACCTACTGTGAACTCCAATGTTATAACTGTTCCCTTAACTGCTTTAGCAGAGGTTGAAATTCATTTGTTTTTTCTTTTTATTACATTTTTTAATGTTTTGTTTTAAGTGTATTTGGAAAGAGAAGTATATTAGATACAGTGTTATTTTTCTTGCATTCAAAGAATAGATTTTTTTAAGGCTCAGTTCAATTCAATATATTTTCAGTGTGTCATTGTGAATTATTTTTGCTGGGGAAAAACCAGCATGGCATATTTGGTCCACTTCATTTGGAGTTTTTTTTCTTTCAATGGAAATAAATACATTTTATATAATTAAACTCCAATGCGAGGACCTTAAGGGTTTTATCTTTTTCCTTTCACATTGACTTTGTCAAAGCATTTTAATGGTTTTGTGATCTGTATATTCAAAAATGTAACTTTGTGCTATTAAAAGTTTTACTACTGCTGACATTTCACAAGTTAAGCATTTTAAGGAAATACCAAGTGTAGCTTTTACACTGCCAAAGAATAGAGGAGTTCCATGATCCTTTTACAATAGAAACTCTATTAGAAATGGCTTGCAGATCCAGATGAAGTCCTTCTGAAAGTCAGAAAGGGGCCACACTGTCACTAACACTACAACCTTTATCTAATCTGTGAGGGGGGGGAGAGGGAGAAGACACTGCTTAAATAGTGAAGAGTTAAGCTTTGTACCCAAGTGAGGGCCGAAACTGATATTCATTTACATTGTGCGTCGCGGGACGGGCCCCGTAATTGCACGTGTGTACTGGCCTTTAAGCATTTGAATTTCTTTTTCTAAGACAGATTTAGTCTTGTTTAGGTTGTGTATGCACAGTCCCGATATTCCTTGCAAACAGATTATCAATTGGTAAACCGAGCAGTAGTCTGTGTGATAGTTATGAAAGTGGTGCAGCCAATATTTTAGCCACAGTTGCTGATGTCAGATTCGTTTTGTGCCCTGATTTTATGTCAAAATTGAGCAAAAAATGTATCTTACCAGGCAGTTGATTGCATTGGAATATTAGCCCATGTGTACACAACCCATTTTTCTACATAACTGATATTACTAGCAAACCTTATGTCACAAACTTTTGTGTTTCGTTCTGACAATTGAACCCAATTGAATTTTTCATTCTCAAACACAATGTTTAAACTTAATTTTAAAATACTAATAATTTTTAAAATAATGAAAATTCTGTTGGATCCGTGGATCCAACAAACCAGCATTTCCGAATTGAAACCATGTTCATAACAAACACTTATCTTATTTTTCAATAGAGATGGCTGAACTTCCTAAAGTTTGGTTTGTTTCCGAACTATAGAACTACAGTTAAAGTTCTATAGTTCAAAACCAAACCTATTAAATTCAATAGGAGAACATAGTTTGAAAAATTCTAGTTAATAATAGTAAAAATAGCAATAACTTAAAAAATACAGTAACTTACTGTAAATGGCTCTGTTACCTGGGAAATGGTACTAACTGGTTCTAACTAACACGATCGGACAATTGTCGGGTTTCCGCATTGAGTTTTTGCTATATTCGACGGTTACGGACGAATTCTAGGATCACCGAATCGTACATTCGAGGGTTACCGAGCGATACATTCGAGAGTAACCAAAATCGAAGGCTACATTTAAGGGTTACCGAAATCGAAGGCTACATTCGAGGAATACCGAACAATACATTTGAGGGTTACCGAAATCGAAAACTACATTTGATTGTTACCGTTTCAAAAATTTTATGATTATCAAATTTTCAATAATTATCTAACATAAATCAGTGAGTTTGAAAAACCCGAACTAGTTCGTAGTTCGTGAAGTTCTAAAGAGTTTGAGTTCTTCCGAACTATTAAAGCTCAGGTCGAACTCGGGTTCAGTCCATCTCTAGTTTTCAAGGTGATCCTAGATTTAACTCACCATGTATTTATTAGCAATGCTTATTCTAGTATTCCTCTTGTTTGAGTTTCCTACAGGCTATATTACTTTTTTTGCTGCGCACCTCAGCATTACTAAACTTTGGGGCATATTTATTAAAGACCATTAATTTTTTGCTGCCGTTATCGCCGATGTTTTCACCAGAAATGGACTTAGCACAATTTATAAAGCAGTGAAAACTGGTTTCAAAAACTTGTTTTAAAGCATATTGACATATATTGCACTGAAAACCGATCAATCATATTTATAAAGTGGTGCATAGTGTTTTCCGCCATTAAGTAAAGCCCACAAATTTCTGCTCGTATGTGGCTGTGATAATACCTTAGTGGGCATATTTCTAGCCTGAAATAGGTTCTATTACTCACTGTAAGGTGCCAGTCCATTACTATTCCCTGCCCACAGTGACTGGTATAAAAATCTTTCCCACAGTGACTGGTATAAAGTTTTCCCACAGTGACTGGTACATAAAGCTTGCCCACAGTGACTGATACATAAAGTTTGCCCACAGTGATTAGTACATAAACCTTGCGCACAGTGGTAACCTAACATTTCAGTATGCATAAAGGAGGATGTTACACTACGTTGTTTTTATTCATTTACTGAAAAACAATCTGTGATTTTCAAATTTCCAATTTTCAAGCTTTCACATTTCCAATTTCTACGAATTTTATATTTTGAGTTTTCAATTTTCGATATTTTACAATAAAGTCAAGTTCGGGTCTTATTTTCACATGTACATAATTTTTCTGTGAGTATTTGCCCCTGATGTTTTGAAAAGTATTTCCACCCCCAAAATAATGTCTTTCTGTAGTGTAGTGTACCCCAGCCCACCCCCAAACTCCATGAGGCAGCCATAAGGGGATCAGGAAGGTGGGAGGGGGGAGGGCTCCCCTGCACGCATGCCAGTGTTCTCAGGGAGGACAAGGAAGAAAAGGAAGAGTGGATGGCACACAGAAAGTTCCTACTCTTCACTTTTCTAAACTTTGAACAGGCACTGCAAAAGAACTATAAGAAGCAGAAATTTAAGGTAAGGATTTTTATACACTACCAAGTGGGTCAGTAGTGGGTTCAATTATTTTAGTTTTGGGGGTGGGCATGCCCTTTAACTTCTAAACACTCCCTGCTTTCTATTTATCAGTGAGAGCCCTGGTGATATTTCTCTATTTCGACAAGTTATTAGACTTATTGCAATGAATTTGGTGATATTACTGCAACTTTCCTGTTAAAAATGCCAAATCACCAAAGTACTGTATATATAAATACAGTATATTTATATATAAAGAATAGAAATATTTTTATGTGTATTTTATTACAGGATGCTGGAGAAATGGTTCGATCCTTTGTTGGAGGACTAGAACTCATTGTTAACTTATTAAAATCTGAAAACCGCGAAGTTTTGGCAAGTGTTTGTGCAGCGATTACAAACATTGCAAAGGACGAAGAAAACTTGGCTGTTATAACAGATCATGGCGTAGTTCCTCTGTTATCTGCTTTAGCAAACACGGTACGTAAATCATAGGTTTTAAGGAGAACTAAATTAAATTGTTTAAAATCCTAATGTAAAAGCTTTTCTCCCCACCTATACACTGTATGTTTCAGCTCTATTAAGTTCCATGTTTTACCAGTAGAACTCACAGCCGATGTAGTCCACAAAGAGCTTTGTGAGCATGTGCACATCTCCTGATCCCTCTATTTACTGTCTCTATGCACATATTTTGCCTTACAGATGTCTCCCCACCAATATTGAAGTCCCTAATAAGACTTTGAAAGCTGCTTGTAACCTTGCAGTTTATTTTACAGCAATATGTATTGTGGACAGACTGCCAGCAACTATACAAAATAGTCATCTGATTTGACTGACTTTTTTTGCTTACATTCTGTTCCTAGCAAACATTTCTAAATGTACCTGTCAGCCTTGTGTATGCAGCCCTCTATTTAGAAATATACAGCCATGAGGTCACAGGTTCAAATCCCCTTTCAATTTTTTTTCTTTCTTCCTCCTCAAAGCTTGGTTAGGAAATTAACTGTAAAGATTATTCTTTTGTATGAAATGCAGAGGAATATGTGGGGGGAGCAGATCTTGTTGATAACACTGTTAAAGGGTAACTCTGGTCCAAAAACTTTAGGTAAATTGACAGGAATTGTTTTCATGAGTATTTTTGCAATTTAATTTCATTATTTTTTTAACATAGTTTTGAAGATATTTACATTTTTTTGTGTGATATGGTAGCAGCATCACCAGATCCCCTGCAATTCCTGCTTCCTGCTCTGAAACCATGTGGCAATCCCTCTTCCCTGTGTCTCCTCCTCCATTAGAAAAAGACAAAAATGTACACACCTTAAATACTGTTATCTACTCCCCCTCCTTCATTTACTGTAACTCGATTTCTTCCTGGTTTCTTCTGCTTTCTCCTGCACTGAGCATGTGCCAACTGCAGATTAGAAAGAGGAACTAGTATATGTGACTGCACAACCTGGCCTTTCATTCAATTTGTTTGGAGACCACAATTCCCCTTTAAATCTCAACACTGTATTTTATCTCTGTTCTGTGTTTGAGAGACAGGATTTGCAATAGAGACAGGTCTCTATTCTGTAATATCATTGGCTTTCAGCTTCTAGAAATCAATGCTGAAGCTTCCTTGTTTTGATCTGTTGAGCACTACAGAGCATGTTAAGTATACTGCATACACTTGAGGTGCAAAGAGGTGGATTGAGGTAGTTTAACCCTGGAACCAACAGCCACAGCAAAGGGAGAGGCGAGACCCAGCTTGTTGTATCTTTGTTAATGTGTCTATCTATCGATTGGGGCAATGTTGTCTGGAGACTTTAGTTACCCTTCCAGTCTAGCCTATAAGTGCATTGTAAAAAAATATTTGCAAACTTCAGAATTTTTTGAGGTGCTGACATATTGCAAAATAAAAAAGGGGGGGGAAGAAAGTGTCAGCTGTATTTAATAAGCAGCAACCAATCAGATCACACAAACTTTGTATCTTTTCTGGAAGGATAGATATAATGTCTTTGGAACCCCCCTCCCTTTAAAAGTACCCAGGGTGAGGACCTAAACAGCTAGGTCCTCACCCCTGAGTTTAGCTTCTAAGTCCTGTACCTCTAGAATTCCAATCACTGTTTCAGCAATGTTTCTCACATCCCTCTCTTCACCCGGGGCTTTACCAATAGAAAAAAAACATACAGTCTTCCTATTGGCGATGGAAATACATTTTATATGACTTGTGCTTGAACCTAAAAATAATGAAGAAATACTTTCTTACCTGATCTCCTTTCTGCAGACTGATGATAAACTGAGGCGGCATTTAGCTGAAGCAATCTCACGATGCTGTATGTGGGGGAATAACAGAGTGGCTTTTGGAGAAGCTAATGCTGTGGCTCCCTTGGTGCATTACCTAAGATCAAGTGATCCATCAGTTCATCGAGCCACAGCCCAAGCACTTTATCACTTATCAGAAGATGCCAACAACTGCATCACAATGCATGAATCTGGAGTAGTAAAGGTAAACTCTTGCAAAGAGATTGCTGTCATTTTACATCTTAGCCTGTTATTTTTAAGCCTTAATGGGCTTGAAGGTTTTTTTTATTTGTTCTTGTTTATTCTAATGGTCTAGAATTGTTCTTAACCAAATACTACAACATTCTTTTAAGATATAAAGTAGCAAGTATATGAGGAATTATACTTCCCAACCAACCCTCTCCCATTTGAAGTTCCCTGGGTGAGGGACTTAACTGATTGGTCCTCAACCCTGGGTTTATCCTTGTTCACCAACAATAACCAACCAAACTTGTGCTTGCTACTCCAGTGTAGCCCCACCCCTCCCTCAGTCTGGGACCTGGTCTCTAGGAAGAAGGGTGAGGGTCTAGCAGTTTAGGTCATCACCCTGGGTACTTATAATGGAAGAGAGGTGGTTGTGATAGTGTAATCCACCTTTATAAATGTCACAATTTGGCAAAAGGGATAAATGTTGCTGGCTGTATTACCCATCAATCAACAGAAAATGTGAGAAATAAAAGTAATATGGTTTACTTTCCCAGGTAAACTATATGCTACAATGAACGCTTAGTTAAATAGAAAACCACAGACACTTTGAAATGATACAGTATACTGTATAATTAAACGTGTGGTGTATTTATATTGAACTGGAAGTTTAGAGGCAAGGTCCAATTTTTGACTGTAATGAACTATGATCATAATTTATAGTGAATAGAATATTTACAATGTTGCATTCGTGGTAGAATGGCCTGGAATTCTATCCACAAGACATCAAACACTTTCTCAACAACGTTACGGTCCAGTCTCTGCGTGTCTTTGGATGTGTTTTTTCAGCAGTAAAAAATAAACACAGGGAAAATTCACATCCAAAGTTATGTGGAGACTAGTTTTTAATCTGTGTTTGTAGGTAAGGTGATTGTAGGCAGAAGTGGCTGGCGAACAGCCATTTTGGATGGTGATCTAATTTATTTACATGCTCAAAACATCATTAAATGATTAGTCCAGTTAGATCACTCAATGATGTTGAAGAGGAAACTTATTAGTCTTATTGACCCCCTCTGCATCAAAAAAGTGCAGGGTGTCCAGGCACTAACCAGCAGCCTGTCTGTACAGAAATGTTTAGGTAATTGTTTTTTTTTAGAGATTTTATACTATGCTTCTTGGTAGAAGAAACCTGTATATTACCTGCATAGTTACTTTTTCTTTTTAAATAGTTTCTGTTGTTTACAAAAGGTTTTTAGTATGAGGTGTGTTACAGTAATGCAGATGGTGAGAAGGATTATTCTATTTGTATATTTGTATTGAGATTTTATATGAAACCCTTGAGGTCCATGGGCAATTTCAGAGGGGGAGTTGCAGGTGCCTAGAATTCCCCCTTTCTGATGGCTTATAGTTACATGCAATTCTTGCACCATGAGGTCATCAGGAAGGGCAAGGTGTGTCAGTCTGAGAGGGGATTAAAACAATGGGAGCCAAGATACAGACATGAAAATTAATTGTTGTTTGAAGTGTAAAAATGATCATGCAGAGGGTGACAGTTGGTGGTGCACTGAGCTCAGCACTGTCCATGACAACCCTTTTAGGAATCCCTCCCTTGGAAATCCTGTGCATCCCCCTGAGGTCTAGAACCTGACATTATATAGGCCTACTCAAAAAATATTACTGGTAAATGTAAACTTTTAGATCTTCCAGTCTCAATGGTTCATTTTAAGACAGCTGTACCTTACAAACTATATTGTACCCTGCTGATTGATTAAACAAACCTAACTATTGGCTGGGACAGTTGTATGTAATATTAGATACTCAACAGTGTTTCATTTTTTTCATATTTTCATGCACCCCAATGTTAGTATTTTCCAAAATTAGCAATAGAAAATGATTGCCACCAAAGCTCAAGTTACATGTCTGACACTGTATACCGTAATTCATTATGACAAACTAAACAATGTTGGTTCCCATTCAATACGTGAAGTAAAAAAAAAAACACTTCTGGTTTTGTAATAATTGTACACAATCCTGAACCTGCTGTTACACAGTTTGTATTATTCCTGGAAACTATGTTGCCTCTTATGCAGGAGAAGAATAAATTAGGGTGATGTCTGTCATTTGATATGAATTCGTTTTTAAAGTGAGTGCAAAAAAATAGGTCAATAGTATATCCATCAACTTTAGGAAAACATCTAAATCCCTTTTTTGCATAGAGCTCTCTAAGTATATAAATCATATCCTTCTTAGAAGGTCCAGAAATACACGTGAATACATTAAACTCAATGTTTTCCTTGAATATTTGTTTTATTTTAAGAATTGCTACTGTAATTTGAAAAGCCTCGAGAATTATTGAAGCTGCACTAATGGGATGTCAGGTGCTAACCTTTTCTTGTAGTCTACAGGAAATAGCCAACCAGTCCCACTGTATGCAATCATATATAGTTCAGAACTGTGTTGATATGTTTGAGCAAGTTTATCATGCAGGAGTGCGAGAGAAACTGTATTTTTATGATGCTTTGGAATATTTCTAAGTTAGCTCTTTGAATGGAGACACTAAAGTAAGGCTATTGTGTTACTTGACATTTGGAAGACATGAAAAGTCTTCACTATAATGTGTCTAATTCCTATCTCGAGAAAAACTTTAGCTGGGGAGAGTAAAGCACCTTACGCTTCTATTTTTAACGACCGTGGGGTAAGAACCTCTCTGGGCAGATCTTAAGTTGATTTGCAGGTTCTGTGTCTAGAATAGGAGTATTCCTTTGATACTAAAGCAAGAGTCTGTAAAGGACAACTCAATCTGACACTCAAACGTTTATCTAAAAAGAAATTTTAAAAACAGTTGAAAAAATATATATGTGGCTGGTCTTAATGGAAAAGATTGTTACTGCAAATATCTGCCAGTTTAAAATTGTGCCAAGAAAGTGGAATCTGGCATTGTCCGCTGCTAGGAACTTCATCTTTCATCTGTATTTCTCTTCTGTATTTATCTTGCGTTCAGAATATGCAGGGAATGTCCTTTCCTTCCGACTTGGCACTTCTACTTAACCACAAAAATACTCATAGCAGCGTATTGCAATTTTTAGGGTTTATATACTGTACAAGGCTGAGGCTCTGGTGAATAACAAATGTTTGTTTAATTTGACAGCAATAAAGTAAAGAGAGAGTGCTACTGAAGACTTGAACATGCACATCATATAATCACTTTAAAGTGCAGAATTTAAAACAAAAGGAAGTTTTTTTATTCCTTGAAATGATCAGGAAGCTTTTTATTTTAGGCAATTTTTTCCAAACTAGGATTTTCTTTTAACGTTTTAGTTAGAAAGAGAGATGAGACATAGAAATTTATGTTTGAGTAAATAGAGAAAGAGCAGGAGTAAGAGACCAAGCAAGGCCATGCTGGCATACAGACCCTTGCTTTCTCTCATTTCCTGTAGGAGCCATTTTGTTCAGGTAGGTGTCCGATGCTGCATAAGCAGTCTACTTGTAATTAGCTCTGTGCTTTTTTTGCTTTAAGAATGGAAGCATTAATATATTCAGTCACAAAATATGTGAAAATCCTGTATTAGTCTGTGTTCACCTGTTTATTTCTATATTATTAATATGTGACTTTTTTATTAGCTGCTAACAGTTCTGGCTGAAACACATTTTTCAGAAATATTCTGAGCAAACCAAAATATTATTTATATTTCTAAGAATTTCTAACCAAACATATACAGTGTAACCACTATAGCAAGCCCTGCAGTTATGTTCACACTGCATCCCTATCCCATTTGCACAATGAAATGTCACTGCAGGAAGCACACTGAGCATGTCTGAGTCAGTAGCAGAGGAGAAGAGGAGAAATTTGAGATGTCTCAATGGCCTCACTTCGCACAATTAAAATTATTAAAGCTGGGTACACACGATGAGATATTTCGGTCCGATCGACCGATAGTTCAGTGTATCAGTGTATCGGTCGATCGGACTGAAATTATCGCATCCGAATGTGCCCATGTCCGATCGACCGTTTGTCCAAATCGGACCGACAGGCCTTCCTCCTGGCCGACCGTTCGAAAGTATCGAACGGTCGGTCAGGAGGAAAAATCGCTAGGTGTGTACCTAGCTTTAGACAGATAGTTGGTAAAAAAATATTATTAGCCGTTTTTAATAAGAGATCACAGGCAGGCCATCCAGCAGTTATTTTACTGTTCTGGCAAAAACTTAATGAGCATGTACAACTATTTATAAGTGTCTGAGACACAATAAAGATCAGGGAAATTTAGAAACTTTTAGAATTAAGAGGAGCAGATTTTTAGTTATGATTTATAGAATCCATTCAGGTGTATTTATTTTTTATTATTTATTTCCCTTAAAAATAATTGCAGGTGTTGTTCTTCACTGCTATTAGTAGCACTTTTCTGATGGCCAAACCTTAATTTCCCCTTTGTTATTGAATGATTAGGAAACAGGAAGTAAGGCAGTATCGATGATTAAATTCTATTTAAGGGTTGTTTGGGTCCCCATTACTTAGAAAATCACCAAAGCTAAGGGTAAAATTAGTGCCAATGGGAGGGAAATAGATTAAACAATAATTGTAAGAATTTAACAATTGTTTATAGATTGAAAAGTGAGGGGGGGGGAGTGTTTCTTTAAAGGACAACTCCACCCTCATAAGAAAATCTTTTAGAAAGAATGACCTCTTTAAAATATGTTGATATATCATACTTTGTCCTATGAATTCATTGGAAGCCTCATGGAAACTAAGCATTTTAGAAACCTATACTGAGCTTGTACTGAGCCTGGGCATGCTCAGAAGAGGCAGAGAGGGGATTAACATTCAGTCATTGGCTTTGATGTCAACTGTCAAATCTATAACTGACAGTTGCTATGTGGAAGAACCAGGGGCAGCAGGACATTGTGCAGGATTTCAGGTTAGAGTTATATATTACAGATTTCAAACTTTTACCGTTTAGGGTTTTGGGGGGTGATTTACCTGTATGTAAGTTTTCATTTTAGGGCTGGACTTGCTCTTTAAGTTCCACTTGCACCTTTTTCATCATGGGTGAAAAACAGGTTATGTTCTTTTATACAAGGTAGTATTTGTATTTTAATAGGGACCTATGGTATAATATATATAAAAATTTACACATTGCGGGGTGAATGTAAAAGAAAATTTTATAGTGACATGCATGCAAAAAACAGCATTTCTGTATTAGAGCAGGTGTTACCAAACACCGCAGCCAGTTCCCTTATAACACCTATTGGGGTAGGTGGGGCAGAAGAGCCGCAATGGTATTCTAATTATTGACACATTTTCTATACTTAAAAACGCAAAGTAATTAATATTCCACTATGGTATGTAACTGTACTTTGTTGTACTTTATTTAACCATTTACTCACACAAAATGGCATGCTGTTGCTACCCATTTTTCATCCAGCCTGGAGATCAGCCAGAACTCTTGCATTCCAGTCACACAGTTCATTTATTACATCTAAGGACTAGGCCATAAAAGCGTGTTTTAACACGCTATCTGAACATGATCTGATCGCGTGTTACAAAGCACACACTAGTGTTGGCCAGTTGGACTGGTGACTGCGATAAGTTAATTGGAATGCATGCGTTCCACATGTTTTGCACAATCGCATGTAATCCAATTGTGCAACATTGCGTGATCGCAGTGCACGGCAACACACGCACTGGGAAATGGCTTGCTTGCACGTTTCCACTCGGACGCGCTACAGTGTGGCCTCAGCCTAAATACAATCTCAATCCACATTTTTATACTTTATTTACTTCTAAATTTAAAAGTGTAAGACTCTCTGACTAAACAATCCAGAATAAGAATCCATTTGTATATGTAAACACAAATAGGCTACACACAAGAACTGACATGTTCTGTATAATTTAAATAGAGAAGAATCACATACTCATTAAGGTTGACATCATTTTCTGCTTCTACTAAAGGGTTAACTTGTTGAGTTCTGATTTCAAATGTTCTGCCCTTTACTATGTAATGAAGTATTTTGGAATCCGTTAAAATAGAAATGACAATTTATGCCCTTTATAAACCTTTGATATCCTGTATTTTTTCCTCTTTCGTGCAGCTTTATGATACACAGTACCTCATATGTTTTGTGAAGAATTATATATGGGTTTTATAAGATTTATATATCCCTACAATCTTTACTTTGTAGAATCCAAGCTTAGAAAATCCTCAGGCATAAAATACATATAAAACAAAATGGAAGTCGGTAACAGATATTGATTTCCCTAAAGAATTAACAGATGTGGACTAAATATAATTCATTTAGATTTACTTCTGGACAAAGCAAAGCTTTTTTTACTATATGTAAATTATTCTATTGTTTGATTTCCTGACTAATTATATTTCAGGTGTAGATTATTGTAGAATTCTAAAATGGATGAATCACAGGATTTACATTCCAAGTCCAATCCACACAAACAAATCCTCCAGGGTGCTCAATAGATTAGTATAGTATATTGTAATGAAAATAAACAATAATCAGTATTTACAAACAATGTGCTGATAAAAGTAATGTTTTAGAAATTTACAGGGAGATTCAATAAAAGTTCTCATCGTTAAAAATGATGCTAATGCTGCTCCAACCAATCAGATCTTATTTAAGATTTAAAAGCTAACATCTGATTGGTTGGGGCAAAATTAGCACCATTTTAAACGATAAGAACTTTTATTGAATAACCCTTTAATTTATAGGGGATTCTTCCGACTGTACAGTCCTGTATTTGTCCACCTTTCAGATATACAGTGAGATGTAATAAAAGTTCTTATCGCTAAAAATGGTGCTAACTTTGCCCCAACCAATCAGATGTTAGTTACTGTTTAAAGCTGATTGGTTAGGGGAAAATTTGCACCATTTTTGATGATAAGAACTTTTATTACATCTTCCTGTAAGTGTCAGTATTACATTCTGTTACCTCTTAAAGGGGAACTGTGGTCTCCAAACAAGTTGAGTTAAATGAAAGGCCAGTTTCTACCTTTAAATGAGCCATCAACCACCTCTCTACATGCTCACAAGCCCAAGATATAGACTGACCAGAAAGTTAATGGATAGGAGGCTGACGTGACATTCCTAAGGCTTCTCCTGCACAGTGCCACCGGCGGGCACAGCCTCAGACTCCCTCAGTGTGTGAGGGAGACAGGAAGTCCCTCCTCCTCTCTGCTGTGTGAAGGAGCTGCAGCTGCAGAGAAGGTAAGGGAATCTACAGCCCTTCTCTGTCACTATGTGAAAACAGCCTTTCAGGCAGAGTTCTCACTGCCTGAAAAGGCTGTTTCCACAGAGTTTGGGGGTAGGGGGGTGTCAGAGTGGCCCACAGCACCTGTGAGCGGGGGGGGCTAGGCACCTGCAAGTGGGCGGGGCCATGGCACCCACGAATGGGCGGGGCCATGGCACCCGCAAGTGGGTGGGGCCACATGGGGCTGTAGGGGAATCGGCCAAGGGGGGCCTGCAACTGGAGGGACCATGGGGTCCATGAGTGGGAGGGACCAGGGGGCTGCAAAGGGGAAGAGAAACAGGGCAGATTGACTGACAGGTTTCAGAGCAGTAGTAATATGTAAAATGTAAATATCTTCAAAACTATGTAAAATAAACAATGAAAATAAATTGTAAAAATTCTCAGGAGAGCAATTCCTATCAATTTACCTAAAGTCATTTTTGGACCACAGTTCCTCTTTAAATTTTGTCTTTGGGAATTTATAGCATTTTGAATAAATTCCAATTTGAGACCAGTAACCTGTCATCAAAATTTTGGCCCAATATGCAGGCGACAGATCTACTGTTTGGTATATTGAATGGCAATCTGTAGGTCAGGTGAAACATAGTATGGTCAATATGGCATGAAACATGCATTGTATTTAATATGATCAGTACTCTGTCTTTACAATTGCAAACTATTTAGTATAGCCTCTCTCTTGTTTGACTAGTAATACATGATTTGACAATGTCTGTTTTAGTTATATAATTGTATAAAATTATTTTGATTTACATATCTATTTAAAAAGTATATCACTGTATCCCTTTATCTTATCTAACTTGTATCAAATGTGGGATAATGATTTGTAGGGGTTGCTTTAAAGGTGGAGTATCTAGCTGTGTAAAATGTTGTCTATGATTAAGGGCTTTTGCCTGAAACATGTTATAACTATGACATATGACATATGAACTACTAACGTTTCCCTGACCAGGCAGTGTTTTTAATGGAATCCAATAAATATGTGAGTTTTTAGAAACTCACAGCCGTCTAGCTGTGCAGTGCCATCTTCTTTATTTATGGTGTTGTACTAATTTAAATAAAGCTAAATACTTTTGTTTAACAATTTGACAGCATATCACAGTTAATTAAAGCTCCCACCCATGATTAATATTTTGCATCACATTGAAGCATCAGGGTGCATTTTAATTGCAATTCAGCCATAAATGCAATGGTGTGTGTATATCTGTGTTATTCAGTTAGATCAACGGACTTGAAGTTTAGTTCTTGAAGACTAGTCAAGAACTAAGACAGTTGATCTCACTGAATCTGCGATATACAGTACCATGACCTGGATGAATGAGAACCTTCATAGGCATTTATTTTATATGGATTTTATTATAGCATTGTTTATGCTGACATTATTTAAAGTTTATATATTCTTTCTATCATTCCGCAGCTGCTGATAAACATGGTTGGATCTCCAGACAATATTCTCCAGGAGGCTTCTGCAGGTTGTATAGCCAACATTCGCCGGCTAGCTCTAGCTAATGAGAAGACAAGATAGGCTAGAACTTACAAACATGGTGTAAACATTCAGCCATATTGTTTATGTTAAGCGAATGGTCACAAATGTAGGTTCTTTTTCCCAGGATATAATTAACATTGATTGATCTTGTAATTCTCTTATTTGTACAAGTGCATAGATGTGCTACAGTGTCTGTATAGTAGCTACAGTGTCCAAATTACTTCAACACTGCTGCTCTAACTTCACATAATTTGACAGAGTTTAAAAATAAACATCATATACCCAAACAGCTAATACTGTAATTAAACCGCTTCATTTAAACACATACGCAAAGAAACAAGACCTTACTGTGCGTATAACACCCGTGTGTAAAGCTACACAAAAAATATAAACACTTATCCAAAGGAAGAATTTTCCTGGCAGTGATTTTGCTGAATAAATTATGGTATGCGCTTGAAAAAAAATAAAAAAAGAAAGGTTACAGTCAAACACGAAAATCTGTTTATTTAACACAGAAAAATATTTTTGTGTTTCACATGTTGGCGTTGTTGGGAGAAAAAAATTTCAACTTCATAAATGTGGAGATTATTTGCCATGTAGCAAAATTAACAAGCCTTTCAGTCAATAATGTGATGTACATGCTAAAGAAAAAGAAACTTTTGTATATTTAAAACAGTGGAAAACAGTGAGTTAAGGTTTGTTAGAAGTACAATGGTTGTACTGCGATTATTTAGGAATTTCATTGACAGATCAATTAGATCACAGCCTGCGTATTATTGGGCTCACTTGTGACCATAGATCAGTGAGTTTCTGTGGAGAGAGCAGGAACACAAAAACACAGGAATATCCAACATAGAGTTCTAATTATAACTAGAAAAGGAAAGTTTAAGTATAAACTTTGAATTTGGCTTGAAATGCCGCATTTTGGAAGGGAATGTTTGTGCTGTAGATTTTACCCTTTAAATATGGCTGTCACATGAATAAATGGGTAGGTCAGTTGGTGTGGGTACTAGAGATGTCCGAACTCAAAAATCCGGTCCACTCGAGGATCCGCAAATTTTCGAAAAAATTCGAAAATTCGAAAATCCGCGAGCGGACCCGTTAAAATTAAAATACCCTTGAAATAACGAGATTTTCCATATTTTCGAAAATTTTCGAAATTACGAGTTTTCATGTAATTTTCGAAAATATGTATTTTCGCAAATACAAGTAATCCTCGTAATTTCGAACATTTCGAAAATACGTATGTACGGAATTAAGAGAAATCCTTGTATTTTCGAAAATTTGCGAAAATACATGTTTTGCTGTTATTTTCGAAAATTTTCGAAAATACGAGAAATTTCGTAATTTCGAAAATTTTCGAAAATACGAAAAATCCGTGAATCAGAAGTTCGGAAGGCGGAAAATCCGGAAAAATCCGCCGTTCGCGAACGGGATAACTCCGCGGTGGATCCGCCTTCGGATCCGCGAACCGGCCATCCCTAGTGTGTACTTATGTCAGGTTGGGGGATAAAAGACTAACTTTTTGGATGATTTGCCAAAATGTGTTTTTTGGCTATACGTACCCTTTAAATATGGTTGCCACATGAATGAATTAATTAATAAATTAATGGGTAGCTCAGATGGTGTGTACCTGTGTCAGGTTGGAAGTTATAAAAACAAACTTTTTTATGTGTTTTTTGGCTACCTTACCCTTTAAATATAGCTGTCACAGAAATGGTCAATGATTGGTCACATTAGATTTTTTTTTACTTTAGTTTCCCTTTAAGTATGGCTGCCACAGTAATGAAGGGGTAGGTAAGTAGGTGTGTGTATGCCTGTGTCAGGTTGGGGGTTAAAAAAACTAACTTTTTTGATTATTGGTCAAAATTTGTTTTTTTTACTATAATTACCCTTTAAGTATGCTGCCAAGAAATGGAAGGGTAGGTCAAAACGGGTGTGTACCTGGGTCAGGTTGGGGGTTAAAAAACAAACTTTTTGATTATTGATCAAAATTTGTTGATTACAGTTACCCTTAAGTATGGCTGCCACAGAAATGGATAAGTAGATCAGTAGGGTGTGTTACCGTGTCAGGTTGGGGGTTAAAAAAACACTTTTTTAATGATCAGTCAAAATTTGTTTTTTGACTATAGTTACCCTTTAAGTATGTGTGCCACGGAAATGGAAGAAGTGTAGATCAGTAGGTGTGTGTACCTGGGTCTGGTTGAGGGGGTATGTGTATTTTTGTGTTTACAACCATAAAACTTTTATTGAGGATATTAGTTTTTTGACTTTATTTACCCTTTAAGTATGGCTGCCACGGGAATGGAAGGGTAGGTCAGTAGATGTGTGTACCCATGTGAGGTTGGGGGTAAGTATATTTGCATTTATGGCCATATAACTAACTTTTATTGATGATTGATCAAAATTAGTTTTTTGACTTTAGTTACCCTTTAAGTATGGCTTGGGGGTAATCAGCATTTCTGTTTATGACCATGAAACAAACTGTTTTGATCTCATGACCCTTAAACCTTAGAAATCTCCACATTTGAGGAATGTAACCATTATTGTCTATGGGAAAAAATGTCCCGAAACTCTCAGATAATGTCGTAAAGTTTCCGCGGATTACTTAGCTAGGTAATAGCACACTTCTCCTATATGCCCCGCACGTCTGATCCGAATTTCATGGCTCTAGCGCAAAAACTGTGGGAGGAGATACGGTCCAAATAAAAAACGGAAGAATAAAACGAAAGAAAGAAATAGAAAGAACAGTAATTGGCTCTTCAAGCCAAATTAATATTTAAGGTTTTATAGAACAACTGTTATGCTCCATAATTAGTTCCCAGCTATCAATCTGAATATCTGCTGTATTCAATTAGATCAACTGGACTTGAAGTTTAGTTCAGAATTGAGAAAGCCAGTCGGATGACTAGCGAAACGTCTTCAAGAACTAAACTTCAAGTCCAGTTGATCTAATTGAATACAACAGATATACCATGACTGTAGGATCTTACCTGCCGTGCTCCCTCGCCGTCCCGGGACTGGTGACGTCACCGGCGCCGGACGTCGGCGTCATGAACGTCACCACGTCCGGACGCCGATCGGCGCGAAATTCAAATAGGCACTCGAGAGGGTGCGAGTGCCTATCGTAGTCCTGCTACCGACAGACTGGTTGTCTGCTAGTAGCATTCCCTACCTGTGGTTCCTGCCTAGCCTTTGAGCAGCCATTGTTCCTGTTACCACCAAACAGCCATTGTCTTCAGCCATTGTTCCTGTTACCCACCAAACAACCATTGTCTTCAGCCATTGTTCCTGTTACCAGCCAAACAGCCATTGTCTTCAGCCATTGTTCCTGTTACCAGCCAACAGCCATTGTCTTCAGCCATTGTTCCTGTTACCAGCCAAACAGCCATTGTCTTCGCCATTGTTCCTGTTTCCAGCCAAACAGCCATTGTCTTCAGCCATTGTTCCTGTACCAGCCAAACAGCCATTGTCTTCAAGCCATTGTTCCTGTTACCAGGCCAAACACCATTGTCTTCAGCCCATTTTCTGTACCAGCCAACACCATTGTCTTCAGCCATTGTTCCTGTTTCCAGCCAAACAGCCATGCTCTCAGCACATTGTTCCTGTTCCAGCCAAACAGCCATTGTCTTCAGCCATTGTTCCTGTTACCTCCAAACAGCCATGTCTTCAGCCAGTGTTCCTGTTTCCAGCCAAACAGCCATTGTCTCAGCCATTGTTACTGTTATCACATACAGCCATTGTCTTCAGCCATAGTTCCTGTCCCATCTACCCAGGCCTTGTATCTGCTATTCTCAGTGAATTGTCTACTCCCACGAGTTGTTCGTCCCAGCCTACTGAACAGCCTCCTCCTAAAGGTACAGTACTGTCGTCCTCCGGGACTCGATTCGTTACAGTACACATAGGCCATGGAAGTACCTGAGGAAGCTGCAGCTGTTAAGCAAGACACTTCAGACTATTTCCCTCGCATGGACGCCCTTGAGCACCGCAAATCAACTAGCTCAATTTCTGGACTCCATTTCTGCTCGATTATCCCCGGTCCGACTCCCCTGTTCTCTGCTCTGCCTAGAGAACCCGTTCCCCCCAGAGAGCCGCGTATACCACCTCCGTGCGGTATGAAGGGCCCTCAAGCTTGTCGGGGATTCATTAAACCAATGCCTTATACATTTTGAACTGCAACCCTCCCATTTTGTTTCGGACCGTGCCAAAGTCGATATGTTATTGCTCTATTGGGAGGCAATGCTTGGCCTGGGCATCCCCTTGTGGAGAAGAATGACCCGTGGTAATGATATCTCCTTATTTCTTGAAACATTCCGGAAAATTTCGACGCTCACAGGCAGGAACAATTGCAGCCGCTTCCCGGCTGATGCAATTCGACAAGGCTCCCGTCGGTAGTGGCAATACGCCATCGAGTTCCGGACTTTGGCTGCGAGACTGCCTGGAACAATGAGGCCTGTTTAGCAGCCTTTGTGCAGGGCCTGTCTGATCGTATCAAGGACGACTTGGTGTCCCGGGAACTTCCCACATATTGAGAAATGATTTTGGTGTATACGGGTGGATACTCGTATTAGAGAAAGGCAAGCCGAAAAGTCCAGTAACCGTCTTGTTCCCCCCAAATTTGTTCCCGTCCTCAAGGGCCGGACCTTTGACTGCTGCTCCACCTTTGGAGGAACCCATGCGATTGGGGGTACACACATTTCGGCCGAAGAAAAATTGAGGAGGGGATTCATGGGCTCTGCATGTACTGTGCCGCCCAGGGACACTTCGTTAAAGGTTGCCCTTCCAAGCCGGGAAACTGAAAACCCTAGACCTGAATAAGGAGTCTTCTCTAGGTAGATTCAAATCTCCTTTCCACAAGAATTCTCTCAATCATCTGCCTGCTACCCTCATTTTCAAGTCCCGAACCTTCTACTACCAAGCCTTCCTAGACTCGGGAGCAGCCGGTAATTTATTGATGGCCACATTTGCTTCTCTGTTAGGCATTCCATTATTTTCCTTGCCCCATCCCCTCCGAGTGCTGGCTATTGACAATCAACCGTTATCCACAGAATTTAATTTCCATGTCCTCTGCAGAATCTTCTTCAATTGGCTGTCTTCATCGTGATCAATTTCCTCCTGGTCATACAAAGTCCCACGACCCCTCTCATTTTAGGACTCCCTTGGCTTCGACTTCATAACCCATCATCAACTGGACTAACAAACGAACTGTCTCTTGAGCCATCCTGTTTTTCTAGATGTATTTCCCACCCCAAGTCTCTTGTTCCTCTGTTTCCTGTGAAGATAAAAAACTTACATTTTTACCTCTTCAGTATCTGGACTTTAAAGATGTCTTCGATAAAAGTCTTCTGAGATTCTGCCTCCCCACCGACCCTATGATGTCCCATCGATTTGTTGACCGGTACCTCTCCTCCCGAGGTCGCACCTATCCTCTATCCCCTGCTGAAACCACCGCTATGGAAGACTACATTAAGAAAACTGTCTCGGGGCTCATCAGACCTTCCACTTCCCTGCGGTGCTGGATTTTTTTTTGTGGAGAAGAAAGACGGAGGACTACGTCCTTGCATCGACTATCGTGGTCTCAATAAAATCACCATCAAGAACCGCTATCCTCTACCCTCATCTCTGAATTTTTGACCAATTGAAAGGGCTAAAGTATTTTCCAAGCTTGATCTCCGGTGAGCCTATAATCTGGTTCGCATCCGGGAAGGAGATGATGGAAACGGCCTTCATCCAGAACTGGGACATTATGATATCTGGTGATGCCCTTCGGTCTCTGCAATGCTCCGCAGTTTTTTCAAGAATTTGTAATGACATTTTCGAGCCCTCTTAGGTATTTCTGTAGTAGTTTACTTAGATGACAATCTTAATTTTCTCTCAAGATCTTTCTTCTCATCGTCGCCATGTATGTCAAGTTTTGTCCCGACTACGAGCAACCAAAACTGTACGCTAAAGGAAAAATGTCTCTTTGAATGCTCCCAAGTACCTTTTCTGGGCTATCTGGTTTCAGCTCAAGCTTCAAGATGGATCCAACCAAAGTCTCAGCTATTGTTAATTGGACGCTTCCCATTGGCACTAAGGCTATCCAACGATTCCTTGGTTTCGCCATTATTATAGGCAATTTATAAAGGGTTTTCTTCCATCATGCTCCTATTTTGGCCCTTATCAGGAAAGGAGGCAAACCCGAATCTGGTCCCCAGCTGCCCTGGAAGCCTTCAAAAGATTAAAGATTCCTTTCTTCAGCCCCAGTACTTCTGCACCCCGATCCCAGTCTGCCATCATCATCGAGGTTGACGCCTCTAATCTTGGAGCAGGTGCTGTCCTTCCCAAAGGCAAATAGAGAATGGGAACACTCCACCCATGTGTTTTTTTCTCTAAGAAATTTTGCCCAATGAACTAAATTATGATTGGGAATCGTGACTCCTGCTATCAAACTCGCACTAGAAGAATGGCGACACTTGCTAGAGGGGCAGTACAGCCTATCACCATCCTCACCGATCACAAGAATCTGGAATACATCCAAACCTTAAGAGATTGAATCATCGTCAAGCTCGTTGGGCTCTGTTTTTCTCTCATTTCAATTTCATCATTTCCTTTCATCCTGGTTCCAAGAATAAAAAAGCAGACGCCCTCTCCAGGTCTTTTCTTGCAGACGATTCTACTGAGAAAGATAAAGGCCCCATCATTCCCTCCTCCAAGATCCTAGCCACTATTACCCCTCAACTTTGCCATCGGATTCTATCTGCTCAGGATTCTGCTTCTGCTGCCTTATCCCCTATAAGACCTTTGTTCCCCTCTCCTTCGGAAAGAATATTACAACTGACTCACGAATCCAAACAGAGGCCGGTCACCCGGGGTTCAACAAGACTTTTAATCTTCTTAATCGTTCAGTATGGTGGCCCTCCATGAGAACAGATGTAAAAATTTTGTTGCCGCCTGTTCTGTTTGTGTACTTCCAAAACTTCCATATCTTTCCCTGTGGATACTCAACACTCTGCCGATTCCTTCCCTACCGTGGACCCACCTTTCTATGGACTTTATTGTGAACTCCCTGTTTCTAAGAAAATACTGTCATCTGGGTTACTGTAGACCGCTTTAGCAAAATGGCTCATTTTGTTCCTCTTCCTAAATTGCCCTCCTCTGCTGACTTGCTCAATTGTTCATTCTCATATTTTCCGTCTGCATGGATTACCTATGGAAATAGTGTCCGATCGAGGAACCCAATTCATCTCCAAATTCTGGCGGGCACTTTGGCAAATTACTTGGAATTAAACTCCATTTTCGTCGGCTTATCATCCTCAGTCTAATGGAGCCGCAGAACGCACCAATCAATGTCTGGAACAATTCCTTCGATGCTACATTTCCTATTCTCAAGACAATTGGACCGATCTCTGCCATGGGCGGAATTTGCCCCATAACATGCGTCCACTCTTCTACCGGACAAATCTCCTTTTTTTTGTGTTTTTGGCTTAAACCCCAAAGGGTTTCCACAGGATTTTTTGTGTTTCTTCTGGACCGTTCCTGCAACTAACAGTCTAGTTGCAGAATTAGCCATCTGGCAGGCTACAAGAACTGTCTTGAGAAATCTGCCCTGGTACAAAAGACTGCAGCTGATAGACGAAGACGTAAACCTCCATTATATTCGGTGGGAGATAAAGTTTGGTTATCTTCAACTCACATCAACTACGTGTTCCTTCTCCTAAATTGGGTCCTAAATTTATGGTCCATTCCCTATATTGGAATTGGTGGGTCCTACGCAGTACGACTTCTATTACCTACCATCATGAGAATCCCTAATGTGTTCATGTCTCTCTTGTTAAGGCAGTGGTGCTGAATCGACTCTTCCCCTCTTCAGTCCCTGATCCTATTATGATCAATGGTCAACAAGAATTTGAGGTGGAGAAAGTCTTGGATTCCAGATTCGTCAGAAGTTCTTTCAGTATTTGGTCCATTGGAAAGGATTTGGACCAGAGGAAAGGTCCTGGGTTAAAACAGTCGGATTTACATGCTCCCCAGTTAATCAAACCTTATAGAAGAGTTCCTGACAACCTGCTTCAAGTGGTCATGAGCCCCCTGTGGGAGGGGGGTACTGTAAGGATCTTACCTGCCGCGCTCCCTCGCCGTCCCGGGACTGGTGACGTCACGGCGCGGACGTCGGCGTCATACGTCACCACCTCGGACGCCGATCGGCGCGAAGATTCAAATAGGCACTCGCCAAGGGTGCGGGCCCCTATTCGAGTCCTGCTACCGGACAGACTGGTTGTCTGCCTAGTAGCATTCCTACCTGTGGTTCTGCCTTAGCCTTGAGCAGCCATTGTTCCTGTTACAGCCAAACAGCATTGTCTCAGCATTGTTCCTGTTACCAGCCAAACAACCATTTCTCCAGCCATTGTTCCTGTTACCAGCCAAACAGCCATTGTCTTCAGCCATTGTTCCTGTTACCAGCAACAAGCCATGGTCCTTCAGCCAGTTGTTCTGTTACCAGCCAAACAGCCATTGTCTTCAGCCATTGTTCCTGTTTACCAGCCAAACAGCCATTGTCTTCAGCCATTGTTCCTGTTACCAGCCAAACAGCATTGTCTTCAGCCCATGTTCCTGTTACCAGCCAAACGCATGTCTTCACCATTGTCCTGTTACAGCAAACAGCCATTGTCTTCAGCCATTGTTCCTGTTTAGCCAAACAGCCATCGCCTTCAGCCATTGTTCCTGTTACCAGCCAAACAGCCATTGTCTTCAGCCATTGTTCTGTTACCAGCCAAACAGCCATTGTCTTCAGCCATTGTTCCTGTTTCCAGCCAAACAGCCATTGTCTTCAGCCATTTTCCTGTTATCAGCCATACAGCCATTGTCTTCAGCCATAGTTCCTGTTCCCATCTACCCAGGCTTGTATCCTGCTATTCTCCAGTGAATTGTATACTCCCACGAGTGTTCGTCCCAGCCTACTGACAGCCCTCCTCCTAAAAGGTACAGTACTTCGCCTCGGGACCCGATTCGTTACAATGACCTGGATGAATGAGAACCTTCACAAGCATATCAATTGAATGTTGGAGAAACTGTAAAAGAATTACTCTGTCTACACAGGCGTTCGTGGGAATGTCCACAATAAAAAAAATTCTGGAGTAAAAATATTAAGCGTATATACTCGAGTATAACCGTCCTGAGATAAACCGAGGTACCTAGTTTTACCTAAAAAAGGGGAAATAGACTGATCAAGTATAAACGAGGGTGTAACCCCTACTAGTATTTGCACTTAAGATGTTGGAATACAAATCACAGATGACTATCTACTTTAGCTGATGGTGAGTTTGTAGTTTTCAAACATCTTAAGTGGCAAATACTTGCAAATAGGGGTAAATCCTCCTTATTTGTGCATACAGTATGCACAAATAAAGAAGGTTTACTCTATTTTAAGTATTGCGCAATCACATTTCACATTCTTAGGGTCTCTGTGTCCCCTGGTGTGGGGAGCTTGTAAACTATTATCTGCTGAGGATCACTAACAGCTTATTCTGTGCTTCCCTGGTGTTCCTGTGGTATTCTCCTACCTTGTCCAGCGGCCGCTCATCTCGCCTCCACATCCTCGCGCTTAGGATGATGTCACTACTCGGCGCCACAAAATTGAGAGGCGCCGGTAGTGACATCATCCGGAAGCGGCACTGAAGATGCAGATCGGCGGCCCGCCAGACAAGGTAGAGAAAGATTAATCGAGTATTAAACCGAGGTAAAAAAGCCTGAAAACCTCGGTTTATACTCGATATGTACGGTACCTTATACAAACAATATTAACTTTCGATTAAATTTGAGCCAAAACTGTCTTTTACTTTATTTGTATGGTCGTCCCGATCGACCACTCGGCGGCCGCGCGCTTGTGTGGGAAAGCCACCACACACACTGGCAATAAAGCCCCGACACCGTCAGAAGGTATCAGAGCCTTCATCAGGATGTGTGTACCTAGCTTTAGACTTATATTTTATTGGAGCCTTTATTGGAACCTCTAAGCTTCCTACAGTATGCAAAGTGCAACACCGTATGATAAGACCACAGGACATCCCTAGCACTGCACAAACCTGTTTTTCAGACATTGAGAAGAGGTCTTTAATAATCTTGTGTGTGTTTTATCAGCCAGCTAAAATATGAATATATGAGTCTTGCCATAGTCTAATCTCAATCAAAACCTCTCCAACTATTACAGTCATTCTTTCCGCAGAATACCCCCCTTTTTCCTATTAGATGCCAGAAAAACTCTTTAATATGAAGATTTTATTCATTATATACATTTCAAGTTCATAGAAAATAAATATCATGGAAATCCCAGTTAAAGCCAAAATGGGGCCTTGTAAAAAGTAAAAGGATGTAAAGTAATTAGATCCTTGATAAATTACTAGGAATATACTACGCTTGTTACAGTACATACTATTTTGGGTTGAAAAAAAGGCAAAACTCCATCAAGTTAAACCCTCCAGAAAAACCCAGCCTCACTAACCAAAATATTACAACTTCCTCCACCCACCAGGTTTCATGCCCTCAGTAAAACAACCCAATCACACAGTCACGAAGACGTCAAGAAGACATCTAAGCCTCCTTTGTATGTGTTCCAGAATCTATTTTTATTTCAAGCAAGAAACTCAAAATAAGGTTTTTTTACCCTAATATGGCATAGTTATGTTGAAATAGGCACAATATGAAATTGTGGTTTCCACAAGAACTAAGAAATGTCATAAGAATCAATCCCCATGTGGGAAAGGTTTATACAGGTGAAAAGCAATAGCCTAATGAGGACACTATTGCCTTATAGTTGTATTCACCAGTACTGGTTTAAATGTCTGAATAGACTGCAAACTAAGGGATGTAACTAAAAACATACATGTAAGCAGTACTAACACTGAGGTGTATGTATTGTATGTGTTCAATCATACTTGTTTCTCAGTCTCAGTATTACCCTCCCTGACTAATATGATTATCTTCGAGGTCAAGCATGCTCAATAACATAGCAGAGCTCGGATGAGGGGTACTCATCATCAATTTAACATACCACCTGTCACCAATCCATCTTTGGCAAAACTGCACACAGCAGAAGGTTGTGATAAAAAGGCACTTGATTGACAGCTGAAATGTAAGATGTTTTCAGATTGGAAATAGGGGGGAAGATCAAAAACAATGGTACAGTAATGGTTGGGAAGTATTATAGTTTCCAGTAATGGGCAATAAAAGAAATCGAGTTTTCGATACCATTTAAGAGATCAGCAGTGTGCCGTAGGGCTGAATCTCTTGTAGTTTTGGTAATTAAGGGGGCAGTTTAAATTATTAGTCATTTCATTATGTACTTGCTAATTTAACATTTCCTCTTGCACAAATACTGTGCAGAAGTCACAGTGATCTGACAGTTTTGGCTCTTAGGTTCAAGATAAAGATAGGGGGGAGAAATTCTATATGATCTAAATGAATCCAAAAAAATACCACAATGCAGCACTATAATAAACTATATATAAAAATGCTTACCATTTAGAAAACCAGAGGTTCCTCATAAGAGACCTGGTGTAATTCTTAACTTGTATTTATTTTCTTTCAAGCCCGTGTTTTATTATCTTTCTTGAAGAGAACAGGTTTATGGGATAATTTATACAAACTAAATAGCATTAACCACAAAAAGAGATGGTTTACTCTAGCTTAATTTCTACCATGAAACAGAAGGAAAACTCCATAATTCACCTATTAAAGCATAGTATTTCTGCATCCTGTGTGGTTACCAAAGTTTTCATGACATAAAAACACCAGTGTAAATCATTTTTTACCTTTACACAGCACTAGTAAGTTCAGATAGTTTGCTCACCAAGTTTTCCAGGTACAACGTGTGACTGTGGAGTCCCTTCTCTGGAAAGCCAGTATTAATGGGCATGGGGTACCTAAGCCCCTTTTCCTTAGCCAATGGTGTCAACCTACATACTGTATCAACTGCTGAATCTAAACTACATACTGTATCAACTGCTGAATCTTAACCTACATACTGATCACTGCTGTATCTAAACCTACATTCTGTATCAACTGCTGAAATCTAAACCTACATACTTGTATCAACTGCTGAATCTAACCTACTTCTGTATCAACTGCTGAATCTAAACCTAATTCTGTATCAAACTGCTGATATAAACCACATACTGATCAACTGGAATCTAAACCTACATTCTGTATCAATGCTGAATCTAAACCTACATTCTGTATCAACTGCTGAATCTAAACCTACATACTGTATCAACTGCTGAATCTAAACCTACATTCTGTATCAACTGCTGAATCTAAACCTACATTCTGTATCAACTGCTGAATCTAAACCTACATTCTGTATCAACTGCTGAATCTAAACCTACATTCTGTATCAACTGCTGAATCAAACTACATCTGTATAATGACATCTAAACTACATTCTGTATCAACTGCTGAATCTAAAAACCTAAATCTGTATCAAAAGCGCTGAATCTAAACCTACATACTGTATCAACTGCTGAATCTAAACCTACATTCTGTATCACACTGCTGAATCTAACCTACATTCTGTATCAACTGCTGAATCTAAACCTACATTCTGTATCAACTGCTGAATCTAAACCTACATTCTGTATCAACTGCTGAATCTAAACCTACATTCTGTATCAACTGCTGACTCTAAACCTACATACTGTATCAACTGCTGAATCTAAACCTACATTCGTATCACTGCTGACTGATCGATCTAAACCTACATTCTGTATCCAACTGCTGAATCTAAACTACATTCGTGTATCATCGTACCCGTCAATCTAAACCTACATTCTGTATCAACTGCTGAATCTGACCACACACTGTATCAACGTGAATCAAACCTCATTTGTATCAATGCTGACTCTAAACCTACATACTGTATCAACTTGCTGATCTAAACCTACATTCTGATCAACGCTGACTCTAAACCTACATATGTATCAACCTGCTGAATCTAAACCTACATACTGTATCAACTGCTGACGCTAAACTACATTACTGTATCAAACTGCTGACACTTGACCACACACGGTATCAAATGCTGATCTAAACCTACATTCTGTATCAACTCGAATCTAAACCACATTCTGTATCAACTGGCTGATCTAACCTCTTCTGTATCAACTGCTGAATCTGTAGGATATTATATGTGTTAATCTCAATGTGTAGGTGTAGGATATTATCAGGGTTATTCAATAAAAGTTCTTATTGTTAAAAATGGTGCAAATTTTGCCCCAACCAATCAGTTGTTATTTAACATTTGAAAGCTAACATCTGATTGGTTGGGGAAAAATTAGCACCATTTTAAACAATAAGAACTTTTATTGAATAACCCTGTATATGTGTTAATCTCAATGTGTAGGTGTAGGATATTATATGTGTTATTCTCAATGTGTAGGTGTAGGATATTATATGTGTTATTCTCAATGTGTGTGAGGGGTGATATTATATGAGTTATCTCAATGTGTTGTGGGTGGAATATTATTGAGTTTCTCAATGTGTAGGTGTAGGATATTATATGAGTTATTCTCAATGTGTAGGTGTAGGATATTTATGTGTTATCTCAATGTGTAGGTGTAGGATATTATATGAGTTATTCTCAATGTGTTGGGTGTAGGAATATATGAGTTTATTCTCAATGTGTAGGTGTAGGATTATATGTGTAATCCAATGTGTAGGTGTAGGATATATATGAGTTATTCTCAATGTGTAGGTGTAGGATTTATATGTGTTAATCTCAATGTGTAGGTGTAGGAATTTATATGAGTTTTCTCAATGTGTTGGTGTAGGATATTATATGGTTATTCTAAAATGTGTAGTGGTAGAATTATATGTGTTAATCTAATGTGTTGTCTAAGATTTAATGAGTTATTCCAATGTGTAGGTGTAGATATTATATGAATTATCTCAATGTGTAGGTGTAGGATATTATATGAGTTATTTTCAATGTGTAAGTGTAGTATATTATAGTAGTTAGTCTCAATGTGATGTGTAGAGATATTATATGAGTTAGTCTCAATGTGTAGGTGTAGGATATTATATGAGTTATTCTCAATGTGTAGGTGTAGGATATTATATGAGTTATTCTCAATGTGTGTTGTAGGATATTAATGAGTCATCTCAGAGTAGGTGTAGGATATTATATGAGTTGTCTCAATGTGTAGGTGTAGGATATTATATGTGTTATTCTCAATGTGTAGGTGTAGGATATTATATGAGTATTCTCAATGTGTAGGGGTGTAGGATATTATATGAGTTATTCTCAATGTGTAGGTGTAGGATATTATATGGTGTTAATCTCAATTGTAGGTCTAAGATATTATATGAGTTATTCTCAATGTGTAGGTGTAGGATATTATATGAGTTAGTCTCAATGTGTAGGTGTAGGATATATATGAGTTTATTCTCAATGTGTAGGTGTAGATATTATATGTGTTAATCTCAATGTGTAGGTGTAGGATATTATATGAGTCAATCTCAATGTGTAGGTGTAGATATTATATGAGTCAATCTCAATGTTAGGGTGTAGGATATTATACGTGTTAATCTCAATTGTAGGTGTAGGATATTATATGAGTCAATCCAATGTGTAGGTGTAGGATATATTGTGTTAATCTCAATGTGTAGTGTAGGATATTATCAGGGTTTATCAATAAAAGTTCTTATTGTTAAAAATGGTGCAAATTTTGCCCCAACCAATCAGTTGTTATTTAACATTTGAAAGCTAACATCTAATTGGTTGGAGCAAAATTAGCACCATTTAAACAATAATACTTTTATTGAATAACCCTGTATATGTGTTAATCTCAATGTGTAGGTGTAGGATATTATATGTGTTAATCTCAATGTGTAGGTCTAAGATATTATATGAGTTATTCTCAATGTGTAGGTGTAGTATATTATATGAGTTAGTCTCAATGTGTAGGTGTAGGATATTATATGAGTTAGTCTCAATGTGTAGGTGTAGGATATTATATGAGTTATTCTCAATGTGCAGGTGTAGGATATTATATGAGTTATTCTCAATGTGTAGGTGTAGGATATTATATGAGTCAATCTCAATGAGTAGGTGTAGGATATTATATGAGTTAGTCTCAATGTGTAGGTGTAGGATATTATATGTGTTATTCTCAATGTGTAGGTGTAGGATATTATATGAGTTATTCTCAATGTGTAGGTGTAGGATATTATATGAGTTATTCTCAATGTGTAGGTGTAGGATATTATATGAGTTATTCTCAATGTGTAGGTGTAGGATATTATATGTGTTAATCTCAATGTGT